>CM067305.1:44978176-45541544 GCA_034231615.1 Meghimatium bilineatum | reverse complement strand
ACAACTTACAGCTATTTAAATACCATACAACCGCCACGTACACCGTCCTCCTGCGCCAGAACAGCCCCCCGATGACATATCTGGACATACTAGTGAACCCAAAAAGCTCACCGAACGAGACCTGCAGAGACTGTTAAGAAGGATTCAAAAACCAACACAAGCTCATCTTCTATCAAGAAATGAGTATACCATTAGCTACCATGATATCAGCTGCGGACCGACGACTGTCAATCGTCCTAGCACCTCAAATGAACGTGAAAGAGCATTTCAACTTCTCTCAAGAGCAACAACTGCAAGCAGAGCTAAACACGCCGTGGAGTGTTACCTTTGCCCTGATGACGAGAGAGAATTGAATAAAACTCTGGTACCATTTCAATATATGTATGCCAACGACAAATACGTTACAAATGAAGAAGTTAATTGTATCGTATCTAGACTGGGTTCTGCAACTAGAGCAAGTGATCGCGGTTCCACTGTGTGCGGCAGATTATCACCAAACTATGAGAATCTTCATGTGCAGTCAATGAGTCTGCCATTAGTTAGTGGGCTGGCCAGAAGTAGAAACGTGGCAGAAATTGTTGACAGACTCTACAGTAATAAAGGAAAGAAAAGGAGAAAACATTTCCATGGCTACTCAACAATGTCCACACAGGTTACTAACTACACTCATTCTTGATAACACTATACAATAAAATGAATAATTATACTATCACACTGCCCCTACTTACTACATGACTACTCACTGCACTCATCACATTATTACTAATTGCATGCACTCACTATAAGATTACTCACTACCTACATTACATTATTGCTCATTGCACTAAGTATGTACAAGATTACACACTTTCTTCATTACATGATTACTGATTGCACTCACTCACGGAGTCAATGACACAAGCTTACTCACTGCAACATTACATTATTACTGACTGCACTCACTCACGGAGTCAATGACACAATCTTACTCACTGCAACATTACATGATTACTGATTGCACTCACTCACGGAGTCAATGACACAATCTTACTCACTGCAACATTACATGATTACTGATTGCACTCACTCACGGAGTCAATGACACAATCTTACTCACTGCAACATTACATGATTACTGATTGCACTCACTCACGGAGTCAATGACACAATCTTACCCACTGCAATATTACATTATTACTGATTGCACTCACTCACGGAGTCAATGACACAATCTTACTCACTGCAACATTACATGATTACTGATTGCACTCACTCACGGAGTCAATGACACAATCTTACTCACTGCAACATTACATGATTACTGATTTCACTCACTCACGGAGTCAATGACACAAGCTTACTCACTGCAACATTACATTATTACTGATTGCACTCACGGAGTCAATGACACAATCTTACTCACTGCAACATTACATTATTACTGATTACACTCATTTAGGACAAGATTACTCACTACCTCCAATACACTTTTGTGGATTGCACTCATTCCGAACGAACAAGATTATCCACTACTCTCATTATATGATTACTGATTGCATTAATTCCGTACAACATTACACACTACCCTCATTACATTATTGCTAATTGCACTAATTTCGAACAAGATTAATCACTACTCCCATTATATGATTACTGATTGCACGCATTCAGTACACATTTACTCACTACCATCATTACATTATTGTTGATTGCATTAATTCTGTACAATATTACTCACTACCCCAATTATATTGTTGCTGATTAGACTCACTCCGAACAAGATTATTCAATAATATCATTATATTATTACTGAGTGAACTCTTTCAGAACAAGATTACTCACTACCCCCATTACATTATTGCTGATTGCACCCATTCAATACAAGATTACTAACTACTTTATGATTCTCATTCTTTAAAGATTACTCACTCGGTCAATAATTTTACAGATTACACTCTCTGATTCCTGATAAATTGGTTGATTATAAAATGTACCTCTTATGTTGATAGGTCCATGGCAGAAAACTGCCGTAGGGGATGAAGATAATTCTTCATGTACTAACACATAGCAACAATTAGGTGGGGTGACCAGTTCCCTTACTTGATGTATTTACCTTCCCAATGAATGCGTCAAGTACCCATTTACAGCTAAGTTGTCTGGAGAAAAGATCGTGTCAGGCAAGATATAACGATCCGGATATTTGTATGGAACGGACGTGGTTTCGAACATGGCACGCTGTACCCCAATGTCAGTTGGTTGACTGGTTGGTTGCCATCCTCAGGGACTGCGAGCGATTTGCTCTTACTTCCTATGTGCAGTGGGTGATTTCTCAGAGTTTTCTATCATACCCAGGTGAATTCAGCTTTCTGCTTAATGCAATGCCTATTGACGGAGACTTCTACTCAAAGAAAGTATATCTCACGAGACGAGCTGATAGTTTGCCTGGTCACCCATTGGGTGTATTTCCTTGGACGATGCCTTCGCAATCAGCGAGCTAGTCCTCGTGTAGGAAGACCATTCCATTACCACCATTCGTGTCTATAGGTTTCAGACCTAATTTCTTCTATATGAGCCGTGTTGGGCAACGGCGACAGACGAATTAGACTCAGAGTTGATACCCTTTCCTAGCCAAGGAGCTGCTTTGTCAAACACGTCGGTGCTCTTGGATTTGTCCTGCATTTATACGCAATCACCTTGTTTATATGTGATGGCCTTCCAATACAACGCCAGATGCGACCTGTGTTTTGACTCTCCGCCTTTGCGTTTATCACCCAAAGAAGAAGGTAGATTGCGCGTATCCCGGACGAGGAGCTTCGCAGTTGGCAAACAATCTCTTATAAGAAATATGTCATTTCTCTCTATGCTCTTGGATACTGAATCCAATTCTCTCTGAATGAGCCGTGTTGGGCAACGGCGATAGTCGAGTTAGAATAGGTTTGGGATGCCCTCGAAGACAAGGACTTGCTGCCCGTCTACGTTGCCCACGACGTCCAGAGTCTGAGTCTCAACACTGCTTCGGAAGAAATTGTGAACGATGTTCAAAAAGGGTTCAAAGGGTTATAAAGTCGTGGAGGATTGACTTAACTGTACTCGGTTTCCCATACGTACTCCGTCACTCTAAACCAATTGCCCCCTGCCGAGAGTATCACTCATAGCACGTAACTCCGTAGCGTCAAGGGATAATCCACAGGGATCTCCGAAAACATCCACCTTGTAAATAAGACGATACGAGCCGGATTCCAACTAATGACCTCTTGAGCACAAAGTGAACGGCTTAAGCACTACGCTAGGGAGATCCCATGTGAACAATGTGCTCCTCGACATTTGTTCAATGCTTTGCCTGCGTTCAATGGGGAGCTGTACTCAAAGATTTTTTCCACACCAAGGGTGCATGTTCAAGTTGACGTATCCAATACCTGGGTTATGACTCCTACTTTGAATGGGGTCAATTGTGATGGGACAAGTGGGCTTCTGTATGTTCTCGAGCATGAACAGCACTTCCGTCAGTCGGTCTCCTGCTGGACGATTGTATCTTCGTTGCCACTATATCGTTTCACATACACAGCGCTGCTTTCTAGCGCGTGTTGCCTTTTCTACATTCAATTTTCAATCTTAGGAACACGGGAACACCATATCTTAGCGAGATCTACCCATATCGGGATATTGACCAATGTTTCTGTATTTTTGTTGACCGAGACGAAATGCATAGATGCCTTACGTTACTGTATGCCAACAGTGCTGCTGTGTGTGTTGGCGTAGAGGTCTCGTAGATAGTGCGTGTATCTTTTCAGGCAATTCTCACTCCATCTACAGCCTCTGTAACAGGGGGTGTGTTTAGAGGTGTAACTGTAGTGATAATTGTAATCACTGACACTAGGGTAATCACTGACAGCTGAGGTAATCACTGACAGCTGAGGTAATCACTGACACTGAGGTAATTACTGACACTGAGGTAATCACTGACACTGAGGTAATCACTGACACTGAGGTAATCACTGACACTGAGGTAATCACTGACACTGAGGTAATCACTGACAGCTGAGGTAATCACTGACACTGAGGTAATTACTGACACTGAGGTAATCACTGACAGCTGAGGTAATCACTGACACTGAGGTAATTACTGACACTGAGGTAATCACTGACAGCTGAGGTAATCATTGACACTGAGGTAATTACTGACACTGAGGTAATCACTGACATACTGATGTACTTTACTCAAGAACACGATACAAGCGACGTATCTCATTTAGCTTCTTCAGCTCGAAGATTTATGTTTATTTGTGTGTACAACAACTAGTTCGCAACATCAAGGGCATCAATTATGTACATCAACAAGGAATCTAATAGTTACATCATGGGATCTACTGCAAAGAATTAACGTCTGATTTTAACGGTTCGCTATCGCGAACTAGATCTACTTCCTCTGGCCGTAATTTTTATAACTTTTTAATAATAGTTTTTATAATTCTGTCAACAATTTCTGCCACTTTTCTACTTCCGTCCTTTTTCTTATGAGTCGTAGTTGTTTCACTACTGCGAACTTTTGGTCGATCATATAGTATGTCTCTGCGTGTGATGGAGGTTGGTAATCCTACGCTGGAAACCAACAGGTTCCGCTCTCAGAAGAAATTAAATTCCTTCTCACTTGTATGCTATTCGACTTCACCGTATCTCTTACACTTGTATTTACTATCGGAAAATACTATTAACTAATCCACACAATTAGAATCCTAGACGCTTTCTCGATGTTTCAAATCTATTTTTTTTTTACTTTTGTAATTCGACACACTGCCTGAATGTCGACCTCCACAGCCGCTAGCCGAATCCCGATTGATCCCGACTGAGTCTGACTGCCCATCTGAACTGAATATGTTCCCTCATTTATACTAGTTGCTATACTCTGTTCACTCTAAGAATTAAGTTTGTCATCAATTCTTCTGATTGGTTGTTGAACGTAGAACGCATTAAGCGAGTGTTAAGTACGCAATCGTATTGTTTTTAAATTTCATTTTAAATATTTTTTAAAATGTTGTTTAAATATTGTTTTCAATTGTTTTTAAATGTTTTAAATAGTAGGCCTATTGTGTTTACATGTCATCAGCTAAAGGGATGTGTTTTCACCTACTACATTCTTAGAGTGAACAGAATACAATCTAATGCAAGTGATCGTATTAAATTCCAGACCTCATACTTTATACAATTCAATGTACAATATTTTCATTTCCATACTTTCACGAATATGACATTCAACTTTCTCCAACTCTAAATAATAACTACAATAAAATAATGACTTCGAAATAGTCAAACTAAAGGACATGAAATAAAAATGGCATTTGCATTTATGATAGCAACATAAGAGTAAATGAGTAAATAATAATTAATGTCATTGGTCATTTCTAATGAACCTCAATGGATCAACACTTCGATCTAACAATCCTTATGTAGGTGTGAGTTGATATGGCTATGACAACAGATGGCGCTCTGTGCTTAATGACGACCTAGATAAATATTTACCCCAATTCGGCCTGCCACCGTCACGTACTACAAGGAGATTGTTCCTAATAGTCTTGACAGGTAATCGCCGTGATCCTCGTCTGTCATAACCCGACCTCCGAACAAAAGCTGCCTGCGCTCATTTTGTAGATGCAAAATGCCTGCCAATTGCAATGATCAAACAAATGCACTATACCATATTTGGCAAAGATATATTTATGTCCCTATTTCATTAATGTAATGGCTTTGTGTCTCTGTCCTCCCGAACTTTGCAGTGAGGGTTCTCACTTAGTTCCTAGCGTCTTCAACAGCCTCTAGAGGTTCTCATGAGGTACCTCCTCCCATCTCCCTGGCACACCTCCACATCAACGGGCACGAACCTGAAAATGTTAGTCAGAAAGACAGCAAGAGCTTCTGTATTTGTTTCCACGGTGCACCACGAGGAGGTACTTTTAGGATCTTGGTTATCTGCGAACCCATGGTCCGCACGAGAGCAATGCAAAACACCTTACAGCCCCCATCCTCTGTCTGGCGACTGTAAGCAAAATCACTATCAACTTGGCTATCGTGATCCTCTTGAGTTGAGGTACGATCCTTTTAATCGCGAATGTTAGTCCAATTTAGTTATATCAAAGATTTACAACAATAAACAAATATTGGAGGTAGCAGTTATATTAATAAAGTCGCCACAATCTCCTGGTATTTAGTTATTCCTAATACGATTGTTGACTATTGTAATTTATATCAAACACATTAGTTGCCAGACAGTTGATTTTAATTGTTGCCAAATTATCTGCACGACCAGACTTCTAAATTGTGTACACATTTTATTGAAATCATAATAAAACAAGTTGTCATTCATTGAATGTAATAAAAAACACTGTAATTCTAATAATTGTATATAAGAGTTTACATACAGCTTTTTGTGTGTTTTAACAGTGCCACTGCTACCGTTGGCAAACTTCCGTATAGAAAGTAAACAGGACTTCACTCGTGACGTTTTTGATCATTCTCGTGATTTTGGTGGTCATTATTTATGAATCAAGAACCTTTTTATGAGAACCAATTATCAAGAACCAATTTATGAACCTTGAAATCGCATGCCAAAAAAGTCAATGCTGACCAACGAAATACTCGGAAATAATCAAAATCAGCATTTCAAGTCACGTTTACCTTTGCGTACACAGGTCTTTACTAAAGCCCGATCATGGAACCACCATTAGAGGAAGATGGGGCTTAAGGTCTCAATTGTTATGTTTTCATGTATACCTACTCTACCTTTCAAGATATCATTTTTATTTTGTGCTCATCTGATAGCTCGTCCATTCTTCTAACCAAGAACAGACTAAAAAATAACCAACATGTTATGAACTTGTAATAATTTACAAATCTTCTTCTTCTTCAGCGTTCATTTCTCAAACTCCCGTTGGATATCTATGGAAGCAGGATCACGGTCCTACTAGATTTCCAGCAGGATGTATTCCAGAGAATGAAAATGCGTTGTTTCGCCGTGTTATTTGCGCCAATGGCCCGATACATCCATCTTCGGCGGGATTTACAAATGATAGCATATGTGTTCCTGTTGCCTAGTTTCCCCAAGAGAGAACTTTGCGAGCAAATGCAGGACATAAAACAGGGGTACTTCACTGGTATCTTTGCAATCTCTGAAGACGAACAATAGTTCATCGGGTTGTGTAGTTTTTTCCTCAGAAATTGGATTACCACAGTGTTTGTCCACCACAGCAATAACACCTGGCGTCACAGTCTTTTTATTAAAAGTCTTCTGATCTGTATGACACTTTCACTACTTATTTTAGCAACCTTGGGACAATGTTGAAAACATTTTACTATGCCCATAATTAATAATATTAATAAAACAACTTAACTCTTAGTATCATCATCAGGTGCCCTGCCGGATGGTGTATGCGATTATGGCTCTCCACAGCTCTCTAACTCCAACATTATGTATCAAGATCGTTGTTGTTTCCCTGCTGTTTCAAAGCCAATTTTTCAAACTAATATTTTCTCACCTTGTCACCCTCTGTCTCTGTTGCCTTCAATTTTGCCTGTTGTGACTACCGTATGTTCTCCAAACCTCGCTGTTTCATGAAGTGACCAAAAAATGAAGATTGTCTTGTTCTTATATTATTGATTAAGGTCCGCTTCGTATTTGACTTCTTCAACTACTCCGCAATAACTATTAGTATGCACATATTAAAACCATGTTTTTACAAGCTGCTATGTGAACAAGTACTATTTATACTATTTAAAGCCACTTCAGGTGATGTCTAATAAAAAATGGGGACAACTGAGAGTCATTTAAAGTTGCGATTTATATTTTAAGAGTTAATAAATAGTATGAACATAGCAATCACAAATATTAACGCTGAATACATAACATTCAATAGTAACAACTTGTGATTTATATTAACTGACTAAATTTATCACATAAGATACAAACTGTCAGAGGTGAAAGTCAAAAAATAATTATCGCGGGTCAAGAAGTCACAGTTATCTAGCATTGCGACTTTTTACCCCTACTCCTAAAAAAATATTTACCATTGGTCGAAAAAAATATTGATATATTTCATTTATAAAAACATATACACTACATTATTAAATGGTTAATGAACAATGTATTTAAATAACAAGTTACTCTTTAAACTCACCTTTTTAAAGATCGTTATTTTAACATCAGGCACATCAATAAATGAAAAAGTTGGATAATTACAAAAATTAGGTTTCTAGTCCCCATATTTTGCATATATGTTTTGTACCTGAAAATAAATGAAACAGTACACATGTTTTCATTGTCTCCACTTCAGGTTTCTGTATATGCTATGTGTGACTTTTTACACTTGAGACTTTAAGCTCCATCTTCCTGTATATGTATGACCAAAATAAGTCAATAAAACAACATAGCAACGCAACACAGTGACAAACGACGTTTCAACAAAAAAAAAACCTTCATCGGGACAAGCAAAATACTACGGACACCAAATTTTACAGAGGGACACACATATGGTATGGTGGTGATAGGAAGAAAATGAAAAGAAAGACGAGAGAGGCGAAGAGGCGGGAGAAGAACAGGAAGTTCCGCTTGACGATGGAAATGTATGGGAGGGGGAGACAAAAGTGAGATGATAAGGAGGGAAACAAATGGAAAAAGTAGAAGATTAAATGGAGTGAAACTGATAAAATAGAATGAAGTTAAATAAAATAAAAATGTCCTTAGCTGGTGATATGCTGACGTCTGCAGTGAATGAGGAATATGGAATTGTAATAAGGAGTAACTAAACTTGGACAAAGAAAGTAGGTCGTGGCAGGCAATTAGGGTGGCAACTGAAAAACTGCTGAACTCCAATCCTGGCCTACAGCCCGTGGTATTCCTGACATATGCAAGGTCAGCATTTCAAACTCTCCAGTCTGGAAAACTAACAGGCTTACAAAAACTATTTAATGAACTGTCTTACCAGTATAGGGTAACTAAGCAGTGGATACCCTCTCACTGTGGAATACCAGGAAGTGAAAAAGCAAACCAACTGGCTAAGGAAGGTGCTACCGAAGACTAACCAGATGTACCAATCACCTACCTTCAGAAAAAAAACACATTGCCCAGTCAATAAGAGAGTCACTAACACAAGGTGACTATCACATTATGAACAAATCAGAACAAGTGGTAATTCTACGCCTCAGAACAGGACACAACCGACTCCGAAGTCACATGTACACATAGTTCAAGATTGTCAACACGGTCATGTGTACATGTGAACCAAAAGCCCAGAGTGCCAAAAATATACTTCAAGAGGGTTCTGAGTATAAAATACTGAGGCAGACATATTTGCCAGAGGAAACAACACTCGAATCAAATCTCTATGGGACATTGTGTGAACTACAAAAGACAGTGAGTTTTATTCAGGAGACATAATTACAGATATAGACATGCTTCAAGTGAACGAAAGAAGAGAAAGAAGAAATGTACAAGAGCACGATACGACAATTCAAATTACCTGCTAGAAATACGTATTGATAATATCAGATGTTAATTGATAAGTTAGCCTTCTCTTCATTTCAATAATCATATGCATGTAATTAATACTGTCTGGTAACTGTATACCGATACTGTAGTTATTATATGCAAATATCTATTTATTTGAGATTTGCACAGTTTGTTTCGTTTCATATTGCTATGTAATTATCATAATTTAATCGGTTTTTGGATCGTTACTGAAATATTTTCATCGTGAGGACGAAAGTCAGCAATTTCATGACCATCTGGTGTGTATTAGAGGCTGCCCATAAATATCGTCAATTATTGTTTGATAATTTTTAGATCAGGGTACAAATCCAGAGGAAGACCACGGAAAAGATGGATAGAAAACGTCAGGGACATCCTGTACAGACACGACCATAGCACAGCCGAGGCCACACATCTGGCTTTATAACGCAAGCTCGAGCCCCAATCACCCCTACGCTTAACGGCAAGAGTGGATCACAAACCACCTGGAGAAAGACAATAGACAATTTTTGTTTATCCCTTACCACCTCCCCCTTGTCAATAACAGTCAATAAATCATAAAATTCCCAATCCCTGCTTAACTATGTTAACTGTGTTTAGCCCACACCTCAAAATAAATATGTTAGCAGAAAAGGCAGGAAGAACTACATGATTTTCATTCCCGCGTTCTAAGAAAAATTGTTTCAAATTCATACATAAAACTCGAAAAAATTATATTTGATGGAAAAATTAACACAAGAACTAATACTGGTTGTTAAGCGAAGATAAATGGTATAAGAAGACAAAGAGGATTAATCTCAGGGTAAACCACCACACAAACAGAAACAAATAATATCTGTTTGACTATATGTGGTCATTCAATGTTTTCAGTAACACATCATTGTGAAAGATTTCAGAACTTAAAGCCAGAGAGGATCCAGCGATCAGGATCTGGTATGGGTCGTAGTCAAACAAATTCCAAAGTAATTAGTACATTTTTGGGAGTGCAAATGGTCCCGCATTGCTCATTCCAGTTAGCAGATAACCAAGATCCCAAAAGCACCTCCTCGTGATGCACATTAGAAACAGAAATACAACGGCTCCTGCTGTGTTCCTGGACAAGATCAACACTTTTGGGATCGTGTCTGTGGATGTGGAAGCTGTAGATGGAATGAGAACTGTCTGCAAAGAGAGAAGCAATATCTCCGACACGTCTGCACTAACACATCCAGCACCGCGTGCATTGCGGCCCGTATAGCAGATTTATAGCCCGTATTTCAATGTAAATGTAGAAACATTGGAGGTGCGGCTAATTCAGATGTTCCGATATGGGTAGATTTCCCTGCGATATGCTGATTGAGTACACATTAAATGTGGAAAAGGCAACACGCGCTAGATGGCAGCGTTGTGAGTGTAAAAGGATAGAAGGATAGAGTGGCAACGAAGTCACAATTGTCCAGCACGAGAACGGTCGGTGAAAGTGCAGTTCATACTCGAGAACACACAGAAGCCCACATGTCCCATCACAATTGACCCCATTTAAAGTAAGAGTCATGACTCACGTATTGGAAACACCAACTTGAACATGTACTCCTGGGTATGCAAAAAATCTTTGAGTACAACTCCCCATTGCACAAAGGATAAACAGTGAACAAATGTCGGGGAGCACATAATTCAAATTTCTGACCGAAGCAGTATTGAAACTCTGACTCTGGGCGCTATGGGCAACGTAGATAGGGAGAATGTCCGTGTCTTTGAGGACACTGCAAACCTAGTTTAACTCGACTTTCGCCGTTGCCCGACACGACTCATACAGAGAGAATTGGGTTCATACAGAGATAATTGGGTTCGGTACACAAGGACACATGGGAGAATGATGTTCTTCTTACACTAGATTCGTTCGCAGACTGCGAAGCTCCTCGCACAAGATATGCGCAATCTACCTACTTCATTGAATGATAAACGCAATGGCGAAGAGTTAAAATACAGGCCCCGCCCGGCGATGGATTGGAAGGCCATCACAAGCGGATGAGGCGAGTGTGTGAGAAATACAGATGTCAAATCCCAGACCTCCGACGTATTTTGCAAAGCAGCACATCGCCTATGATATCAATCCTGTCTAATTCGACTGTCGCTGTTGCCCAACACGGATCATACAGAAGAAATTAGGTCTTGAACCTAGGAACATAAAGAGTTGTAATGAAATGGTATTCCTATGAACAGTTCGCAAGCTGCGAAACTCCTCGTAGGAGGAAAGACACGCACAGTGAGTGACCCAGGCAAATTATCAGCTCGTCCGGTCATATATACCCCAAGTATATTCTCCGAGTAGAAGGTTTTTTCAATGGGCATTGGACTAAGCCGAAATCTGAAGTCTCCTGATATGAAAGATAGCTCCAATGAACCATCCCATTGCACATAGGAAGTAAGAGCAAGTAGCTCGCAATTCATGAGGATAGCAAACAAACAGTAAAATTGTGTTAAAGACAACATACAATTTCAAACAATGGTGTACTTAAAACAATGTTGAGCTACCACAGCTATAACGTTTTGATACATCAGACTTTCATACAGTACTTATCATATAGAAATTAGTTCTTCTTCCTCAGCATGCATTCTCAAACTCCTGCTTTAAGTATCTTGTATCAGAACAATGGTCTTATTAGATTTCCAGTAGGACGTAGTCAAGAGAATGGAATTGAGTTATGTCGCCATTGTATTTGCGCAAATGGTCCGTCACATCCGTCTTCTGCAGGAAATTAAGCATATGTTTCAACAATGTATTGCTTTCATCTTTTGGGACAGCGTGAAACTATGTCAATTCAAGTAATCTTTCATATATAAGCATATGGTATTTAGCCTACGATGATGAATGATTGCCTGTCAGGATGCTTTGTTAATTTTAGCTACATTTTCTTAAATTTCTTTCAATGAATAGTTTCAAAACTGAATGAGCCACTCAATGCTTTCTGATCTCCGCCCTACATTTTGGTACGTAAGTAGGTAATTAATGAGATTGCCTCTCTTTTCGAGAGGCGTGCCCTTTCAACCAGCGGACAACAAAGTCAAATTAGGTTATATCAGGACACACTACCATAAAATATTAGAGCTAGCAAAGACCCCAGGTTGATTAATCTGATTACCCCCTACATTCTGCTAATCTGCAGGAGTTTGTAAACGAACACAAGGAAAGAACAAATGAACTATATCTAGTATAGCGAAAAAGTATTACTTTTGTGTGAAAAAGGCTAAATTCAGATATGGTATTTATGACAATAAAATTCACAACATACTACCAAGATTGAGCACTGAACAATGCCATTTATGACATATGTGCGCTACTATACAATGTTGAATATGTTCATATATTCAGGATGAGTGATATGGAGATTGAAGCAAACTGCTCACTGTAGGCCTATGGTAAGTAAATATTGAAAAAAATATAGGCCTATATATAAAGAGTTAAATAACAGTTGTATCCTAATCCTGCGTATTGTTCAACGAGCAACTGCTAATTCAATATGTATGGCATATATATTCAACATTTACTTACCATATATTCAGCATGGGCAATTTTTATATAAACTACATCATTATGAATGGACAGATGCTTGATGTAATTACTTTCCAGTACCTTGCAATCTGCATATACAGCGATAGAAAATGCGCAAGATAAGGCTGGAGACAACGCTTTAGCTGCTATGACAAAGCGTAATGTAATTTGGTAAAACAACATCAGTCTTGGAGTGAACATCAAACTTAATGGCTCACTTGCTCTTTCTATTGTGTTATATGATTGTGAACATAATATTTACCTCAAATGTTAAATCAGTGCTGTTGTATGGCTAAGAATCTTGAAAGTACAGCAAAAGTGACAACCAAAAAACTACAAACATTCATTAATAGATGCATACAGAAGAATTGAAATTGTATACCATCGTAGACGGATATGTCGGTTCATTGGTGCAAATAAAATGGCGAGACAACGCATTTCATTATCTGGACTAATAATAATAATAATAATAATAATAATAATAATAATAACAATAATAATAATAATAATAATAAAGCCCATAATCCATCAGGTCGTAGGAGTGCCACATTGAGATATCTCCATGCATCTCTATCCTCTACCATCCTCACATTTGAAAACTTCACACCCTGTTCAGTCCTTGATGTTGTTATCCAGTTATGTCGTCATCTGACCACCTCGTCTTCTTCTACGCTCCACTGTACATTGAAGAACATCTCTTATCATCGAGAAATGTCTCGTTACGTGCTCGTATCACCGTAGTTTACGAATTTCACGATTGTTAACAGTGGTTCTTGTTGATATGATATTACATTAAATATGTCATGCACAAACACATTGTTCTTATGTTCTCGGCAGCAGATACCCAACACACGTCTATAGTATGTGTCCTCAAGTGCATGAATTCTTCTCTCTAAGCCTGCAGTTGTTTGTTTGTTTGTTTTGCGTTCGCTCCATTGTAACCAGCATGGATATCCATGCGATTTTCGCTGGGATCGTATTTACGTTGTGCTACCGTTATGCACCTTGTAGGCCGAGCACATCCGATTTCGGCATGCCTTGACAATTCGGGTGGGCTACCCTAGCCTGTGACAGCCTCTCTATCTGTCGCCAGACTAGCGTGTGTGTGATGACACTTCGCACAGACGATTTTTGCTCACGTCTGTATCGCACGAGGTGATCCACTGTCTGTGAACTTGCCTCGTGTAATTGGACGTATTGTGCCTGTGCCCATCGGGTACTGAACCATTTCTCGTCCGTGAGCCTGGTTCCTTAGGAGGAAGAACTCACCAGAAGAGTTGGACCCTGGCTCTTTCGCCTTCTTAGCCGAGGTGTCATTCACCGACATTGTGAACCCCTCGCCCAAGTTCGAGTCTCACACCACGCGTTTGAGAGCAAGGCGTTCTCGAGCTGAGCGACCTTGTCCCAATTGCGCCTGATCCCATCGGGTACGGAATCCTTTCTCTCTGCAAGAGTACTTCCGGTATAGGGAAAGCTTGACAGTAGAGTTGGGCCAGGACTGCCATCTTTGTCCCTTTTTGCCAGAGCCTATCTGGTAAGGCACCCACCCTTTCTCTTCGCGAGCATGTTTCCGGTATAGGAAGACTCGCCATTAGAGTTAGGCCAGTTCTTTTTGCTTTGCTAGACGCCCTTATTGGGTATGGGTCTCTGCCTATAAGGACAACAGGTAACTAGAAGCTCGTCTCGAGCTAACAGTGCTTGTAGTTCCCGTTTCCTTAATCGTTTTCACTTTCTATTTGCAGTTGGCGCTGTCCTCTAGCGCTGTTCTGTCCTTTCATTTTTTAAATTGTACTCAGCATGAAATCTATCTGTCTTTCGCCATGCATCCACCTTTTCATGCTATTTTCATTGGCCGCCCCTCCAATGTTCGGACTGGACTAACTAGCGTCACTGTATGTCGACAGTGTCGTTGTATGTGGTGTTGCTGGTGGTGTCGGAGATATTGTCTGTCTTTTATACAGTCAAATCTCTTTCCATCTGCTACCTCCACATTCTCGGACACGATCCCCAAATGATTTGGCCAGAATCAGCTCGAGCTGCTGTTTCTGTTTCCAGTGTGCACCGCGAGGAGGTACATTTGGGATCTTAGTTATCTGCTAACCCTGGGTCCGCCGAGAGCAATGCGTTACCTTTGCACCCCAAGCCTGCAGTCTGAGTCCAGGTCTCCAAACCGTAAAGAAATATTGACTTATGCCGACTTATCCAATGCCTAGGATTGCGAGCTTTTATTCTTTCTTCACTCTTTCATATATGTGGTGTGTGTGTGTGTGTGTGTATATATATATATATATATATATATATATATATATATATATATATATATATATATATATATATATATATATTGTGCCTCTATGACGGCGATGATGTTATTGTCGAAATTTAACTCTCATTCTATTCCACAGAACTGTATGCCAAACACGGTCAAAAGCTCTGGTGAAATCAATAAATTTATAGATTTAATCTTATAAATTAATCAACAAGATTAATCTCTCCACTTCGTCCCGCTGGAATTTTAGTAAGACCATTGTCCTGCTACAAGAATATTCAGCGAGAGAGTTTGAAAATGAACGCTGAAGAAGTTGTTCTTTTTAATAAAAATAGCCGATTTAAACGCACCAACAAGCTGTAGACAAATAATTAAGAAAAATACTAAAGAGCACCATACATTTTTTAAGAAATGCACCAAACTAGTTTCCCTGCATTATTTCAAAAAATTTGGTACAAGCGATTTGAAAAAAAGCACCAGATTTAGATTATGTAAAGGTAAAGGTAGGTCCCGTGGCAGAAGCCTGCTAGCTTCTGATAAAGATAGGGATAAAGATAACTAATGTACTAAACTATTCGGTGGGGTGGCCAATTCCCTTCCTTGCTGGCGCTACCTCCCCTAACTCATATCATGCGTCAGGCACTCATTTACAGTTGAGTCGAGCGAGAAATTGCAACCACGATTTTTGTCGTTGTCCGGACGTGGTTTCGAACCTGGCACGCTGTAACCCGGTGATAGCATGCAAGCTCACTAGCAACTATAAAAAAACACTGTTCGCTTTAAGAATGAAGTGGGTCAAAACCATGACCACATTACTCCGTGAAAACGGTGAATTTTTAAACAGCTGATGATATGTAAAAATATTATTTAAAACATTTAAAAATAATATTTAAGCAACATTTGAAAACGAAATTTAAAAACAATATTATATGGCACTTAACAATTGATTAATGCGATATACGTCCAACAACCAATCAGAAGTAGTGACCCACTTCATTCTTATAGTAAACAGGGCATAGGCTACCATTCTCCAATGATCTAGATGAGAACCACCAAAATGGCAACCCTGACACTTTCTTTTGTTTGCCCTTCCGGTGTTGCAAGAATGTTGAGGATTTAGGGTCAAAGGTTCTGTACTGCAAGGCCAGATAACTTTATTCGAAAAGTTTGTTGCGTAACGGCGTATAGTTTAGGCCTAGTCATCATTATAGGTAGATGGATACATATTTATTACATGTATTTATATAACAAGAAATGTACTTTAATGATACGATTAAATCTACTCAATATGAAAGAAACTTCAGTTGATCAGATTGGTACTTTATAGTTTAGTCTAGTTTAGTATTTTTTTAGATTAGAATTAGACAGAATCATTCATCTATACAATTCTATAGTCGACAAATGAATTTGCATGGCAGCTTCAGCCTTTAACTAGTGGTTTACAGTTGAGTTAGTTACCGTTAAGGTTTTCAGTGACAGCAGCTCTGATGTACCAAATTATATTATAGTCTAATTGATAAATGGCTAGGCTATAGTGAATCATCGACTTTTTTCACATGTTGGGTGCAGTGTAAAATGAAATCAAAATGTAAGTAAGTAAAATCTTTCTTTATAACTTAAACTAAGTAGTAAAAGTAACTTAACTTAGAGACGAGTATCATCACTGACACTAGTATCAGTATTTTTTAGTATTAATTATTAATGTAGTAACATAGTCACTTAAATAGTCAATATTAGTCTCTAAGTATATATTTTATATAATATAGTTAATATATTATATATACTAGGGATAGGCATAGCAGCACAGTTACTAAAGGCCTACTCAAAGCCTACTGCTGTTTATCTCTATAATGAGTCACCTTATAATGTTTTAATAAGAGTAGTCAATAAGAGCTGGCTACCTTCTATGTCTAATCCCTTGTTTCCCAATGACATGGTGAAATTTGATTTAATCGATAGGGGTAATTTGAATAGTATCAACTTCATTCTTGAGACATCCATCTCGATTAAACTAGGAAGTCATAAATTCAATCTTTATAAAATTGATTCTTTAACCAACACTCTATTATCATTGTCAGACTCAATATTGAGGAAATGGGTAAATTGTTCTTATCTGCGGTCACTGCGCTATAAATAGCACAGTTTTCATGTTTAAGCAGACGACGTCACGGAGTTCCACGAGAAAACCAATCACCACGGCGCATGCAGTGACGTCACACCCCGCCAAGCGATTGTATGCCGTTGTGCTATAAATCATATCAATTCACCCTTACACGAGAATTCTTAGAGAATTAATTATTATTTCTAAACACTGATTCTAACCCTTCTCCCCCCTCCTAAAAATATCTATAAACTAATTCTAATTCTTTTAACCCCCCATTACCAAAAGCTATGGTACAAGATTGTCATTCCGCCAGGATCATCATTCATATCATGTTAGGAAATACCTCAAAACTTGGTCAAATTTCACTGTGACCATAGATACGAAAGATGCGCCAGGAAATGAAATTAACTGTAGACTAAATCACTAGGACCTAAATGAGGAAGCTTGAGACTAAAATTTACTCTATAAATAACAAGGTTATTCTAATTAAGTTAAAGCATAAAAAGTATTTAAAGACATGAATGACCCTTTTAAAACATTTTTTAAGGAAATGGGGGAGGGACAAAGAATGAAAATCTGCTGTGTAAAAAGGGGGGACGGGCACTGTAAAGAAAAGGTTAGGAAATACTGGTCTAATCGAAAGATTCAATGACCATTACTCTCTCTTTTCTGTGTTCTTTTTAAGATCAACATTTATTTGGGTTGCCTTTTTACTTTCCGTTGTTTCTCATAAGAGTGCATTGTGATTCTGTGGTCATTTCTTCATGGTCAACACAATTATAATCTCAAAATATGGACACGTTTACACAGATAGATTGGCAGAGGAAGCTCTAAAAAATGGAGGAGGAAGCATCTTTATAAGATATAAGAATGGAAATAGTCTCAGTAAAGCATTCCCAACAGGAAGGACATGCTCACACTTCAGAGTAGAAGCCAAGGCACTCCTTCAGGCACTGAGATTCTCGCTAACACAAAACAATCAACACCAACTTAGTAATATTCATGGACTGTTAACCTTTATTAGAAACATTTCAAATATTAAATATGGAAACACAAAATTAGATTAAAACTGAAAAACATCAAGAAAAACTCAAACATCATTCTTCAATGGCTACCTGCCCATTGTGGTATATATATGACAATCAAAAAAAGGTAATACTGCTGTAAAAATGTATGAAAATAGTACTTACATGGGATAAAGGTAATGAAGTCTTACTGAACGACAACTAACACTATCACTGTTGGATGCTCACATGAAATAATACACGCAACAATACACAGGATATAATCATACAAATAGCAATACACAGGACATAATCGACGTTTCGACCAAATGCCTTTATCAAGATACGCACATAACATTAAAAGATGACAAGTAGAAATAACAACATTTGTGTGTCATTGTTGTGGTTTGCTGTGATCTGCTTAGCTTTAAAATGGGGCCCTCTGGAAAGTTGCTGCCTGTTATCTGACTCCATATATGTTTGTATATTTTTTATGAGAGTTTTTGCTTCAGCTTAATTCTATTGAGTAGATATGTAATTTTACACCCACAAATTTAAGACCTCTGAGATTGATCACTCCTCTCCACTTATTGCAATCACTACCAGTATGTGAAATATTAGTACAATTATAATAATATGATTCATTCAGAGTGGTATTAATTTAATACCCACACTCACATTTCAACACAAATAAATAGCTACACAATAGCTGCATGTAAATCACTTCATTGGTTTATGTGATAATGCTAGTAAGTGGCTGTAGTCATTTGCTTTAATGTTCTCTGTGTAGAGCTGTATTAGTGTTTAGCTTCTCTTAATTCATGGTTAAACTTTAATTATAGTTTTATTTGTGCTGTTACCTGTGTGTTACCAGGGCCTGAAAGGGGAGACAATAATGTTAACACTTGCATACTATGTGTGTAATAGTAGGAGATGAATAAGATTGGGCACGGTATTGACTGCTCCACGCTAACGGTTTCGCTATGATGAAGCTCAAGATCCATGCCTGGAATACTGGGAGGGAATCAACAATTTTATTTGTGGCATACCTCAAGTTTGCAGGAAAGTAATTGCAAAGATATTTTCACAGTAGAAGACTGTCCAGTTCATGGAATAGCACCCCACATTCATATTATGTCAAATAGTCATCTGGGACTATAAAAACTCAGGAAAACTGCCCCACCAAAATGATGACCAGAGAAACACCAATCTAGAACTGCAGAGAAATATCAATCTAGAGCTGAAAGTAAACCTCAACCTCCTGATGTAGAGAACAATAGTGACAAACTTGTATTCCCACTGAGTTCTATCATTATTATTGACACAGCACTTTTCCCCATTGTCAGACAGTAGGTCTTTGGTAAGACACATTGATATCTGGAAGTCAGATTTATTACCAACAAAACCTAAGTACATTAGAGATTTGTAAAAATATTATTTTCATCAAAGGCTGTTGGTCTTGCATTCTGTTGGGTTCAGTTAGCATATTCCTCGAAAACTGTTGTACCAAATGACAGTATGAGAAGCTACAGCATGTGCAAAACACGCTTAATGTGGCAATTGAGGACCATCTTTAGGTTAGCAGTTCAAGATTATGAGCATGAAGTGATCAGTTATACACCTGGCACTTTCCAAAGAGGTGTGCTGCCATTCATCTTAGCGGACATTTTAGTTACAAATGTAGAGTATTTAAAATCCTAGTTGTGTGACTATATAGTCTATCCCTATTTAACATGGATCCCTAGACTTTCTGAATTGTGGAAATATTTCAAAATAATTTACAACTGTGTGAGTACTTAGGCATTGACACTGTCATCTGATGAAGGGAGAGCAGCTAGACATTGAAACTTTCATTAGACGCACCTATGGTAGCATCCTAAGCACATTCATTCTCTCCAATGTATATACATTAGCGGGTATAATATATAGAACAGAAGAAGCAATTTGTAGTTTATATCAGTTTGATTCAACAATTCCATCATTGAAATATGCTGTAATGTTTGTTCTTTGGGAAGGTCAGTAATTTAAGTATTTGTAGTTCAAAAACTGTCAAATATTGAGCAACCAAGTGCAGAATAGTTCCACACTGACAATTATTATATGCATGCAGTTGCGTCTGTGGGTCTCACCAATGGCCCACTGGACAAACCACCCACACAATAGAAAACCTAAGTAAATGATATGCAATTGTATTGAGACTCTCTTATGGAAGCTTTGTAGCATGTCATCTATACAATTATAGACATCTTTGAGTGGAAGGCTTCTTCAATAGGCATTGCACTAAGCTGAAAGCTGAAGTCTCCTGGGTATGAGAGAAAGCTCAGAAAAACCACCCCACTGCATATAGGAAGTACAAGCTAATCTCTCGCAATTCCTGGGGTTCTCAAACAAACAGTTATTTTAAATCATATAGAGACACAAAAGCAATCACATATTTTTTCATAAATGACATACAATAATGTTCATGTCTTAAAAGCTTTAATCCTCATCAATGAAATCAAATTCTTTGTACAATTTCTGATGTAATGAAACAGAAGTTAAAAGGAGAATAGAAATGGCTAAAACTACTTACAATGAAATGAGGAAACTACTAACATTCAAGCATATCACAAACTAAAAATAATACTCGTAAAGTTTTATATTTACTCTACAGTAATGTATGATTCAGAAATATGGATAATCAACCAACTAGAAGACAATTGATGCCTTTGGGACGTAGATATATAAAACAAATGGAAATCTTCATGGAAAGATCAGAAAACAATGAGGTTCTGGCAACACTACGAAAACAGAACTACAGTAAATGAACTATAGGACATGAAAATTAAAATATTTTGGACTCATGAAGAAGCTAAGTTAAAACTTTAATAGTTGGATAGAAATTTTTAATAATCATGCCAAAACTGTCTTGCAACATGTCAATATTATTGCTAAGGATGTCAAAAGTGTCCTGCACATGTCATTTTGGTGCAGATGAATAAATGCTTACATATTGACAGTTTAAAAATAGCCGCCCCACTGTTGACATGCACCAAAGAGGAGCAGTGTTCAGTCATCTGTAGGGAATGTTATGCTGATTATCTTTTGAGATGAACGAAGCGTTATTGTAGAGCACTGTATACCAAGGGGGGAACACTGTCAGTAGTGCCATATATACAGATGTTCTCAGGGATTATCTTCGACCCACAATCAATCTAAACATGTGTAAAAGTGCCATTTTGAAATATGACATAATTAAACCGTCAAGGATCTCTGATTTCAGTACCTACTACATCTGCCAGACTTAGCCTCATGATTTCCACCTGTTTGGACAGTCATTAAGATGAAAAAACTGTCATGTTCAATGAAGAGCTACAACAGGTGGGGCATGAGTGGTTAGATGTGTGACCAAGAGAATGTTCTTCTATAGGAATCCCACTTTATAAGTCCTTTAGGACTTGTATTGAATGCAATTGTGACGTCTTTGAAAAATAATACAAGTTGTATTTTACTTTTTTCATAATATATTTACCAGAAAACAATATTTAAGATTTCCATATGAAGCATTTTCATATATGTAGACATGGCACCTTATTGAAGACCTTACTTGGAGGTAAAATTGGGAGGTAGTGAGCAGCAGGAATGCAGAACTACAAGTCCATAATGAGATGGACAAGATACAATTTATCTGAGTGCACCACCGAGGCAAGAGACATTGCATCACAAGGATGTTGGAGGTTCGTTGCAGCTAAGCTTTGACGTTGAGACGTCATCTGATGATGATATAAGCTGTTGTTTTGTCACTGCCAAAGATGGATCATCAGGCCATCGGAGAAAACAAAGCAGTGACACAATGCATTTCCATTCTCAGTACTACATCCTGCTGGAAATCTAGTAGGACCTTTGCCCTGCCACAAGAGAGAGCCCGCAGAAGTTTGAGATTGAACGCTGAAGAAGTTTGTTCCATATTGGGTATTCCCTTTATCTGACCTTGGAGGGAAAAAGCATTGGAAATTCAAAAAAAAGGTGATGGGGAACCATTGCATAAGGATGTGTGCACAGCCAGCATATATGGCATCTCAAGGCCACTGGAGAGTGTGTTGTGATTGTATTATACTCAGTGGATTGTTAAGTATTATATGTTGGGTGCCAAGCCAGAAGATGGTACTCTGGACCCCTTCAGGTTTGATCTTTCTCTTTCCTATAACATGTTTCTCACCACATTTTAATCTCTTCCTTCTACCATCATCACACCATATGTGCTTTCCTACACTTAGTATATTATTTTGTTTGTTGTCTTTTGTCCTATTGAAGACTTTTAATATAAACATCGTTCATCACTGTATGTCGTTGCTAGCTACTCAGGTTTTTTCTTCCCAGGAGGTTAATGTTGCCTTTGGGATTTTGACTGGCATGTATTTGTAGATTTATCTCCCAGTGTTTCCCATCACTATCTATTCAGCCAAGTAAATTTGTGCATATCTTTAAAGAATATTGACTACTTTAATCAAAATCTTGATATCTGCTTAATTTAGCAGATGTAAACTAGAGCTATCCATTTTTGTTTTATTTCTTAAAATCAGTTGGATTTTGTTGTGCAACTTTGATGTATTTTAACCATTTATATTTTATATCTTAAGTTTCAGATCTCTAACTGCTCACAAGCCACAGAGACAAACATTAACTGGTATATATCTTCTGTAAACAAGAATCAGTATGTCAGTCAGGGCTAGATCTGACACATCCCTGCCAGAGCAGACACACATGTCCATATTCTGGGTGCCTGCCATCTTTGTATCTGCAACTGTTGCTCTATATGTCATATCAATGGGCTTTGATGATAAAGAAAGTGATCAAAGGTAGAAGATTGTTTTATGATTATTAGTTGCTATTATCACGAATAATTGATGAAATTTTGTCATTTCATTGCTAAATGTCATAAGATATATGCACATTTCAGATGAACAACAGAGTTACTAAAGTACAAATAATGTCATTTTTGTTATTATGGAAATACTAGGATATAGAAAAAATGTAGAGTATCATAATCCATATAAATTATAATGGTTCAAATTGCTAAAAAACTTTGATACAACAGGAAGAAATTGAAAACAGAGTAATAAAGTTTTTATAATCACTGAATATCAAATTGTGTGTTTTCCAGTGATTAACAAAACTTTGTTTCACTGTGTTCAATTTTCACCTGTTTAACACTTTACTGACCAACATTGACTGTCTGCAAAATCATTATGATACTTCAGACATAGAGGCAATTTCCTATGAATAACTGTATTTTGTATGGTTTTTCCCAAGATTTACGGCTGTATGGGCGTAAATCGGCATTTAGAGGTTTTTACGTGAATTTCTGAAGTTCTGTAAATTTTTGGTTTTTTTTTACTAAATTTAGTGGCTACACTGATTTTTTTTGCATATATTTTAGTGGCAACAGTGATTTGTGCGGTTTTTATTTAATATTTTTGACAACAGTAGCTTTTTATAATTTGTATGGCATAAAGTTGTAAATCTGCTGCTGGAAAATACAGAACAACAAATACAATGTATAATACATCATTGTGTGTTTGTTCTGTCACACATATATGATGCTGTTAATAAAGCATTATGCTTTATTTATGGCATATAGAAATATAATATTTTTTATATATTAGATCTGTAATAAAATATATATATTCCTTTATTAAATAATAATATTACGTCTGGCTCTGTGACAGCGTGGTACAGATCATGTCTGTGACGGCTGAGGTACCAAGTTCGATTCCATCAACAGGCGGGCTGTACAAAAAAAAAGGCCAACTATTGAACGTATTTATAATTGCCTAGAAAATAATCATCATCAAGTGCTGCCTCCACAACGAAGTTCGGCTGCAACATCCCATGCCTTTAGTTTTGATGGTGCACTCTGATAGACTGTAACCTGTCCATCTTGTGATATTGCTCTCCCACTTCTATCTCTTCCTACCTCTTGCAAGTCATGTTTGCTTCCCTTTGACTTTACCTTCAAGTAAGGTCTTCAATAAGGTGTCTTATCTTTTAATGTGTCCAAAATATTTTATTTGCCTGATCTTTATTTCTCTTAGTAGTTCTTTCTTCATATTAAGTGTTTTTAGAACCTCATTATTTTCATCTCTTTCCATTATGTTCTCCCTTTTCTTCTATATACCCACATCTCAAAGGCATCAATTCTGTCTTCTAATTGTTTACTTAGTGTCCCTGTTTCTGAGCTATACATTAATATAAAATAGATGTAGCATTTTATACTTCTCCTTTTTTAACTTGTTTGTAATTTGTTTAGATGTTACTATTTTCCTCATGTACTTTTACCTCAAGGTACTTTTAGCCATTCCTATTCTCCTTTTAACTTCTGTTTCACATCTGCCGTCATTTGTGGCAATGTGTCCAAGATATTGATACTGTTTTACTTGTTGTAGTTTCTCTCCATGTCTGTTTATGTTTAGCTCTTGTACTTCTTTGTTTTTGCTGATTATCGTGGTTTTTGATATTTATATCCAGTCCATATTCTTTGAAAAGAATATATTCCGTCTAGAAAAGTCCATATTCCTAGAAGATACTACAGCCAAAAAAACTGGGTCCTGAATATAAAGCATTACGCAACCTATTTTTTCTATTATTGCCTAAATCAGATTTGTGTATTTTGCCCTGTCCATTCCTTGATGTTGTCTGTCCATGTCTTTATTTGTCCTCCTCTGCTTCTTCCACCCTCGACAGTTCCCTGCAGTATTGTTTTTGACAAGGAATCGTGCCTGCATACATGTCCGAACCATGCTAGTTTTCATCGTTTCACTATTGAAAGGAATGGCTCCTTGACACCTGCACACATCTCTACTTTATTTCTTACGTACACATTGGTCTTATGTTCCCTATAGGAAATTCGTAGAATTCTTCTGTAGCATTTATACTCGAAAGCCTGTAATCTTCTCTCCATGTCCGCAGTGAGTGTCCAACGCTCACAACCATACAACACAACAGAAAGCACCAGCGACTTATACAGTTTGATTTTCACTCCAACACTGATGTTGCTTTTCCAAATCACAGTTAGCCTTGACAAGGACGCTAAAGCCATCTTCAGCCTTATTTTTAGTTCTGCTTTGCATTTACCATCGCTGCATATACTGGATCCGAGGTATTTGAAGGTATTCACCTCCTCAAGCTTATGTCCATTCATCACGATATTAGTCTGGTTTTCTGTGTCTCTGCTGTTTACCAAGATTTTGCTCTTATCTGTATTGAATTTCCATGCCGTACTTGCTGGTAACTTTTTCCAACTTTGATGTTAATTCTTGCAATGATTGTTCTGACCCAGCTATAAGATCAATATCATCAGCGAAACGCAAGTTGCAAATAGGGCGACCTCCGATCGATATAGACGTGTTGTAGTCATGTAATATTTCTTGTATGATGTGCTCTAAGTATATGTTAAAAAGTACTGGGGACATTATGCATCCCTGTCGAACTCCCACAGTTGTTTTGAAGAACTCTCCAATTGTATTGTGTGACAAGACAGCACTATTTGCATTTTTGTATAGAGCTTCAATAATGTCTATAATTGTGGTGTCAAAATTAAATTTCAGTTGAAGATATGATGCTGCCAAGATAAGTGAATTCTTTCACCTGTGTAGAATTTCTTTGGTGCTTGTTTATACTCTACATTTAATGATTCAAAATTATCCACTAATCTTGTCCTAATTTTCATGTCTAAGCAACTTGAATTGGACATATCATATTTTGACTATCCAGTGGTTCAATGTTCATTTACTTATCCCTAAGGCATGAATAGTCCTAGTTTCTGGGTTTGAAATAGAATGATATAGTTTTCCTTGAGTAGCTTCTCTCAGAAATACTGTAAAACTTATTTTTTATCTGCTCTAATGTCATAAACTTTACTCGCAGACTCATTTTTTCTACTAACTACACACTTTATGTTGAGACACTTCTGACTTATAATTAACTGTAAACACCCTAATTCTTTTGTGTGAGATGTTTGCTTGCGAGTAGACTTTAGATCTATATCTTTTATCTAAATTAAAATCATTTTAATGGAAATAATTAATACATATGGTCTATAACATTTCAAATTCACATGAAATTTCAATTATATGCGTTATATATTTGCTAAGATACATCATTTTAAAGTTAGGTAAAGCTGGCGAAATGTGCTATAGTATGCATTGAATTTCTCGTCATTAAAGTGTTAATTCTTCTTCTTCTTCAGCGTTCATTCTCAAACTACCGCTGGATCTCTGTCCCACTAGATTTCCAGCAGTATGTAGTCCAGAGAATGAAAATGTGTTGTGTCACCGATTTATTTGCACCAATGGTCCAACACATCCGTCTTCGGCTGTGTTAATTCTTATAAAACTCAGACATATACAGATAATGAAACTGTTCATAATTTTAAGAAGCTGCTGACCAGTGTCACATTTGATGTCATAACTAATGATAATGATATCTGGGTTCTACACCGGAATCCACAATATTCCCAAATTGTATTGTAGTAGAGTACATCAAGGAACTAAACACATTGACTGTTACTGTTGTGAGAGATATCAGCAGTAGCATTCAGAATGCAGCTGTGCTCACAGATTGGCTACTAACGGTAGTAGTCGGAGATATATTTCTTTCAAAATTCCCTTTTAAAGTGCAGAATTTGATGTCTCATGAAATCATGCTATATTTAGAGTAGTATAGATCCACAGTAATCACTTTCAGTACTAGGCAGAACTGAAAAAGTTTCAAGGAAATTCACCTGTGTATAACAAAATTGTCCATAATTACATAGGAGATCAATAGATTAGTGGTATTGAATTACAGAAAATTGATCTAGTCAATTTTGGAAGTGTGTGCAAAATGAACAGATGATAGAAAAAGTAAATGGTAGCATATCTTATTCATGACATAACGATCAGTCTAAAATTTATTTTTGGTAGTTTTTCTAGGCAATGTTAATATGTTCAGCAGTTTGCCATTACATTTCGAATGGACCAGATGCACAAATACCTGCGGGTGGTTTGAACCTGCACCCTGTAGCTCTTACACCACTGAGCCATTCCAAAAGTGAATACATGATTTTAAAATATTAACACGTGTATTGTTCCTCCATCTTCAGTTTTAATTTTGTAGGAACAATGGGAGCACAGCTCTGAAGATAATGAGTTAGCCTCTTAGCCTTATAAACACACCCTAAAACAGATCTTATTAGAGAAAATTGAAATGATATGTTATTTGGTTTAAGAATGAAACTACAGAGCTACTTGGACCATAATTATATCTATGTTTATTGAATTTTTGAAGGTTTTAATTTGGCTCAATTGTTTCTTTCAGTTATCAACTGAAGTTTCCCACCAGCATAGAAGACATCTCTCAGATGTCGGAATTTCTTCTGCACTTGAAACAGAGACATTTAAGTTATCTTCTGATACTTTTCTGTACTGGATACATTTACAAGCAGACATTTGCTATACCTGGGTCAGTCTTCCTTGTGAGTAAAATATTGTTTAGGATGTCACTGCCAGAACTCCAATGAGAAGTCATATTTTTTTGCATTAACATATTTAGAATAGGATGTTGATTATCCTCATCGCACACTGGACATGTCCATAGATGCTCAGATCTCCGCTTCAGTAAATCTCTCAGGGTATAACGGCTGATGGTTCCAGTTCTATGTTGTTCTACATCAATAATCGCAACACTTCGTATGAAGAAAAAATTATTAAAGGAAATAAAGGTCAAGCAAATAAAAATTTTGGGAATATTAAAAGACATGACACCTTGTTGAAGACCTTACTTGAGGGTAAAGTCAAGGGGAGGTAGGCAGAGATATGTGGGAGAGTAACATCACAAGATGGACAGGTTACAGTCTAGCAGTGCATTACCAAAACAAGAGATGGGATGTTGGAGGTCTGTTGCAGCCAACCTTCGTTGCGGAGATGGCACTTCATGATTATGACAGTTGTTTTCGTCATCTTTCTATTAGTAGTATTAGGTATTTGTGCGATATATTTACTTGTTTTAATATAATTACTTGTGTGACTGTTGCCCATACCTGATTGTTGGATCTTTTCTTGCTTTTTTTGGTATTTAAATATACATATATATATATATATATATATATGCAAAGCTACCTGCAGCTTATTTTGTACCGTGTACAAGACCTGGTTTCATGATTATATGATTCACTCTCTACTCTTAAGCACAGCAACAGATAACAATATGTACTGTGTACATATACTTGTGTTGAGATATGCATGATTGGATGTATTAACCTGCATTATGCTTTCAGCACAAATAAACACACACTATCTATCTTTCCTTCCTCTTTTACCCTTTATGGGTGTCGAGGGAGATACAATGTTCTTGTTCTCGCTTTTCTGGCAGCATCAGATAATGCCATTAGGTGTTCCTGTAATGTCTCTTTGATGTTGTCGATTCAGCGTACTCTAGGTCTACCCGTGGCTCTTCTTTCTGCTTCTACTCTCTTCATATATTATTTATAAACTAATGAATCACACAGCATAAACACATACTACTGAGTATAATCCGCTTAACATTGTGGTCTCAAATATGCGACTATTGCTAAGCAATTTCGTACAGTAATTATCTAGCCTAATTTTTCAGTCTTTTCAGTCCAGATGAAAACCAGAAAAATGGAACAAGACAATTTCAAAGTTTGATTTTACGATCAGACTGTTATGTTCAACTCACATTGAGTTGTAATGGGAGCAATTTTTAGTGAAATTCTAATGGATAGGGTTTGTAATTATGATGAATTGTTGGGAATTATGTTTGTTTTCCATGAAGATAATATGAATATTTTAGTTTCATTATGAAATCACATAGGAAAGATTAACCCTCGAGTGCAGTAGACACTGTATTGAAAATACACCACGTTGTATGTGAATGTAAAATGTGTAGATCTAATCAAGATTTGATCTAGAAGATAACTGATATTTAAGTGTTTTATTCAATTTTAGCAGAAGATATTATGGGCACGTTAGTTTGGTTATGAAGTAACATAAATTTAATAAGACTAGGAAATCTGACATGAACACGAGTCAGTAATTTTATATAAAATTGCGCAATTGTCATAAAAGAATCCAGTGTGTCCAGGGAAACTTACGCAATTCGTATTTGGCATGGTGCAGGTTAAAAATATGCCTCAATGGATATGCCAAAAAATTCTACAATAGTTGAATGTCCTGTGCAAGATATGCTTCATGCTAAATACACATAAAATTATCCCAACTACAGGTTGCATTTATTATAGCTAAAATTATACGTCCTTGAGTTTTAAAAGATATTAAGTCAAAGTTTACAAAGCTCATTAGGTCATAGCAGTAGAAATGTTGTTGTAATGTACAACAATTTTTTTCCCGAAGAAAGTTGCAAAAAACCTTATTGTTATTCAACATTTTTTAATTTAATTATTTTTTCAACTGTAGATTTTTTACAATAACTTGCTTTTGAATTATACAGAACCTGCTGGCTGGTGCCTTATTTGGACCATATTTTGGATTTGCTCTCACTTGTCCATTGTCAGCCATAGGAGCTACAAATTGTTACCTATTGTCAAAGACATTTGGCAGATCTTATGTTGTCAAGTATTTCCCAGACAAAGTTCAGTTATTTCAAGAGAAGGTACTTATTGTTTCTGGTGTCTTTGTTGTCAGCTTGAACTAATCTTAACAACACACATACCACAATTGAAGCTCCATGACAATATCCACCTTATAGATAAGGCTGTTGTCTAAGGTTTATCTGAGATTAGAATTGGGTCAGTAGCTTACTTACTTATCCGATCCTTGGAGCTTGTTGAAAGATTGTATTTTTTTCCCATTGAGCGAGATTGTAGAATATTTATGCCCTCAGCCTGTTTTGTGTCTGTATAAAGCAGTGCTTCCCAAACTTTTTCTGCCTATGTCCCCATTGGACATCATGTAAAGGCCCTACATTTAGTTATACACCATAAGGAACAAACTTTACAAACACTTGTTAAACAATTGACACTATTGTGTGTGTATGTTTATAAAAAAAAATTTGTGTCCATGGACATGCAATACCGGATTAACATAAAAGAATGTTTTATAAAACAGTTAATTTCAATTAAGGAAACAAAGCACATTTTGCAAAGTGTTAATATGAAGGATGGCACTATTTTGTATTTATAATTTCTGAAATATTTGGTCTCATTGTAGACAAGGCACAGCAGAGATCACTTTCAATGTCAAGACAGCATCAATATTTTTAACTAAAAAAGCAATCATGCTTTTAATGCTCCGAATTTCCAATTTGCACTGTGTCCCCTTGATATCACCCCAAGCCCTCTTCCCCAATTTGAAATCCCTGGTATAAATGGTGATAGTAATATATAGATTTGGTAGTAATAGTTGTTTCTCAGTTTTTAATTACTTACTTATCCAATACCTGATGGGGTTGAGAGCTTACACTGTTTCTTCTCTGCCAGATGGGAGAACGTACATGTCCTCTTAAGCTGTTTTGGGAACAAGTTTGGAAGTAGTGTCTACCTATTTGATTATTTCTCTTGGCTATGTTTATCAGTTTATGTTTATCATTTATTAATTAGCTATGTAAAACATAACTAACCCTAACAATAAAAATTGAATATTGAAATTAATTATTGATATAATATTTAGATTAATTAACCATAAAATATGTAGGTAGGCACTAATTGTATTAAGTGTCCTGGTTACATCCATCATGTTTGTATTTTCTGGCCTTCATACGCTAAAGATATAAACAAGAGTAAACATTTTCTCTTTCAGTCTGGCCAGCAACCAATAGCTTTGTTTAGTGCTGGACACAAGAATAAAAATGAGTGTGCACATCTGGGTTATAAAGGTGTTATTATATGTGTTAGAAAATGCTACTTATACAAATATGATAAGTCTCTTCTGATGTAGTTTTAAATAAATAACACAAATGCATATGAACTGATATTGTGGTGTGTCCTTTAATTGCAGGTAGAAAGCAATGGAGACAGCCTCTTCTTCTATTTGCTGTTTCTGCGTCTCTTTCCGATGTCACCAAACTGGATGATGAATATTGTAGCCCCAATTGTAGGAATTCCTATCCATCTGTTCTTTTTATCAGTGTTAATAGGTAAGGGTAATTCTGTTAAATCTTTTTATCAGTGTTAATAGGTAAGGGTAATTTTGTTAAATCTTTTTATCAGTGTTAATAGGTAAGGGTAATTTTGTTAAATCTTCTTCCCATTTCTGCTTCTAGCATAGTATTTATTTTCTATTTCTGTTATTAGAAAAGTCTTTATTTTCCATTTCTGCTTTTAGCATAGTCTTTATTTTCCATTTCTGTTTCTAGCACATTCATTTTTCTCCATTTCTAGTGCTAGCAGTCTTTCTTCCCATTTCTGTTTCTAGCAGTCTCTTGTCGCATTTCTTTTTCTAGCAGTCTTTCTTCCAATTTCTGTTTCTAACAGTCTTTCTTCATCCGATACTTGCACTTTTTCTTATTTCTGCATTTATCACGTTTTTCTTACTGTTTTTGCATCTGACACAGATTGTCCCTTATAACCTTCTAGATATATATAACAATGAGAAAGTGATGCTGTTTACTTGTGTTTTTTTGCTAAGAATCTCTAGTGCGTTTGTTAGAAATGTATTATATTGTGTAAAGTAATGAATAGTTCCAAGATTGAATCACTGCTTAGTCACTTATACTTTTCACAGTCAAATACCATTATAAAAACTTGCTCTGGACCATCAAAATATTTTTGTGTTAACAGAACTTCATCACTCTATGCAGTATCAACAATAAAGAATAAATATGAATAAATTCCACACTGTAGAGGGATTCCACTGTATCATAAACAATGTTCTCTCTTTACCAGAATATTGTTCATTGTTGCTTTTTTCTTATGAATGTTAACAGATCCAATGACATGAAACTGTACATGTTTCCAAATTGAAGATTTTTCAATGTTGTCTCCATAATAACTATGTGGTTGATCTGATCTTCATTGAATATTTGCAGGTCTGATGCCATATAACTTTATTTGTGTGCAAACTGGAAGTGTTCTGTCCCAGATTACATCAGTTAGTGATATTTTCACTGTGTGGACTATGCTCAAGATGTTAATGGCAGCATTAGCAGCATTACTACCAGGTGTAGTTATTAGTCACTTCCGGAATAAACAAGACTGATGGCAAGTTTTAGTTTGTTAGTTGTCTACACCAGATTTGATTAGAAGAGCTTTAATTGGATGAATAGCATTCGTCAGACTAGTTAGCTTTGAAGCTAGCAATTAATAATTAATCTACGGAAATTAATGTGTTTGTATTGATGGAGGCAGCAGATTATGTTTAAGGTGTGATAAGAAATTTATAAGCAAGTATATCTGATGAGTGTTATATAAATTGAATTTATGAAATAAGTTATCTTTATAAAAAAACAAAACTCAAATTAAATAATTTTTTAGTCTATGCAAGTGAAAGAAGGACAGAAGTTTGTTTATTTCGTTTGGTGTCTTTTATCCTGATGAAGGCTTTAAGTTGAAACATCGTCTGTCGCTGTGTCTCATTGCTAGTATGTTTTATTTATAATTATTGGTAACACTTGTACCTATTTCACTTTCATTTTTACATTTACCATGTGTTACCCAACCCCTCATTTCCAGTTTCGGGTTGTTTCAGGAGTTTTATCTCTTATTTTTCACTCCACCTCTGTCCTTGACACAATCTCACAAAATGTTTTAGTTCATGCAATTTCATTTCTGTGTACAGTCAAATCCCATTATAATAATTTAGTCCAGACTGACAAAATATGTATGTAATAACCGAAAGAAATTTGCTATATTATGGTAAAAAAGAAATTACGGACATAATTGAGAATTTTGAAATGTGTTGTTATATAAGGAAATTTGTTATAAAAGGATACACTATAGAGGGATTCAACTGTATTCTGATCATTATTTTTGCTGCTCATTGAATCTTCTGATTTGAATATTTCTTTGTTTACATTTTAGACATTCTTTAATTTTGACATATCTTTTTTTTTTTGCTGCATTTCTCTTTATATTTTAATACAATTTTGTTTTGTTGGTTGCTGATGCAGCGATCGTGGGCTCATGCCCTTTGACCCAAAACCATTATGTGATATGTGCAGTTTTTTTTTTCCTTTGTTTATATTATTAGAATAATCTGTATCGTTCTGTTAGGCTGTTTCTCTTGAACAAGTGTGTTATTGTTGTAGACTTGATAATATTTAATACTCACTGCAATTTGACACAACAAAAAGTTAAATCCTTGAGTTTCTGTTTGTTAAAATGAATATTTGTGACATGGTGTCTGATTTAGATATATGCATACAAATACATTATACACTGGTTACAAATCTTCATTGTGAGATATTGATAAACATACATCATTATAAGCCTGAATCTGCTCAAATTTTTATCATAGCCAACCTGCTCATTTATAAAGTCACAGTAGTTATGCTATGGATCACTGTTTTCAACTCACCTAACAAGTCTTAACACTTTGCAGACCATTTCCGACTACAACCTTCGATTATAAATCCTGTGTGCAAATTTGGTGACCAAATTTGATGATGATCAAAACCGCTATGATGCTTTAGAAATACTGCAACCGTAGCGAGTGTTACTAAAAATAGCTCATCCGGGATAGTTCATTATTCCAAAATGGCGGCACACATGAAATATAGTCTATATATGTCATTCATGAGTATTAATCATGAAGAAATTTGATTTTTTTGGAAGGTGTATGATATATAGAATGTAATGTAAATCTAGGTCTAGCATCATATTAAGTAGGATTTCACTTTTTAAATAACTCTGGGGGGCTTTCAAGTTCATGTCCTGGTGAAGGCTTTTAGAAAACACAAAGCTTAATTACAACTCATAGAAAGCTTGAAGGCTCTCTCACACAAATTCAGTTTTATACAGATTTCTTCTGCGTTCGTTCTCAAACTCCTGCACATTAGCAGGGTGTAGCCCGTGAACAGAATGCGTTGTGTCATAGTTTACAGCATTGCTGCGATATTTGCGCCTTTCGGCCTGACACATTCGACTTCAGCATGACATTAGGTCACTGAGCCTATATGGGATGGGATGGCCAGCTCCATCCCATAACTCCTTAGTCGCCTCTTACAACATGCATAGAAGGTAAACAGTGTTGCTATTCTTTGGGCCCTGACGATACAGATTTTAAAGATGGCATTGTCGATGTATAAAAATTTTGCTAACATCCTTGGTAATGGGAGATAAGTATGTTCTGGATTGTTGGTCTGTAAAGTGTTAATGACAAGGAAAACTAGTGAAGAAGGGAGATAAACAAGAATAGTCATATACAGAATTATAGTGCATTTCAAAATAGTTGCCCTCACATTTCACTTTAATATCTCCATAACCATAGGCGGAATTTAGTGAGATTTTGCTTAACAGTTTAAATAACGAACAACATAAGGAATTCATAAATTTTATTTCACCAGATGTTGCCATTTGCACGTGGCGGCATATTCCTTTGATGTTTGTGAATGTGTGACTGCTATAGTGATAGAATGGTAGCTTTTCTATTTTTAACACAAACGTCTTCAGTGTTTGTGTAAATTTTTGGTTTAATTGTGATGCAAATATTTCTACTATATGCCATTATGTTTTTAAAACACTTCTGAACATTTCATGCATATCTGTAAAATAGTTGCGGAGTTACAAATTTTTTTACAGAGGCATGTATTTTGAAACACGCTATAATCTTGCACACTTGAAGAAATTTGGAAACTGAACAAAGAGACTTGGCAGAACAGGTGGGCAATCTTTTTGAGACAAATCTAGAAATATTTTTGTTTTATTTTGTCCATCTACAAATATATGACCATCCATAATCCCAAAGACAATTTCAGCATCTTGCACCATCTTCTGACTTTGCATCCACATATGCAGCTTAACAATCACTAACAAAATTCACTCACAACACATTCCAGCGTGAAAGATCTACCATACAATACTGTTGACCTTTTTTTAATGTTATGGACATGAGCTCACATTAACCAACCATAGAGATATTTTTTTTTAAATTGGTAGCATATCCTATTCAGGATGTGGCTATCAACCCAGAATTTTTTGGCTTTGGTGATTTTCTAGGCAATATAAATACATTCAGTATTTTGCCAATGCTTTCTGAACGGCCTGTGACAGGGATCAAACTCGGTACCTCAGTCATCACAGATGGGCCCTATACCACTCCACCACAGAGCTGGACATAGAGATATTAAACTGTTTTAAAAAAAATTAAATAATGGCATGCTTATGTTTCCCGTTAGGGAGTTACAGCGAGTATTTAAGTGGCATGTGTGATAAGAGATATTGAACTTCTAATACTCACTTCTGGAGTAACAGGACTAATAGAAAGTTTGATTGATGTTGTCAGATGATGTTTGTAGTAGTAGTAGTATAAATGATAAATAATTTATATTTTAAAATGTTTGAAAGGTAGCAAATAATAACAATACATTTTTAAAGCTGTATGTCTTCAGAATATATGTAATCACTGCACAAAACTGAAATCCAACAGGTAGAGCATGAAATGGAGTAATCACAATTTGATAATAACTTGAAACACATGATTTGTGTGTTTTCCTATGTGTTAATTAGTTAGTCATTGGAACATTGTCACTGCAATGATTTCTTTTCATGAAACTAGGGATAAGTCCATAGGTGCTCAGATCTCTCTTTGAGTGTATCCGTCTGCCATTACACGTTGACTGATGGTCCCAGTATGCTGTTGATTGACCATCGTTTTTCACGTCTACGAAACCGCTCCTTTCTACCGGTACCACATTTCAAACCAATCTCCCTTATTCTATTCATAAACAAGGGTCATCATCACTTATAGTCATTTGTTCATGCATTTTTCCGTATGACGTTCAAAATGTCTGTCCGATCCATCGCTCCACCAATAGCCGTAGTAGGAGCGTGTGCGGTCAACCTATCTGCTCTCTCATTACTCCTGAGTGCCTATGTGTGTTTTATGTTATTAGCAAAACTTAATTACCTCGTTTCATGCTTTACCTGTCTTCAGAATGTCTGGTAATATCATTCATTCTGTAGTCTCTTATTTTAGCTTTGATCAGTTGCAGTGTTCCACGGACTGAAACAAAATCTTATTTCCTCATGTGCTGTTTACTAGCTTGTCATTATTTTCTACAACTCTTTCTACCTGGTTTTAGTGATCCATTCTGTTCCTGATACACACAAAAAGGCCAAGCATATCCATATTGGTCTTCTTATCTCTCTATAATTTTTTTAATAAAATAAATTTCTCCAACTTTTATATTTCTCATCTGCTTGTTTGTTATCCAAGTTACACCTCCATATGCCATGATTGGATCTATGTAATAATAAACCATAGTCTTTATTCCTTTTCCCTGTCCAAATAAAAGGAAACTAGGTTTGAAATTTGGCATGGTAAGAAATGAACATTATTATGAACAACAAAGAATGTTTGTCAACTAAAGAGAAATGTTAGTTACTGTCAGTTGTTGGGGAGATCAGAGCATCTATGGATATGTCCTGTAATGATGATCTCTTGGCTAACTAACATATCTCTGATCATCAGTAACTGAGAAATTATTCCTGGATTTGTTATTTCAGAACCAATGTATATGGAGAACATTAAATACATTTAAAAAGTACGATCCCTAAACCAATTTCAGTGTAACATAAATAATTTCTTATATTATTTCATTGTTCATTTTTCAGATTAAATTTAAAAAGTGAAAGATTTCAGGCCCGAATATATTATTCTTACATTAATTTTGTAAAAAGGGAAATCCAACTTATAATATATAATAACTGAAAATATTTATTACTGTAAGACTCAGGTTATTTATCTATTTATCACAGAGTTTGCGTTATGAATGATATTCTGTATAATAAACATTTTCATTCTAGAATCGATTATTAGCTTATTTTAACACAATATCAGCCATGACGAAGAATATGTTCAATATAGTGTCATTACACATGTAAAAGATGCCTTTTACTGAACTATCTTTTGTAATATTATTTTTAAATGAATATTGGTGTTGTTAATCTCAAATAAAATACCCTTATATTTTTTCTGTATCACTCAATTGTGGCTATTTTCAGCTGCACAGATTAGGTGGGAATTAAATTCCTATATGTTGGTGATTAAATTCAGCATACTGACACTGCTATAAGAGCTCTACTTTTGCAAACATTCTCAAACGTTAACTTAAATAGCTATTGCCCTGAGAACATTAGCATTTCCAAAGAACTTATCTCAGGATGGAACCGGTGCGTTCTTATATTTTCTCAATTTCTCATAACATGGTTTATCAGTTTTATCATTTCTGATACTACCTCAGTATTCATATACAATTTCACCTATTTCCAGGGACCAAAAGGGGAGCAACAATAGCAACACTGTTTACCTTTCATGCATGTCATAAGAGGTGATTAAGGAAGTTTGGGGGTGGAGTTGGCTGTCCCATATCATAGAGGGAGCTGTGCTGAAGTAGGATGTGTCAGATCGAAAGACATAGATATCACAGCCACAATGTAAACCATGACACAACACATTATGTTCTTTGGACTACCGGGTACATCCTTCTAATCTGAAGGAGTTTGAGAACGAACACAGAAGAGGAAGAAGGTAAAAATGATCTAATATACAGTGCAAAAATACTGCCATCATCATTTATTTTGTAAACCATGAAAGAATGAATGTACACAGACTACTAGTAATCATCTATCTATCTATGCTCTTCAGAGCCAAATGTGCATAGGGACAGAAACATGAGTTTTCCAGTTCGAACTGTGTGATACTACTCTGTAATTCTTGTATATGTTGTTGAGACTCATAAGTCATACCCTCTTTGATAGTTGTTCTGCGAAGAGTCTCTCTTGGTCTTCCTCTTTTTCTTTTGCCATCTGGTACCCATTTTAATTCTTGTAGTGGCAGTCTGTTTTAATTCATTCTAAGTGCATATCTGATATACGCCCATAATTTTCTTCTTATTGTTGTATAAACATTGCTGTTTGGCATCTTATCTTACTTGCTTGTTTGACTTTCATTCTTCCCATCAAATACTTAAGAGTTTTCTAAGAGATTTATTTTAAAATTAATTTCATTTCTTCTCCAATGCTTTTGTTATCTTAATCATTATATGCTTGTGATAAAAAAACTCACTATAGTCTAGCGTCCAGTCTTCTTTTGTTAGAAGACAAAATTGATGCCTTTGAGATGTGGATATGTAGAAGAATAGGAACTTCATGGAAAGAAAAAACATAGAGGTTCTTACATCACTTTGTATGAAAAAAAAGTACAATTAAAGGAAACAAGCTAAACAAATAAAGTATTTTGGAAATATTAAAAGACAACACTGTGCTGAAGGTCTTACTTTAGGGTAAAGTCTAGGGGAGGCGAGCAAGAGGATACGTGAGAGGGAAACATCATGAGATGGACAGGTTACAGACTAGCAGAGTGCACCACCAAAAAGGGAGATGGAGGTCTGTTGCAGACCTCTGTTGTAGAAACGACACTTGATGATGATGACAGTCTTCTACTTCCAACAATATAATTCACTTTTGGGTTATGCTTCATTGTTTGAGATTTGTATTTATATCACCTGTATATATGTCACATTGTAACTTAATCAGCTCCAATCAGATATAATTTTTTTTTTAAAGTTCACATTACATGTTAAAATATTTGGTGCATGTAGTTTCTAAATGATGCAATGTTTAACCATTTCACCACTATGATATTTCCCTATTCTCAATCTCCCATCACTAACACAAGGGGCACAATTCCTCCAAATTATCGATATGATGATGTTAAAAATGTATTTTCTTTCAGATTATTCACATCATATTACACTCAGACTTGGCAGATCAACAGAAAAATGAATAGTCTTGCATGAACCTATATCAAAGATAATTTAATACATATATATTTTAAAAATAAACAGACAAATTCAGCATAATGTGGGGACAATTTTTGTGTGCCTTGCGGGTGCTGATTAGTTAAGGTATTGAGACAAAAATATCTTTTTTCCGAAACGGGTTGATATGCCTTAAACCCATCATCTATACTGCAGTACATGCCATACTCAAGCAGAATACACAGGCCCATCATAATATAAATATAAAAGAAATTTTATTTTAATGGCAGTACAGACAGATGACCATGTCTTCTTTCCTTGCTTGTTCTTTGCATTATGTTACATACCGTACAAATTTGTCAGATCTGCTGCAAATTGATAAACTCATCATTGACAATGATGCCAAAGTATTCATAACGTGGCAGTCTCATCAAGATTATGTACAGACTCAGCGTTTTCTACAGATTTCTCAACTTCTAGAAAAACTACATCACTCTGGCGCAATTTGTGATGTCACAATTAGTACCACAAATTTCCTTCTCTTTGTCTGAAACATTAGGTCTATCTAACAAAGAACTTCACTGTCACTTTCCACTTTATATTTGGTACGCAAATGACCTACATCATTAATATTTCCATCGTAACTACGGCTGTCATCATCAGTGTACATACAAACAATATCCTCCAATGCGACAAATTTGTGTCAAAACTCCACAAATTTTGAATAATTCGTCAAAAATCAGTCTGACAATATTTCCACAATGTAAATGCGCAGAGAAAGCTTAAACTGTGATTGTCATGGCCAGGTATTAACCCAGAGCACCTAAAAATGTAATATCGACAGCAACGAAACAAGTAAAGAAAGTGCCCAGTGGTGCTTGTAGTTGTCTACCAGTAGAAGCGACTGTAGGGGGGGGATCTGGTTAATATTTTCTTTTATGAATGTCATGGTCATTTAATACATCAGCTCTGAATGATTGACAACACTATTTGTTTTCATGTTTATTGATACTTTTTTAGTTATCAAATTCAGTGTTCTGTAATACAAACTGTTAAAACATGTTGAATAAAAATTAAATACACATTCTACATTTTTGTTTTTCAATTTGTCAAATATTGTGTGAAAACAACTGTCATCATCTTCTGCATTTGTTCCTGCGGATTAGTAATATTTAGTCATATGTTGAAAAAGGAATGAATTGTCATGTTTTATATTTGGGCCTTTCAGTCTGACACATCCAATTTTAGCACATCTTACATCTGACCTACAGAATGGGATAAATCAAGTGCCATACTGAGTAGCATAGGTGATCATGCTTCTCCACAACTTTCTGGCACTTGTGTTTTTAATAAGTTCAGTTGGTGCTGTCTTTTTGCATCACAGCACAGTGACAACCCGTCCAGAAATTTCTCTCTTTGTCTTCTTCTGTCTCTTCTCCCCTTGATCTGTCCAGTGGTTACTAAATGCTCAAGTTTTACTTTCCTCATCACATGCCCTAAAAATCTTGAGAATGGGATAGCCAACAAAACCTCCTTAGTTGCCTCTCATGATATGTATGGAAGGTAGTAGTAGTTATTTTTTGGTTCTCTTCCCCCCCCCCCCCCTCCTTGATGTCCAAGTAACTCACAAATTTGTGTACACACCAAAAAACAAACACAGCAAAAATCGCAGTCAAAATGTTAGTTTTATGACATAAAAGCATATACAAATTATTAACATCTTTGGTAAATAAATAAACTAGAGCTAGGAATTACTTCAACGTGAAGTACCAGAAATGAAAGTACTAAATCTTGAAATTTTCATAAGACATAGAAACCAACTCTTTTGAAAGATATAAAAATAGTAGAAATAACTAACTGGTAATATTTTTTTCAATATCGTACTAAAATTTGACTCCTAATTTGTTTTGTACAACATCCTTTAGAGAAAATTGTTCTACACTCTGCTTGAAATATTTTATCTCTCCAGTCAGTTCTGCTGTGGCCTCCATTTTTAGAAAAATAATTGTATTTTATTTATTTATATTTGTCGTGTATTCTATATAACTAATTCTTAACAAACATCTGTAGCACTTGTTTTCAAAAACCTGAATCCTTCTTTCTGTGTCTACATTGAGTGCCTGAACTTTCACGTCCATATAAAAGTATACTTAGCACCAACGATCTCAATAGATTGATCTTTATTCCTCCCTGCAACTCCTTAATGGAAAACATGCAGTATTTGACAGTTTACTGATCTTACTTTTTCAAATCATATTCAACCCCTTGCCAAGGGATATACAAGATATATAAAATCTTAAATAGAAAGTTACTTTTTGTTATGTTACTGAATTGTGCCAAATCCAGATTTACCACTTTTATCCATTATATATTTCTGGGTCAGTGAAAACTGGTATAGGTATTCTTCTTCTGGTGACACTTTTTCCAGATCATAGTCATCTTTATGTATCTTCTGAACTTCTCAGAATTTCTGGACGAGTTGACATGACACAGTTAGGGATATGTTGAAACAATCGGAGATGTATCTTATCCATCATTGGCTTGCGCTGAATGTACCCCTGCTACTAGCAACCATATCTTCCTGTATTAATTTGTCCATCCTGTTATGTCTCTTTATATGATCAAAACATCTCAGCTTTCTTATTATAATGTTTAAGAGTAAACCCTCTTCAACACATAATGTTCATGGGTATTCTCAGAATCTTTCACTAGCATCTCATTTCGAAGGCAGCTGCTCCTTTTGCCACTAATTTGTATCTGAGGTATATATCCTATAAGGCCATAATAGATTATAAAACGATAATATATATTCTGTATAGTGTATTATGTGTGTATGCATTGTATATATACAATTTATTCAATTGCCAGTAAAATGTGGACGGTTGGCTATTGAACCACAAAAGTTAGTGAATGTTTGTGAGAATGCCTTACAGTAAAAACAGAGAAGTATTTTTACTTCATATGAGATGTGGACTCTTAAAAAGGGTGGAAACCACTGATTTAGAAAATCATAAAAGAAAGAGATAATGAAAATATGACAGAGACACTAAGATAAAAAGACAAGAAATAAAAGTTGACACAGGGAAAAGAAATGAGTACAAAAGTCTATTTTAATGCAAAATATATGCAACAGAATCATTGTAATAGCAGATGGTCTAATTATCAGGTCACAAGTTTTCATTTTTGAACAATTTCTGCACATTAATTTCTGGTAACATTTTATATAAATGTTACAACAACATGCCTTAGCCATCATATTATGATCTGTCTCTGGTGGTCTGTAGTACATTTTTAGTGCATGAGTCTTTACTATCTTAAAATATCAATCTGAGTTTTGACTTCTAACTCACAATTTGTTGCAATGAATATTATCAAAAAATTTCTATGTTCCAAGACTTTATATGGAATGTGATATTTTAGCATTAAAATGTAGCAAATCTAATTATATTAGAGGAAAACATAGTACAATTATGCATACAGTGGATATATTTTAATGTTTTTTAAATGCATTATTTTATGTTTCTGTATTCTGTTCTTTAATATGGTACTCCAAGATTTGGAAAAGTGAAGTTTGGTCCAAGGAATGGACACGATCAGTCTACATACCGCTATCAAACAAGGGAAATCTAACACTATGAACAACTACAGAACCATTGCACTGATCAGTCATGCCAGCAAAATACTGCTTGGTATCATCATGAAAATATTACAACATAGGCTAGAAAAAGAGTTCAATGAAGTACATGCAGGTTTCAGACAGGGCAGAGGCACCAGAGACCATATTTTCAATAAGTGGAACATCATAGAGAAATGCAAAGAGTTTCATGAGAAAATTCTCAGAATACCATGGACCAAAAAGATCACCAATGTAGCCATCCTGAGAGAAATGAATGTAAAAGAAAACTGGCTAAACAGCATGGTTCTTTCCAGAAAACGACATTATTTTGGCCATATCAAACGCCATGACAGCCTAGAGAGGGGATGATGGCAGAGAGACAAACAAGAGGCAGACCAAGAAGATGGATGAAAGACATCAAAGACCACCTGAACATGACAGTAACTCAAGCAGGAAGACTGGCTCAAGATTGACAGAAGTTTCAAAAGGCTGTGATGACTGCTACATCTTGTTCAGGATACGCTACCTGATGAATATGGTACTCTCAACTTATTGTATTCTACAAAAGGTATCATAACAACACAAGCAGATCGAACACCCCAACAAAAAGAATGTATGGATGCAAACAATTTAAATCTGACACGATAAAAAATATTGCAACATAATAATAAAAACAACAATTATACAAAAGAGAAAAATAACTGGGAAAATAAAATTCAAAATTGATATACAAAAACAAGGGTATAGTTGACAAGAAATCATCTTAAATATAAAATAAAAGAATCATTATGTCATGTGGTTTAGCTTATCATATTTTCAAGTGCATACAATGTGATATATCATATATTCTAGCATATACAATGTGGTGTATCATATATTCTAGCATATGCAATGTGTGTATCATATTCTAGCATATAAATGTGTATCTTATATTCTAGCATATACAATGTGGTATATCATATATTCTAACATATACAATGTGGTGTATCATATTCTAAAATATAAATGTGTATCGTATATTCTAGCATATACAATGTGGTATATCATATATTCTAACATATACAATGTGGTGTATCATATATTCTAGCATATGCAATGTGTGTATCATATTCTAGCATATAAATGTGTATCTTATATTCTAGCATATACAATGTGGTATATCATATATTCTAACATATACAATGTGGTGTATCATATTCTAAAATATAAATGTGTATCGTATATTCTAGCATATACAATGTGGTGTATCATATATTCTAGCATATGCAATGTGGTGTATGATATATTCTAGCATATACAATGTGGTGTATGATATATTCTAGCATATACAATGTGGTGTATCATATTTTGACAGAAGCGATAGAAAGGTACAAGGAACAAAAGTATGACCACCCAAATAAAATACTTACTGACACTTGGAAAAAACTGTCTCTAATGGATATATCCGGAGAGGAAGATGACAAACACCATCTACCACAAGAGAGAGAACTAGAAAACAAATACCTCGGGCCACCCCCCTGAGAAAACTTGCACCAACAAACTATCCAAGCAAAATTACTAGATAAAACAGCCAATAAGGGAACATTACCAACAATCCTGAGGACATGTGTCCTAGAAACCATAAACAGTTACACATCTTCAGCAATGAAGGCCTACACTGATAGATCAGCTTTTTAGGCCACCGATTTTTCAGGATATGGCATCCATATACGATATCCTGATGGATCTGCCTACGAGCTCTGTGACCCTTGTGAAAAATTTCTCAAATTATGAAGCAGACAGCCATCAAGACAGCTATAGAGTTAATACACCAACAGTTTGATCTCATGGAACAAAAACCATCAGACATGGTCAATTTTACAGACTCTTCTGTCAGTTTTGGAAGCACTTAAACATATCCCATATGAAAATCAAGATATCCTCCACATAGCAAGAGCAGCGCACAATCTTATCTCTGCATATCCAATCAGTGTGGCCAAGCAATGGATCCCTGGACACAGCAATCTAGCATGAAATGAAGTAGTAGACTCACAAAAAGAGGTGCTTCAAAACAATAAATGCAGAGACCTTGTAGTATGGGAACAGTCAAACAGATTCTCATAAACAAAGCCAGGGAAATCCGGCTGAACAGATGGGCTGACTGGTTGAAATTTATTTAATGAAATGACACTGTCAAAGGACAATGACAACTCTGCTGCAGGAGAAACCAATCCCTTATCTTTCAGTTTCGAACAGGACATGCAAGGATCAATAGCCATTTAAACTGTATCAAACTCCAGTCATTACCCATATGTAGACACTGCTTTCATTTCAATGAAATAGTAGAACACCTCCTTGACTGCCCTTGCCTTTCGATTGCCAGGACAATTTTTTTACAGACACCCTTAACATTAACAGTCACTAACTGACTGTATGGATCACTAAGTCAACTTCATAAGACCTGCACTTTTTTAAGAATGGCATTGTGTTGGCACGAGTAGAATTACTCATCAGCATTTGGATATTGACAACAACATAGAATATTTTATGGTGTATATAATGGTGTACATCATATTTTCTAGTGTATAGAATGTCATTTAGCATATTTCATATCATATACAATCTGGTATAGCATATTTTCTAGTGCATACAATGTCATTATCATGTTTTCTAGCATATACAATGTAGCACAATTCACACTGTTGCAAGAACAGATTGATAGGCTGGAGTCCAGAAATGAAGGCAGTTCTGCATGCACCAGAGATACATGAACCACTGCCATGAGACTTCTAGACCTGCCCACTACAAGAGTAAGACATCAAGTAGAGTACAGGAAAGAATACTTTGAAGTTGTCAACAACAACCACCAAACTTAAAACCAATCTCTAGACAACACAAAAGGAAGGTGCTTTAAACAAGGAAGATCTTGGGTGACAGAAGCATAAGATATCATACTCAGAGTATGCAAGCTGGAAGAAATAGGAAGAGGATGTCAATGGGTGGAAGTACATAAAGTCCTTGACAAATATATAAAGATAAAAATATGCTACTGAAGATGGATGTGTTGGGTCATTGGTGCAAACAGAACATGTAGCACATCACATTTCCATTCTCTACACTACATCCTGTTAAATCTAGTAGGACTGATTTTGCTTCATCTTGCAAGATCCAGCAGGAGTTTGATAAGCTGAGAATGATTGATGAAAGAGAAGATAAGAGTGTCACAATTTGACTGCGACCAAACTTATGCAAACTTACATATTTCGGACATGTAAAGCGACGCAATGGTTCGGTAAGATTAATCATGGAGGGGAAAGTTCCAGGAAAGAGAACAAGAGGCAGACCAAGATTACAATGGACAGATGACATCTAAGACCTTCTGAACATAACACTGGAGAGGTCGCTCGCACAGAACCGTGAGGCTTAAAGGGAGGCAGTGAGAATAACATTCTGCAAAGGACACATCTCATAAAGAGAGAGTGTATATATAATATGGTGTATTAAAATTAGTGATAACGAAATTAAATAAATGAAAAATATATGGAAAAACTGTTATAAAGAGACAAAAGTTATACTTCTTAAATCATACATTTTTCTAGTTGATGGCAGTGAGACTAGGACAATAAATAGAACAACGGCAAAAAAGAATATCAGCTTTTGAACTGAAGTGTTATAGGACAATATTAAGAATTTCTGGACAGAAAAGATATAGAAGTCAGGTTTTGAATATGCTGAATATAAAGGATGAATGGCTGGTGAGTACAATTGTACATAGAAAACTGAAATATTTCGGTCATATAAAAAGACAAAATGGCATGGAAAGACACATATTAGAGGGCAGAATTCCAGGAAGTAGAAGAGGTAGACCTAGAAGCAGATGGACTGATGAAATTTGATAGCTGGATGAAGATATCATTGGAGGAAGCAGGCAGATTGGCATAGGATAGAGTCGGGTTCAGGACATCAATTGCAAAGATATAGTTCTGGAAAGAATATGTCACGTGATGATATTAAAATACTGTAGCACATACAAAACTATACCTATTTGGACATATAATAAAACACAACAGTTTAGAAAGACAAATTATGGAGGGCAGAGCACCAGGTAGGAGGAGAAAGGGCAGACCAAGAAAGACTGATGACATTAAAATAATATGAACTTGTCACAACATTAATGTATGGCTCAGAAACATGGACACTAAACAAACAATTAGAAGACAGAATTGATGCCTTTGAATTTTGGGTATATAGAAAAATAGGGAGAACATCATGGAAAGAGAAGAAAAATAAAGATTCCAGCGTTATAGTGGTTCTAAAAACACTTAATATGAAGAAAGAATTAATACGAGAAATGAACATCAGGCAAATAAAATATTTTGGACACATTAAAAGACATGACACCTTGTTGAAGGAAAAGTCAAAGGGAAGCGAGCAAGAGGTAGGCAGAGATAGTCTAGCAGAGTGCACCACCAAAACAAGAGACGGGATGTTGAGGGTCTGTTGCAGCCAACCTTCATGCGGTGATGGCACTTGATGATGATGAACTTGTCATTGGAAAATGCAAGCCGCATGGCCTAAAACAGAGAGAGGTTCAGGGAGTTCATTGAGAAGACAAAGTTCTGGAGAGAAGACATCATATGACAGCATATACATCCTATTTTATCTGGTACACCATGTGTCAATCTATAATTATCTTTTATACCAAATGTCATAACTTATAATTGTGTAAAATAACCAGCATAGATGTCAACCAGTCTATTTTCCTGTACCTGTAATTTGTATGGTTTATTTTGTCTGTAACATTGATGTAACCTCTTCAAAATATTGGCAGCACTCTGATGCAAGGATTTCATGAAAAAAAATGTATTATTCTATTAGGTTCATGTGTCTATCATGAGTGATTATACAAACTACACCTGGAGATGATAAGACAAACAATTTAGCAAAGCTTGGGTCAGCAAGTTAGCAATGCAACCATCACCCTCATTGATGTTAACCCCTTTTGTTGTTCGTCCGTCACAATCGGCAATGACCATTCAGCTCAACTGAGATGATGATGTCTGTGATGTGCCCAACTGTGACTAATAAGTCCTGCTTGGAATTGTCTACCACACTGGGCATGTGTGAGAGGAGTTGGGACATTCAGCAGCTCTTGCCTTTCTTTATTTCTGAGGTTCTCTGCAGCTGCTGTACCACTCTTGATTCTGTGACTCCAGTCGGATGTCTCATGCAAGATTCTCCCATGAATTTGTGTCTATTTTGAAGTGTGAGTCAGTGATGTCTTAAGAGTGTCTTTAAAATGCTTCTTCTGTCCTCCTGCTTTGCAGGAGCCAGTCTGGAGTTCTCTAATATAACAACTTTTTTGGTAGACAAATCATTCATGCGGACTATGTGTCCTGCCCAGCCTGTCTGTGTCTTCATCAACATTGTATGTATGCTTACAGTCTTACATTTTATCAGTACTTCACTGTCTGGTATTTTATTCCATCAATGGATGTTGAGTATCTTACAAAGGCAGCTTAGGTGGAAGTGGTTTAGTCTTCTGGCATATACTGTCCATGTTTACAGGCATACAGGAGTGATGTTATTACTGCTGCTTGGTAAACTATGAATTTGGTGGTAGTTGTTATTCCCATATGTTTTTTCGCAGTCTTCCAAATGTGGCACTTACTAGCTTTACCTCAGTGTCGATGTTTACATGAGAGAGTGCTGCCCAGGCAGGTGAAATTATTAACTATTTAAAATTCTTGTTCTTTGATCCTTATAAGGGGATTTAAATGTGGTTTGTTTAGTGTGGGTTGAAACATGACCTCCGTTTTCTTTGTATTTATGGTGAAACCAAAGTTGTCGCAGGTTTCAGCACATACTTTCTGGTTCGTCATTTCCCCATCGCAACAGAGCTTATGTAAGTTGATGATGATAGCTGAGTAATGACTTACGCTGAAACTCCTTTCAGTACTTACATAAAACACAAGGTACATGAGCATTACAATGATTGCACAGACTAGGTTATGCTGTTAAAAAGAATACAAATAATCGTACACTAGACAGTTTCAACCTTACTATCTTTTTCAAGAAAACACAATCAAACAGTAAACTATCACAAAAGTATTAGACAGCAGATATTTAACAGCAGAGACATCGAAGGTAACAATGACATACATATACACAAGTATTGTCATATATATGCACATTACAAAAAATATGGTGAATGAGAACGAAATAAAACAACATGCCTGAAAACAACATGAATGACAACACAACAAAGACCCCCCCCCCCCCTCCCCACCCTTCAAATCTAAATAAATGAATGACAGGTATTAAGACCAAAGGGCTTAAAGGGTAGCAAACTGCAATATATAGTGACTTTCAAGGGTATATCTAGCTCTATAAGTTAACTCTTTTGAGCCCTTAGCATTGTGTAATTTACATGCTCATGAAACACAAATATCTGTCAAACAGCACTCCCAGTTATTTGAAAGTTAATGTTCTCTGTACTATTTCTCCAAATAAATAACCCAAATATCGGAGGATGTCAGACAAAAAGGAAGTGCCGCAGTATTTACGAATATTTCTCCACATAGATTGGTAGTTGGACATTAGTGCATGGACAGTGTGGTTATTCGGAGAGAACCATGTCACACTTGGTTAAGTTAGTTACATATTTAGTCATTTAACATGACTAAATGTTTCTTCCTGGTGAATAAAAATACAATTGCTACTCATCCCTCAATACTATTTTGAGCCCCTGTCAATGACTTTGCTTCTATTGTAAATGATATGCAAAAAATACAAAAATAAAGTCTTGTTTTCAATTACATTGTTAATAGAAATGTGTAAAATAACATAACAAGTATTTAGATATCATGTATTTAGCTATTAACATAAATATAAATATAACACAGTAGTTGAATGAATGAATGGTTGAATGGTTAATGCCAGTTTCACAATTGTAACAGCATGGATTCCAATCATGATATGAATTGAATTCTTTTCTTTCCATACTAACATTTAAAATCCATACTGTACATGTGGCAACAGCTATAGTAAAGTGGTCCTTATTACCACAGTCTATACAATCTTTATTACCACGTCTATAGTCTTTGTTACCAGTCTATACAATCTTTATTACCACAGTCTATATAATCTTTATTACCACAGTCTATACAATCTTTATTACCACGTCTATAGTCTTTGTTACCAGTCTATACAATCTTTATTACCACGTCTATAGTCTTTGTTACCAGTCTATACAATCTTTATTACCACAGTCTATACAATCTTTATTACCAGTCTATACAATCTTTATTACCACAGCCTATACAATCTTTATTACCACAGTCTATATAATCTTTATTACCACAGTCTATGCAATCTTTATTACCAAGTCTATAGTTTTTGTTACCAGTCTATACAATCTTTATTACCACAGTCTATACAATCTTTATTACCACAGTCTATACAATCTTTATTACCACAGTCTATACAATCTTTATTACCACAGTCTATACAATCTTTATTACCAAGTCTATACAATCTTTATTACCACAGCCTATACAATCTTTATTACCACGTCTATAGTCTTTGTTACCAGTCTATACAATCTTTATTACCACAGTCTATACAATCGTTATTACCAAGTCTATAGTTTTTGTTACCAGTCTATACAATCTTTATTACCACAGTCTATACAATCTTTATTACCAAGTCTATAGTCTTTGTTACCACAGTCTATACAATCTTTGTTACCACAGTCTATACAATCTTTATTACCACAGTCTATACAATCTTTCTTACCAGTCTATACAATCTTTGCTACCACAGTCTATAGTCTCTGCTACCAGTCTATACAATCTTTATTACCACAGTCTATACAATCTTTATTACCACGTCTATAGTCTTTGTTACCAGTCTATACAATCTTTATTACCACGTCTATAGTCTTTGTTACCAGTCTATACAATCTTTATTACCACAGTCTATACAATCTTTATTACCAGTCTATACAATCTTTATTACCAAGTCTATACAATCTTTATTACCACAGCCTATACAATCTTTATTACCACAGTCTATGCAATCTTTATTACCAAGTCTATAGTTTTTGTTACCAGTCTATACAATCTTTATTACCACAGTCTATACAATCATTATTACCACAGTCTATACAATCTTTATTACCACAGTCTATACAATCTTTATTACCAGTCTATACAATCTTTATTACCAAGTCTATACAATCTTTATTACCACAGCCTATACAATCTTTATTACCACAGTCTATACAATCTTTATTACCACGTCTATAGTCTTTGTTACCAGTCTATACAATCTTTATTACCACAGTCTATACAATCTTTATTACCAAGTCTATAGTTTTTGTTACCAGTCTATACAATCTTTATTACCACAGTCTATACAATCTTTATTACCAAGTCTATAGTCTTTGTTACCACAGTCTATACAATCTTTGTTACCACAGTCTATACAATCTTTATTACCACAGTCTATACAATCTTTATTACCACAGTCCATAAATCTTTATTACCACAGTCTATACAATCTTTATTACCAAGTCTATAGTCCGTTACACACTGTATACAATCTTTATTACCACAGTCTACAATTCTTCCTGCATTTCTTAACAGGAATATTTGCAGTGATTAAAGTTTATTTTTAAAATATAACAATAAAAAAAAATTTCAAGTTAAAAAAACATCACATAAATGTACAAACCAACTTTTTTCTTCAAAAATTACAAAATATATTTCAAAAATAAATTGTTAAAAATATTTGTCATTGACATCATCCTGTAAATTGTACAGCTTAATTAGGTTAGGTATGTTGATTGCCCTCTTTCTAGACTCGACATGTCTCTAGGTGCTCAGATCTCTGCTTCAGTAAATATCTCATGATATAACGGCTGATGGTTCCCTTTTTATGTTGGTTCAGTGTTCTTTCGAAATCTTTGTTAAGTGTTCTCTGCAGGTCATGCTTATCCTCGCTCCTAAATTGTGCATTCTCGATATTGACTCGTGCTCATTTATCTCAAAATCCTCTGATTATGCAGACTCTCGAAGATCAGTTAGTATGTGAGAACCACACTTTAGCTCTGTCCAATGACTCCACACATCTCCTATGAACATCACCTGTTATGACTTTCTGAATCACATTCGTTGAGTAACTTAGTATGCACACATGGGAATAGACTTGCGATTCCAGCCAGTTTAGTGCATGCATTATGACAAATACTTCTATCATTAGAAGGCTCCACCTGCTTCATGTACTGTTCTTCCTATCATCTGGCAGTAAATGCCTATGCACACAGAAGGTGGTGGATGACCGACCCATCTGTATAAAGCACAACATCTGTGTCATCGGCTAGTTATGCCATGTACAGCATGAATTAACAATAAATCTGGTACCACAGTGGAGAGGTACAGAGTGCGATCCGACAGTCAATGTACCAGGTTCAATTTTCACCACAGGCAGCTGCGCAACAAGAACATTTAGAAAGCAAATTCAACCTACTGAACATTAATATTACCTAAACAATAACTACAGCCAAAACATGCTGGATTAATCACAAGGTTCCTGAACAGGATGTTACCACTTTTAAAAAAATAAACTTTTAGCATCTTCTAGACATACAATCAATTCTTGTCACCATCTAAAATATCCATTTTTTTAATTTGTGATGTCTCTTTCTAAACTATCTGCACTTCAACATTTTTATTTGTGGCTCTTTAAGTTATTCTTAACTTCCATCATAAACTTTTAGTTTTATCTGTGGGTGTGTATGTTTCGGCAGAGCAGCACAGTCTGGAAAGAGTACCACACACATAATTTAGCACTGCACATACTAAATCTCTAGCTGTGCACCTAAAGAGGTCCTCCGGTATCACCTAAAAGATATGTCAAGATATACAAAAATAGGTAGGTGTGTTACCAAAATAAAACATAAAACTTGACAACGATATGTTTTATTTTGTTAACACACCTACCTATTTTTGTATACCTTGACATTTTGCCCAGCCACCTACTTCCTGTTTAGGGTTGTTACCCTACACTGGAAGATTTATCACCTAAAAGATAGCATGATTATATAAATAATCACAATTATCGTCCATGTAGCTACCGGTGCCTTGATTTCTAGTTTAGAGTGCAAAGAATAGGGACACTCTTTTCTTCCCGGGCATGCCATAGGAAACGACTAATGAAAGTTGGAGGATGGGCTGCTACTTGTAAAAGTTCATTGTCACTGCATGCTGTGCCTCGATTTCTTACATGTCTTCTGTCAAATGATCCCCATGTATAATGTAGAGATGAAGGCCAGTGAACATTCTACCTTTGTTCTTTTGTAGCAGACTCCTATGTGGCAGGGAATGCTAGGTGTGCCATCACTGCAGATGGATCAACAGATCTGACAGAAAAATGATACACATGCAGTTGCTTTGGTGGGTCTCACCATTGGCTCACTAGACAAACCATCCATGCAACAGAAAACCTTATAGATGACATGCTGTTATATTGAGGTTATCTTCTTATAGAAGCTTCATGGCACGTCATCTATACAATTATGCTTCTCATGCTTTTATTTTGTTGTTGTAATGTATTTTTGTTATTTGTATATATGTATGCACTCTCTCTGGTTGGGAGGGAGCCAGAGATGTACTGTGCAGCATTGGAAAGGAGGAAACTGACAGCACTGTTTTTTCCTATTGCTGAGGTCCATCATAGATGCATAGTGACTCAGGACATGACAATCCTTTTGACTTGAACATTTGGTGACATGCCTGGAGCAATAGAGAAGTTCAGCATAACCAGTAGTCAATTGGTGGTGGGGAATGGGCACAGTGAACCCTATCATGGCTGCAGTGGTTTGGAGCAGTGAACAAGTTGAAACCTACCTTCCCGGTGGTGTGATAGTTATGCTCTGGCCTGGGGTCGGCCAAAAATCCAGACTTCTCAGCAAAGGGCATGAACCCAACCAACCAACAGAAGAATGATGTACTAGTTGCTCAGATGTATATGCTGCACTCCAGGCAAGACATGGTGATCCTGGGATACTGCTACACTGGAATGCCTCCCTTGCAGACTAAACATACATCTTCTTTTTCTTCTTCGCTAAACATACATCTATAAACCCCCTTAACACAACCAGACCTTTTGAGACAACAAACGGTATGCGTTTTGAGTATCACTTCAGTTACTCAACTGAGAAGGACCTACAGGTATGCTTTTGTCAGAAATGCTATGGGATGTTAAGAGCTACTTGCTCACAGCTAAAGGGATTAATTCATCATCATCATGTGTCAGGAACTACTTGCTCACAGCTAAGGGATTAATTCATCATCATCATGTGTCAGGAACTACTTGCTCACAGCTAAAGGGATTAATTCATCATCATCATGTGTCAGGAACTACTTGCTCACAGCTAAAGGGATTAATTCATCATTATCACAATTATATAAATATGCACATGCATATTTTTGACTACCAAAACCACTGTCCAATTCACATATGCAGAAATACTTTTTACATGCTACATAGGTTTTGTGTGTAAGTTGATTCAGGATAAACTCACAAGCTATACTATTGAGTGTTTAGTCCCATCAGAGATGGATAATAAACTCTGAGGTCCTGTGTGTTCAGTTACATATGTTTAGAGAAAGCTTGACAGCTCAGAAATGAATAAGAGCTCATTGACAAGTTTCTTAGTACACATTAAAAATTATGAATACAAAATTTCTACAAGACTAATTTAAAACAAAAATTATAAGAGACTCCCACCATTGTAACTGAATTTCTAAACTGTAGCTGAGATCTTTCCGTGTGCAACAGATTAGTGCAAAAATGGCTATTGACAAACCGTGCTGAAAGAGTCAAACCCAAAAACAAATTCAATGATCCATACAGTCAAATCCTATTATAACCACCAGGAAAAGACAACAGACTGATTAGAAATATATATTGGGAACAGACTGCATCAATAGGATGTGAAAACAGCTACTCATCATGCATAGAAATAAGGAGAGGGCTAAGATAAGGATGTATTTTATCACCCAGCCTATTTAATATCTACACAGAGAATATCTTTAAACATATAGAAGGAAATTCAGGACTCAAGATCAATGGGAAAATAATAAACAACCTGAGATATGACACTGTTCTTGTAACAGAAAGTGAACAGGAACTGCAAAAACTAATAGATCAAGTCGATAAATTAAGTAAAGAATATGGACTAGATATAAATATCAAAAAACAAAAACCATGATAATCAGCAAAGTAACAGAAGAAAGGTGTTAAACATAAATATCAAAAAACAAAAACCATGATAATCAGCAAAGTAACAGAAGAACAGGTGTTAAACATAAACATAAAAGGACAGAAACTACAAATAGACCACTATCAATATCTTGGACACATAGTCACAAATGATGGCAGATGTAAACAGAAGTTAAAAGGTGAATATTAATGGCTAAAAGTAATTTCAGTGATATGAGGAAAATAGTAACATCTAAATAAAGTTGAAAATGAGAATTATAAAATGCTACATCTATTATATATTAATGTATGGCTCAGAAACATGGACACTAAATAAACAATTATAAGGCAGAATTGATGCCTTTGAGATGTGGGTATATAGAAGAATAGGGAGAACATCATGGAAAGAGAAGAAAACAAAGAGGTTATAACACTTAATATAAAGAAAAAATCATTAAAGGAAATAAAGATGAAGAAAATAAAATATCCTGGACACACTTAAAGACACGACACCTTGTTGAAGACCTTACTTGAGGGTGGTCAAAGGGAAGCGAGCAAGAGGTAGGCAGAAATACAAGTTAAAATGAACAGGTTACAGTCTAGCAGAGTGCACAACCAAAACAAGAGACAGGGGATGTTGGAAATCTGTTGCAGCCAACCTTCGTTGCGGAGACAGCACTTTGTGATGATGATACTTAATTATAACACAAGTGGTGATGTACCTTTCTTAACCTTGTAATAAACCCATTTGGATGGCTTTCGTTTGAACACGCCTCATACATCTGTGAGTAGGAAGCTATTTTCTAAAACATTGCACACCAACCATTAACCTGGAGAGCATGGAAGAAAGCTCTAAATAAACACAACATTAAACAATAAAACAGAAAAACAAAAAATTTCTGGAGATCATAAAATAACATGGGTCTGTATGGGGTGTTATAATGCTGGTGAATCAACCAAAAATCAGTTAGGATTGCACAATGTCAAGTGTCTATGAAATAAATGGCAGTCTCTGCAGATAAACAAAACATTGACAATAATTTTAAAGAGAAAACAACATATGAATTTTATAAAATGTAATTTTTTTTTAAAGTGAGAAAAGGTACTATTTCCTCTTCTTTGTTGGATTTCAGACTTCCACATTGATGACTGACAAAAAAAAATAGCAATCAACTCCAGGTTTTACGCTGTACTTGATTGAAGAGTGTCATTTCAATCACTGTGGTTATCATCATAAAAGTACTGAAAAAAGGTACATCCAAAATAAAGTAGGAAAAACTGAAGAAACTCATATGACAGAATGTCTTATGAGATCTTTATAAAATTAATTTTTTAAAAATAAGTGCAAATTAAAAATATGCAAGTGTTGGTAAAATTACACATTTTCAACACAGATAACATAACACATAGTTATGAATCATTTAAGAAAATCAGTGTCATGAATACCAAATGCAACTGGGCTTTTACTTTGTAACTGGCTCTTTAGTTAAACAAACAAAATAGCAACTACATAAATTAAGATAGAAAACCAACCAAATAAGCTATAGAGAATGCACTATTTTAATTTTGAGTGAAAATGTTCAGGATCTTCTGCTAGTTCGTACTACATGCTCTAACGTAAATGTTTTATGCAAAAATGCAGCAGCTCAATATGTAGTAGTCAGTGTAAGCATACATGATTCTTGATTAGGAACCAGCAACCCCTGTGGGTCACAAACTCTGTAGCTCCAGCGACAGGTCTGTGTGGTCCAATAGCTCATGATGGTCCACACAATGAGCAACACGTAACCAAAACAGTTGTTTTTATTTTATTTTTTTAAACTACAACTGGATGTATTTTGCATTGTATACAGAATTGTTGGAGTATATCCGTTTAAAAACTGTGTTTTTATGTGTGCACTAAATGGAAGCTTATTGATAATTCTTGTTACAAAATGTGTCAAATTTCAATCAATACCTTTATTTATTTTTTTAAAAAGGCAGTAAGAGAGATTTCACTATTTACTGAGGCATATCACTCTTAAGCCACATAAGAAAATTCTTTAGAGAATCTTTAGATTCTACACAGAAGGATGTGAGCATATATGAGCACATAGAAGGATGTGAGCATATATGAGCACATAGAAGGATGTGAGCATATATAGAACCACAGCTCAACAACACACAATTGGGATTTCGGAAAAAATAATAGCTGTATAGATGCAATCTTCACCCTCAAACCACTTTCAGAAAGAGTGATATAACATAACCAAGACATATTTGGCTTTTGTGGATCAAGAGAAAGCTTTAGACAGAGTGGATAGAGCGCAACTATGGATAATACTACAGACATATGGACGTTCCCCAACATCTTATAAGTCTATGTCAGAGAATATATGCCAATAGACAATACGCAGTAAGAATGAGCGCAGGTACATTTGATAATTTCCATATTCACTTGGGAGTGAGACAGGGATGTGTACTATCCCTCCCTATTGTTCATAACATACATTGATCACTTCTGCAAAGTATCAAAGACTAGGGATAAATGTCCACTGTAGGGTAACAACCCTGACCAGGAAGTAGGTGGTTTGAGTAGCATAGGGAAAATGTTAAGATAAACATAAATAGGTAGATGTGTTACCAAAATCAAACATAAAACAACCTAACAATGAGAAACAGGGACACGCAACGTTTCGACTAAAAGGCCTTCATCTGGACAAACGAGAAACAAAAGTGCAACGAATCTTACATGGAGACAAACGTGGTTATGATAGGGAGGAAATGAAAGGAGAGACAGTGAATAGATAGCAGAGGAAGTAAGGATAGGGCAGCATAGCAGGGAGGAAGAGGGTGTGAGAAGGAGAGGTGAGGAGAGGAAAGTGCACAGAAGTAGGTGAGGAATGAAAATAGATAAGGTAAAGATAGCAAGTAAAATGAGATAAATAAGGATAAATTAAGATACTTACCTCAAAAGTGGCCACAGGCAATGAGTGTTAGAATACATTCAATGTGAGAGAGCAAAAGAGGATGATACGAGAGATCAGATGAGAGAGAGAGAGAGATGGAGAGAAAGAGGCCAATATGGCAAGAACAGATGAGAAAAAAGAAAAAAAGGGGGGGGGGAACTAGAAGAACAGGCCATAGAGTGTATGTGAGAAGTGGAGAGAAACTAATGGTAGGAGCATATAATGGTGGAAAGAAACTGCTTCCTCTACTATCTATTTGCTGTCTCTCCTTTCATTTCCTCCCTATCATAATGTCATCTGTCCCTACTTCTCGTTGTTAGGTTGTTTTATGTTGGTCTACCTATTTATGTTTATCTTATCAAAGACAACAGAAGAAAACAATCTGAAGGATATATTAAATGAATTACTATTTGCAGATGACCAAGCACTAGTAGCATCATCAGAAGAGCAACTACACAGACAAGTAGATTACATTAAACATATCAAACATTTAACATGAAGATAAATATATAAAAGACCGAAATAATGAAGATAGGAAGAACAGAAATAAACACCAATATATATGCGAGAGTGTGTATGTATATATATATATATATATATTGGAAACAACAGATTTAAACTAATGACAACTCACATACCTATAACTAGGAAGCAGTACAACAAGAGACAGCAAGAGCATCAAAGAAATACTCAATAGATGTAGCAAAGCATACCAAGCCCTAGGGCAAATGACAACAATCTTCATAAACAAAAATGTAGATTTAAACGCCAAAATAACACTATTCAAAACAATTATTATGCCAAAGCTATGCTACCAATGTCAAACATAGACAACGACAGCACAAGACAAATGTAAACTTGTGACAGCTGAACTGGCATGCTTACGCAGAATCCTAGGAATATTGCTAAGAGACAGTGAGGACATTAGACAAAGAACCAGCACCACCCCAATCTTGGAATATATTAAGAGACAACAGATAAAATTATTTGCACGCATCAGCAGACTACTATCTGACAGTATACCACAGCAAGCTTTGCTACACAGATACAGTGAAGGCAGACTTAGAGGCAGACCACAAAAAGGATGGACTACGGACTATTCTTTTAATATGAAAATAATAATGTATTATAGTGTCAAGTCTTCCACTATGTAAATTAAAATCTGCTAAAGTGATATTTCTTTTGTTATTAACATAATAATCTGCTAGCTGATACTTCAGGATGTATCGACCAACCAAATACTTTTTTTTGGTTGCAGTGGTTTTATAGCAATATAAATATGTACAATAGGCTGCCATTGCTTTATAAATTGTCCTGATGCGCAGTTGCCTATGGCTGGGTTTAAACCTGATACCTTAGCTATCCAAATACGCTCTCTGTACAACTCTGCCAAAGAGCAGAGTGTTACGGGGCAGAATAGTCTACTAAATGATAGTTCTGTCACTATGAAAATACAAATCTGCATTTTCAGCAAATCAGCAAATTGCTGATTTCTTAAAGTATAACTATGAAATATTCTACAGTTGCCTTAGTTATAACATAGATATGTTCACAAAGAACTTCAATAAATCTATATGAAAGTACACAATGGTTACTCTAATCATTTATAGATCAATGCACAACACAGAATCACCAACAAAACAAGTCATCGCAAAGCTGTCGTAATCAAAGACAAATAAAGGGTTTTTTTCCAACAAAATACAATAAATATGGGGATTTCAGAAAAAAATAAGCAATCTAAATATGAATACAATCTCCAAAGGTCATATTGATTGGATTACTAGACCAGTGACCCCCCCCCCATTTTTTAATGAGTAAACGCTCTGATATAACCAAATTTTATTAACACTTATGGTTAAAAGTAGCGTACCTCACCACAAGAAGTGCTTTTCTATTTAACATAATCAATTCAAATGATCTCCTTAGAGCATCCCTCAAAATTTCTTTTACATTATTTCTACTGAATTTTATTTGTAAATTAAAAAGAACATATTTCTATGTATTCAGTTTCTATTATAGACAACATAGTATACAGGTAATCCTATTATTTTAATTGCACATTTCCATGAATACTGCATTTTCTTGACATGTAGTGTTACATATTTCTATCTATATATTCCTTGTTACTACACTTATTCCCATATGTTAGTTTCCATTACATAACTCCATGTTGTCTTATAGCTATTTGTTGTTCCATTTTGTGTTTGACCATATCATGATAATAACCTTTATGGTTGAAACATTGTGTACAGTGGAATTCGTTATAACAAATTTTTCAGGGTGACAAAATATATTTATAATAACCAAATATCATAATATACAATTATGGATAGTTATTAGTTCTAGTTTGAAACCCATATCCCTCTATTCGATTATTTCCCTTGGCTATGTTTATCAGTTTATGTTTATCATTTATTAATTTAAATATAAATTTATTTAGGGTTAGTTATGTAAATAACTACTAACCCTAAAAAAAGGAATATTTAAATTAATTATTGATTAACTATTGATATAATATTTAGAATGATTAATCCTAAAACAAGCAAGGATACACAGGTTTAAAACCTGAAACATTACTATAAGTTATGTCCCTTGCAATTATTAACGTTATGATGTTCATTGCAAAATGATTCACACGGAGTAATCACTGGGTTTTACGGATCAAAGAATGGTTACCAGTTCCTTGTGGGAAGGTATTGTTGTCATCTTTGACCTTCATTGTGGTTTTTAGTGAAATCTTGACTTGATTTCGAAAAGATTTCTTCGTTTTATCACAGGTGTCATGAAAACCCATCCAATAAATGAAATGAAAAATATTACAGGCACTCGCCATACGGGCATAACACTAAGACCATGATCCAGGCAGAAAAGTACAAGAGCATGCCAGCACTCCCAAAGAAGACCCGATTCTGTGACCTAGCCAGTGGAAAACTGAAGAAGGGCAGTTTTATTCACCGATCCAAATTACTAATCAGAGAATACAAGGATAAACTACTAGACATAACCACACAAAAAATAACACCAACACTTTTCCCAGTTCTGTGGGAGCAATATCAAAATCTTACTATCAGAACCACCATAAACAACACTTTAAACTATGAGAGAGCTGCATAATTTCCAAATGAAAACAATAGTATGCAACATGATTGAAGAGAAACTGAATCCACATGTTCCCTAACTGGAACCTTGTGCTCCAACTTCTCTATGGAAGTACAAGCTATATGCATTGTTGCAGAAATAAACTAAAACACAAGCCAATGTCAACAGGTGGTGTTTCTTAACAATGCAATGTCTGTCCTAAAAGCCCTTGACAGTGATAAACTGCCAGATCTGAAGGAAACCATAAAAGAAGTGACCATAAAAATTAGAGTAGTACCACAGTGGATCTGGTATCCCACTGGGGCATACCAGAAAATTATAATGCAGATATGCTAGCGAAAGATGGAGCAACACAAGAACAAAAAAGACCAAGAAATCACCTACCAGGAAAAGAGGACTCTCAACAAAGCTATTAGGAAAATCAACCACCCAAAAGACAACTATCACTATCTTGACAGAGCTGAGCAAGTTATCATCTTTCACATCAGAACGAGACTTAACAGACACTTAAATAGACTAAGACAGGTCTCATAACCTCTGTGGGCAGGCAGCACAGGCCTTGGAACATGTCCTGCAAAATTTCATTACACTAAACCAGTTGATGGAGGAGCATTAGCCCACAGAGAGAGACGTCCACAGAAAGTTTAACTGCCAACGAGTAGAACTGAAATCTTCTATACCTTTTCAACCTTAGTGATGGGAAGGGAGTGGTATGTATTATTTTGCTATCTGACTTTCCTTGTGGCTTCCTTTTAGGGATGAGAGAGGAAGGTGTTGACATGGTTTTTTTTAGGAACAGGAAGATGGTCTGGTTTTTTGGGTTTTCAGGAGTTACTCAGTGACCATCAACAAATATAGGACCTGCTGATTAATCTATGAAATATATTTCTAAAGTGTTATGATATAATGATTTTCTAAAGCATTTGACTTTTCCAGTGATTTTCATTGGATGTCAGCATATAGTATACATAAAGTGACCTATGAAAATCATAGCAAAAGTAAAATGTGTCACTTAAGAAGGGTGATTCCCAATGAGCCAGCAGGTCTAATAATGTTGATGGTTATGGTTATCAGTTAAAGGAGTACCTGTGTCCTCCCCTAATCTCTTCACTAAGTATTCTTGTCTCTTACAATGCAATGAATCAATCCCTCAAGTCATGTGGATGCATCCTTCTAAAATGACACAATCTTACATTTTCCTGTGATTTTCATTGGTCACTTTGTGTTGACAGTCAATGAAAATCACGGGAAAAGTCAAATTGCATCACTTTGGAAGAACTATTTTCAGTGAGTCCATACCACTGTACTATCAAGGGACTAAAATGAATATGCTGTCTTAGTCTTAGACATGCAACGGAAAAACAAGATTACCTACCAAAAATACACACACCCTGTTAACCGTACTATTTTCAGTGATGTGATCTATCCTTGATTTGGTAATTTATTACTTTCTCTCTTTTATGTCGCCCCCACCTAAGAATACTGTAAACTATGACCTTTAAAATACCTGTACTGAATAAGGCTTTGTCTAAAAATAGCTAGCTAGTGAAAATTTGCACATGTCAAAATTACAGAATTTGTACTTTTTACCTGAAGCAATCTTTTAACTAGTGCACTATACATGGATATTAGTTTAAATACTCATGTTATAACAAGTTTTAAATAAAATAAGATATAGTTACAGTAATCAGGGGTTTTGAAAAGTGTATTTAAATAGAAAAATTTGTTATAATGGGATTCCACTGTATTTGTCTAACATAAAACTGCTATTTAACCCATTATATATTATTGTCTTATATTTACTCATCACATAGAGAGATTAAATTGGAGATCCTATGATACTGTACATAATAATGTAACATATATTTAGTAAATAAAACCATCACAACAACCAGGCCATATTGTTAGCCTAGCAATAAAACTAACATAATATTTATATAACTGATCAGCACAGCCTGATAAATTGCATTAAATAAACATGCAATTCAATGTTACTGGACAGAGCACACAATGAGCAGAAAGTGAGAAAATAACATCCCTGTAAAAAAAATGATATGAAGGAAACAGGTATTTTTTTTTACAGTAAATTGCTTAGAATATCATAGACTGCTAAAAACATGAACATTAATGTGCCTGGGGAAAACAGATAAACACCCAAAAGTTCACTATCAATATCAGAAGGTAGCAGACAGGATTTGAACCACGTCCATTCAACTGACATTGAATCATCTCACAACATGAGTTAACATGTTCTACGAATTCAATCAACATTGACTCAAGCTATGACGCGAATTGTGTGAGCATAATATACGGGGTAGTTCAAACCCAGTCTGCTATCTTCTGATTGTATCAATAATTCCTTAATGCTTCCTAATCATATCCAATTATCAGCATTAGAACGAAGCAGTCATCATTTTTCCAGCATGTCATGACAGAAGGGAGCTTAGAACAACAACACAGAACTGGCATAATCAATTAGGGATGAGACAGATATACCACATAGAGACAATTTAAAAAAATCAAACATGGCAGGAAATATATTTCAACATCAGAGCCAACTTTTCAGTAATCAGGACAGAATGTTGTCTAAACCAATCAACATGGCGTTAGATGATTTCATAATATTTACAATGTAATATATAACATACTCTGCATTATGTACATCATTTTAATTATGTTCAATACAAGTTTTTATAGTGTTTGGTATTCATTATTATTACAACATCTGTAGATAATTTAACTTAGTTCAACAGTTCTTTACAGAGGTTTAGTGCCAATAGAATGGCACATGATGCTGCTAGATAACAGCAGTGAATATAAAAATGAGTAAGATGTATGGAAGAATTTTTTGGGTTGTTTTTTGAACAAATACAATTTTACATTTATAAAATTGAAAAAAAAATATGATAATCCTAGTTATGAGTCAAATATAAAAATTAATCAAATATAACAATTAACCAAATGTGAAAAATTAGAAAAATGAATCAACAAGTAAAAACCAAATGGTGAATCAATTATTAAACACATAATATGATTAATATTACAATACAGAAAACACCATCTCATTCATCTGTGAAGCAGTAAACAATATTTGTTCTCTCAGAAATAAATCTTCCACAAAATAAAACACAAAAACTTCAAGCAGCTTATTCCTCATGTCAATAAAACAACATTAAAATTACTTACAGAAATTCATATACATGGAAATTGTTCACAAAGTAAACAAGTATGGCAGAAGATATAAACACTTTTTTACACAAGAGATATACAAAATATTCTGACAGAGAAAAAAAAAAACTTGTCTTTAAATATGGTAAACAATGAGCGAAAAAGACAATGAAAAATGTAGCCAATATTTTAAAAGTTGACAGTGAATATGTTTTATTAACTAAAAATTTGTCACAATTTATTGTTAAGTATCACACACAACTAACTCGCTCTACCAGAATCACTTCATTAGATATGATACATATCTCTAGGTCAATGTCCCCTCTTAGCTGTGTGATTGTGCATATTGTCAAATAGTACCAATCAGATATTTAACACTATCTGCACAAAATCCAAAACTGTGAACCTTAAAGTACCCCCCTAAAGAATGATTTGTGTATGTTAGTTTGTGTCTGCTCAAACCACCATCTTGGTTCGAGTATTCACAAACATTTATATAGCGAATATTGCTCTAGTCCTGAATAATTTCAAAAGCAAATGATACTGAGGTATTATTCAAATAACCAGATTATCAGAAGACCTGAAAAACAGTTATAGGCTACAGTAACACAGATAAATAGGAAATATGGACAATGGTAGGTAGGGAAGTGTTAACACTGATCGATACATACACTATACTACAGAGCTGTGCGGTTTCTCAATGAGAAATGTATAATCTATGAACAATGGGGACAACAAGCATGAATACTCTTTGTCAACTGCTAAACATTTGCTGTGCAAACATGGTTCAACTGTGAACTAGAAGAATGTTATTGAATTCGATTCTGAATGAGATTCGTGTATCAATAGGACAAATTATTTTTTAAACAACTCAGTCCATATGACATTTTGTTTTTGGAGAAAATTAGTAAAGTCACTGTCTTTCAAAGCGAGGTGGAATTACCAACAGGATAGACCAGATTTGAGTCTTGTTTTCCACCTCCGAAATGAGGTTTCACTGGTCTGCTCAGTGTGTGTCATGAAGTCAGTCCTGTTACTCTTCATCTTATTTTGTTCACTAGTCCTGTTACTCAATAACAATTAATAACACAACATCAACAATTAGTTATATATGATTTCAGTTAGAGGGGAGCAATTATGTGTTTCAATGACTAGAAACTGCTGTCTACAATGCAGGCTATTTCTCCATCATGTTAACATGATCCTCAGGATGTGGGGGATTAAGCCCAGTGCTGGTGCTCATTAATGTAGTGTGCAGACAACCATAGAAATATACAGGTCTAACATTGTATGTTCATATTATGTTCATTGTAATGAGCAATAACTTTATGTAAATAATGCTATACGTATTAGTGTATATAAGTATATGTATTCCCTATATATCGTATATATATTCGTGAAAAATGTTAAGGAAATGGTGCTAGACATCATTTAAAAATGTAGAGAAGAATCTTGGTAGTGTAGAAGTCACTCTCCTGCTAATCATTGACCTGGTCACAAATTCACTTATCACTCATTATTTGCCCCCCCCCCCAAAAAAAAACTCCTGTGCTACCAGGGCTCATACTATGGGAAAATCAAAAAATGTAGCATTACCACTGAGCACGTGCTGAGGGTGATATTAGTCATGTAGTTTCTAATCAACCACTAGCTCAGAAGCTGAGCACTCAGGACTAACCACATGCTATACACTGATTCATAACTCTAACTTTAGCTATACCTTTTAAGATTAAGAAATCCACAAGTTACAACCAAACATGTAAACCTCAATAAACTCCTCAAACTGAAATGCTCACATTTTATACTACTTCTCCAATGTCATATCTGATGCCAACTTGAGTTAGGAGATCAGCAGTTTTATCACACAAGCTTAACTGAAGTACACTGAATACTGGAAGTTCTTTTTACACAAACTTTAGCTGAAGTACACTGAATACTGGAAGTTCTTTTCACATAAGCTATATCTGAAGTACAATCTTCTTGTCACACAAGCTATATCTGAAGTACAATCTTATTGTCACACAAGCTATATCTGAAGTACAATCTTCTTGTCACACAAGCTATATCTGAAGTACAATCTTCTTGTCACACAAGCTATATCTGAAGTACAATCTTCTTGTCACACAAGCTATGGCTAAAGTACACTAAATACTGGAAGTTCTTTTCACACAAGCTATAGCTGAAGTACAATATTCTTGGCACACAAGCTATAACTGAAGTACAACCTTCTTGGCACACAAGTTATAGCTGAAATATAATCTTCTTGTCACACAAGCTATGGCTGATATGCACTGAATACTGAAGTTCTGATCACACAAGTTATAATTGAAGCACTATCTTCTTGTCACACAAGCTATGGCTGAAGAACATTGAATCCTTGTTCTTTTCACACAAGCTGTAGCTGAATACTTGATGTCCTTACCACAGATACTTTATAGCAGGAGTATTACTCAATCATTGAGATTTTGTCAACAATGCTATAAATGAAGTACAGTAATACTTTTATTAATCTTACTCCACGATTAGAAAAAAATGAAGAATGATGATTCATTTTAGTGTCTTGCCATAGTCCCCATCAAATGCCCACTGGTCATCATCAAGAATCTCAACATAGTATTGCTTGTCTCGCAGATATCGTTTAACCTTTTCAGGAACTGGAAGAAGGTCAAGGTGATCTTTCCTGACAGACTGCCGCACAACAAATCTAAGATAAAAGTCAAGTTATGTCAGGAATTATGATTTAAAATGTTATGAACTTGAACATAAATCAAGTAAAGAATATGGACATATAAACATCCACAAAACAAAAACAATGATAATCAGCAAAGTCACAGAAGAACAGGTGCTAAACATAAGGATACATGAAGAGAAACTACAAAAAAGTAGAATATTATCAATATCTCGGATACATAATCACAAATAATGGCAAATGTCAAACAGAAGCTAAAAGTAGCATAGGAATGGCTCAAAGTACTCTCAATGACATGAGGAAAATATTAACATCTAAGCAAATTACAAACAAGCTAAAAATTAGAATCATAAAATGATACATCTATTTTATATTAATGTATGGCTCAGAAACATGTACAATATACAAACAATTAGAAGACAGAATTGATGCCTCTGAGATATGGATATACAGAAGAATAGGGAGAACATCATGAAAAGGAGAAATCATACAAAGAGGTTCTAACAAGACTTAATATGAAGAAAGAATTATTAAAAGAAATAAAGATTAAGCAAATAATATTTTGGACACATTAAAAGACATGACACTTTGTTGAAGACCTTACCTATGGGTAAAGTTGAAGGGAGGCAAGCAAGACGTAGGCAGAGATACAAGTGGGACACAGGTTACAGTCTAGCAGAGAGCACCACCAAAACAAGAGACAGGGGATGTTGGAAGTCTGTTGCAGCTAACCTTTGCTGCGGAGAAGATGGCACTTGATGATGATCTTACTTATTTTACTACACACATTTTTCAAGACAAAGTATGCTTGTGAATATAATAATAGTATATATTTTTTTACAAATTAAACAAAATAAAACTCGGTAGGAAACATCCACCTATCAAAACAATTGTAAAAAATCATACAAGAGCTCTATTGTTCACAATTCCTATGGATCGAAACAAGGAAACTTATATATATATATATGAAATTCGATAGCATATCCTATTCAGGATATAGTGATCATGTGTTGCTGGACTCAAAGAGAAAGCAAAATATAGTGGTACTCTTTACCTGCCATTCATGCCATAGGAGACTGTTAATGAGGTTTTGGGGATGGAGTTGGCTATCCCATTGAGAGTCAAATTGACACAAGCCATGTTTATGTTGAATTTATCAGGTGGAAAGGTGCACATATACCAGCTAATCTGTAAGCCATGACACAATGTATTTTGATTTCTGAACTATTTCCTAAATATTTGCAATAGATTGAGAACAAATGCAGAATTTAAAAGAAGAGGTGATAGAAAACCCACCATTTTAAGACTAGTGATTTTATATACAGTATTTATATCCACTAGGCTGTCATTGCTTTCTGAATATTATAACTGACTCTAGAGCAGAAACTCAGCAAGAGGTGGTCAGTTTGATAATAATGGTAATAATAATAATAATAATAATAATAATAATCAGACCCATAACCAGTCAGGGTCGTAGGGGTGTTACACTGGAAACATCAGCACAAAAAAGCTCTTCGAACATCTATATCCTCAGCCATTCAGAGGAGTGTATAAAAATCATGCCAAGACCATTCCTTGATATTATCAATCCAGGATTTTCTCTGGTCCTCTTCTTCAGACACTCTTAATTATTCCTTGCAAAATAATTTTAGATAGTGAGTCATGTCTCGTTACATGTCCAACCAGACAAGTTTACGCCTAAGTGAACTTAGAAGTTCACCACTGCCAAAAGTGGTTCTTGATAACCTGCAAGTTTGTTTATTTGCTGTCTGACAAATATATTTCCCTAGTTTTCTATACTGTTATAAAAAAAACACTCAACATTTTTGGAGTTACTTTTATCAGATATTCATCGATTGGACATCATTCAACCTATCGACTGTGTCCACCTGATCATTAACGTCTTGTAGTTACCTGAATTGTATTTACCTCATTATTCATGCAGTCATGAAAGAGGTCAAAGTCAAAACAACATTTCACCGCCAAAGACGAATGTGTCAGGCCATTGACACAAATAAAACTTTGACATATGGATGTGAAAGTTGGAAATCTACCGCAATAATGGATAAGAAGTTAGTTGCCTTCGAGAATAGATGCCTCAGAAAAATCACAAATACTAATTGGAAAGACTTCAAATCAAATGACATACTAAGAGAGGAGACAAAACAAGAATATGTGACGAACATCATCATAAAACGCAGCTGGACATACATTGGCCACGTACTTAGAATGAAGAAAGACAGAATTCCACGACAAGCCTTCATGTGGACACCAGACGGAAAAAGAAAACAGGGAAGACCAAAAACAACGCTCAGAAGAACATTTATGAATGAATTAAAATCAACAGGCATAATTGCACAAGACCTGCAATCCTTGGCAACTGACTGACAGGCATGGAGAACTATGACATCTGCCCTATGTTCCAAACTTGGCAAAAGAGTGACTGACTGACTATGGGAACTAATTCGCCATTTGTTAAAAGCAACATAGCAGCTACAAGGTTTGTCTTTTGAGCCATTAAATGAGTTCTATTAAACAAGAAAATAATACAAAGTCCAAAGAAGAACAATTATTTCTCAGATAATAAGAACAATGAAGAGTTAGAGAACAATGAACTAAAATCATTTAAATAAAACTGATAGGTTGGCAACTGACATAGTTGATATGCATACATGTAATTCAGGTGACAACTGACATAGTTGATATGCATACATGTAATTCAGGTGACAACTGACATAGTTGATATGCATACATCTAATTCAGGTGATATATTTTATTCTAGAATGTAATCTTCTTTATGGACTCTGAACAACTCATGATTCTGGGCAAGTTGCAGCTAACAGCATGTTTAAACACTCTGAAATGTCTTTTCTCCATCGTCATCTTTTTTGCTGCCCTTTTTTCTGTTATCAGCAACCAAGTCTTCCAATATTAGTTTTTCCATGCTTTTGTCTCTTTATATGTCCAAAAACCTCATGTTTCTTGTTATAATATTACTTTATGGGCCAGTTCTTTACCACAATTAGCATCTTCTGCCAAAATGCAATCTTATTATTTATTCTATAACTAAAAAATAACATTTAACAATTTTTTTTTTTAAATTAGCACATTCTCTGGCATTTTTCCTCTTCTTTAAATGAATTGGCATTTTTTAAATAAAAATTATAACCACTTAAATTACTGTAGATACCTTGACAAATGCTTGAGAGTTGCCACCCTGAAGTTTCTTGACACTGGTGTGAGCAGACGAATTGGAAGTGGTGGTGTTCCCCGGGCACTGGGTCGTAAGAAATAAAGAAATCTACCATCTCTGGAATTTTGTATGGATTTTTCTATGAACTCACAAATTCTTGCTTTCCCATGAGATTCTGGCTGTGACCAAAAACTGAAGAGTCCTGAATGAGAAAACAATTATATAACCACAAAAATAATATTTCAACTGAATGAAACTGTAGTTACAAAGTTCATCAAAATTTATGCTCTGCAAGAGTTCCTTCCATTTTTTCATAGACAGATGTCTCTACCATACACTCTCAGTATCAGATTATCAATAAAAAATATGCGGTAGAGAACAAGATTAATACATTTTGGGATTAAAGAAAGTGGTCCCAGGGAAAAGTAGAGAAAGTGCATCCTCACTGAAAAGATCAGAAGAACTCACAACCAAAAACTCACTGGAACACTGAACTTATATACTTTTAGATGGCTGATGGAATGGCTAGCAGAGAATTAATGGGAATGCCTCTAGTGCAATGATGCTGGTTCCTATTCAAGGATCAAGAAAAATGCAAAAGTCGTCTGATTCCTAGCTCTATCATCAGGAGAATTCTTCTTCTTCTTCTTCTGTGTTTCTTCTCAAACTCCGGCTGGTTAGCAGAAAGTAGTCCAGAGAATGAAATGAATTTTGTCATGGTTTACAGCTTGATTGCAATATCTGAAAGTTTGGCCTGACATATCCTACTTCATCATGGCTTTTGAGTCACTAACCTATGGGATGAGGCCACCAAATCTAACCCCTAACCTCCTTAGTCATTGCTTATAGTATGCATGATAGGTCACAGTGTCGCTATTATTTGTTCCCCTTTTGGAGCTCCGTCAACATTGGTGAGAGAATTCTATGTTATGCCCAACATCTTCATGATGTTAACAACCAATCTCTAACTCCTGTTGATATTCATTTTAAACTTCCAGTAAAAATTGCATAGAATAACAGCTGGGATTTTTCTACCTGAAGATAATTCAAGTTTTGGAGAGGAGTTGAGCACCACCAAGTGAAATTCTGCCAATTGAAAAACTTTATTGACATATCGGCACAAATCAATCAGTATTACAACAAATATAAATCTATATAAAATACATGTGATAACTATTCTTTTATATGTATGTGAGTGATCACAACACCTGGTAAAAAGGGTTAAGTAGCAGTTTTACGTTAAACCATACACAAGATGAACATTTCGGGGGAAAAGGTCTTAATCAAGACAGGTACAAGCAAATACAGAATGGAACAACAAAATCAACAGTGATTGCATGTAACACTAAAGTAATGTTATAATATATAGTAAGCAGGTCTAACAATAAACAAATGGAAAATAAGAGAGGTAAGAACCACAGAATTGTGATGAGAAAGTACAGTAGGGTCCACAAAGAAAATGTAAAATTGTCAACAAAAGTATTAAAATTTGTGCATATATATTGTCAATCAAAACAATATTGACAATATACAGATTTTAATACTTTCTCTTCCAATTTTAAATTTTCTTTGTGTGCCCTATTTCTATTGTACAGTAGCAATAGAAAAGTCTTATCTCAGTTGGATTGTGGCAACTAGAGAAGTCAATACATATGTTAAGAATATCATGTAAATATGTAACCCAAAATGGAGTCATATATTCTAAAAACTGAGAGAGATGGTGGACCAAACAAAGAGGAAAAAAAAATGTGTATCCAAAAAAAAGTATGCTATATGTTAATACCATTGGATTTGTTAGCCTCATCTTGATCAATTTGTAGTGCATCCATAACTATCCTAATTAACTGAGCTCTGTCTCTTCTTATCAATGACCTATCCAATATAGCATTGACTTCCAATGTATCAGCTCTATCACTCTACCTCTGACTCCTGCATGTCCTGGACAACAAATTCATGTGATACTCTGGATATTGCTGTGAAGAGTAACCGACTTCTTTCTTGTTATGAACTTTCATATTCTGCACATCATGCTCTGTGAGTCTGATGAAATCAATGTGTGTGTTGGTGCTTGAGTTTTCAGCTGAGTCAGAGCTGCTACCACTGACATGACAACAAAGACAAGAGAAGACAAAGTAACATTTTTACAAAACACAACAGAAACTTTCAGAAATTTCTTCTGTGTTCATTCTTTAAACTCCTACAGAATAGCAGGATGTGGTCCTGAGAACAGAATGTGTTGCGTCATGGTAAACAGCTTGGCTGTGATATCTGCACCTTTTATCCTGACACATCTGACTTTAGCATTACTTCTAGATCACTTCAACCCTCCATGAGATGTGACATTCAACTCTGCCTCCAAAATCTCCTTAGTCACCTCTTATGATATGCATCAGGCAGGTAGCAGTGTCACTATTCTCTGCTCCCCTTTTGGGCTCTGCGAACACACAAAGCGCCTTCAGAGATTAAACAAATTAATAATGAGATATGATGAATCTAATCATTCATGAAATAGGTTTAAAGGCATTGGTTTATGACTGACCATAAAGACACCTTATAGAGAGACCATATACCTTTGGCATGCTCTATCCTAGTGTGGTGTACCTCCCCCAAGGACTTGAAACTGAGGCTCAACAAATACTTCTGGTCAGAACTGTCTCGTACCAGGAATGATCCATCATCCTTGTCTTTAAGAATCAATGTTGCTTGCTCATACGAGATGGGACCCCAGTACCAGTCCTTCTATTAACAACATTAAATTAACAAATGAATCAATACTATGTTTGGAAATCATGGGAGATTACTCTATGAAACCATTTCAAACAATGAATGTTCAGTTTGTCAACAATATAAAAAATATTGAACTAATCAGTATTCTATACTGTTATATTTCTCAACAATAAGTAAGAACATGACGTTTCCTTCTTTCGTGCCATTGAGAATATTTGGGAAATGTGTATTCCTGTATTTTTAATTCTTCTTCTTATTCATCATTCATTCTCAAACTCCCACAGCATCTCTCTTGTAGCAGAACCATGGTCCTACTAGATATCCAGTAGGACATAAGTCCAGAGAATGGAAATGTGTTGTGTCAACGTTTTATTGTCGCCAATAGCCTGACATAATCATCTTCGGCAGATGTATTTTTCAGTAACCAATGGCATAACTAGGTCAGCATCACACTCACCATTGTAACTACCTCAGAAGAACTGATATACACCTTCTTAGTATGGGTGAAGCTAGAAGCCATTTTGTATTTAAAAATATTTCCAGTTGAACTGAAAATTGAACCTTTGATCACTCGATCATGAAGTCAGCGGACTACCCATTGAGCTACCACAAAATTAAGAAAACATGGTAATTATTTCTCAGTTAATGAAAATAATAGTCAACAGAAATAAATGTTCTGCATTATTGACTATTAAACATATTCATAAAAATCACTACACAACAGGCAGAAGGAATCTTAATCAAACAAGACTAAACAACACATTGATGAAGATCTTTGAAAACAATTTCCCAAAGCAGGATATCTCACAAGTTGTCAATATCCTTGCTGGGTAGTTCTACTCTTGACAACTGAATGTCATTCTTAAAAACGTACAAATCTTTTGAAGTTGACTGAGTGAGTTAGTAACTGTTAAGGTTGTATGTAACAAATTTTCCTGGCAGTTGAAAGGACAGTCAATAAGGTGCTCGACTATTTTGTTGGGAAGTAGGAAGGGTCTGATATTGTTTGGCTTTTTAATGTACGGCTCAAAAACATGGACAATAATCAAACAATTAGAAGACAATTGATGCCTTTGAGATGTGGGATGTGGATATATGTGGAGAATAGGGAGAATATCATGGAAAGACACACAAAAAACACAAATAGGTTTTAACAACACTTAATATGAAAAAAGAATTATTAAAGGAAATAAAGATCAAGCAAATAAAATATTTTGGATACATTAAAAGACATCACACCTTGTTGAAGACCTTGCTTGATGCTAAGTCAAAGGGGAGGCGACCAAGAGATAGACAAATTAAATATAATGGGAGAGTAACATCACAACATGGCCAGACTAGTCTAGCAGAGTGCACCACCAAGACAAGAGACAGGGGATGTTTGAGGTCTGTTGCAATCAACCTCCATTTCAAAGATGGCACTTGATGATGATGATGAATATCTTCAATTAATGTACCTAAAACTCAACACACACAAGGGCCATCTCCAGAAAACTCTTCTACCCCTGACGCTGAAAGGCAATAAAGGGTTTAGTGAATAGATAGATAGATAGATAGATAGATAGATAGATAGATAGATAGATAGATAGATAGATAGATAGATAGATAGATAGATAGATAGATAGATAGATAGAATGTACCTAAATATTTGAATATGTTGATTTGCTTCATACTGATTCCATCTACTGTGATGATGCATTCTGAAGTACATTATTCTTTGATATTACCATTACTTCAGTTTTTCTGCTATTCAGTATAAACCTTTTATTTTTACTGTCTTTTGCAAATATTCATCATTTTTTGTAACTATCATTTTTAGCTATCAAAAGTGTAAAAGTGTATTATCAGCATATTGCAGATTGTTTATAATATGTCTTCGAAATTATTTTCGTGTCATATCTTTGTATGGATATCATTATTATTTCACTGTATAAATTGAATAGATCGGGTGACAGCACACAATCTTGTCAGCCACATCTATCTCGTACAAGGTACACTGCCAGTAAAATTGTCTTATGGAATTTGAATTAAACAAATGGGCACACATGTGTTTGTTGAAAAAAACTACAACATCAAGATAAAAATGATACTTACCAACTGCAGTTGCTCCATGCTCTCTAGAAAGTCCTGCTGTTCTTGTAAAGGTTTAGGCTCTGGAAGATAAAACCAGTAAGAATTATATAACCAGGAGACACATCTTCATGACAACATGGATTAAGTTAAAAATAATTCCCTTTTTATACAGTTAAGATGTTTGGGTAATAGGATATCAGGCAAGTATTCTTTTTTAACCAATGATATGCTGATATGGTCAGCATCAAGATGGCTGCCATTACTTTTGTTAGATTTGTTTTTGTATCCCTTTTCTCAGGCTGTGATATCCCAGAAACTATTATGTGATAAAAGAAAATAATTTTAAATGATAATTATTTACAGAATTCTGGGTTATGAAAATAATGGATTAACACTATATTGAACTGTGTATTTTTAATTACAATATAAGAGTTTTTTCCCTGTAAAGTCAGAAAATATTCGAGGGATCTATGAAACTTTAAAGACTATACATGATTTTTATGATATTTTGCATGTATTTATGTAATTAATTATTTTCCTTTTTACAAGGCATTTTGTTCTATTTAGCTACATTTCAGTTAGTTTCGTAAATTAAATATTCAGTATCAATACCACTTTAGTTTACTTAAGGCGTTCAATTTTCTTAAAAATAAACTTCGCACCCTTCAGACCCATCATTATAGAGAAAATAATACCCCCCACATAGAAGCTTTAATATACCTGTATATTTTATAATTTCCTTTTTTTTTTACATATCATGCATACCTGAACCTCTAACGAAATTGTTGCATTCTATTCAATCCACCAAACTAGAAATATCCAGTAAACATATTTTTACCATAAGACACTTTAAATGGTGTAATAGAGAGTTAACTACCCGGTACTGAGCTACTACGGTTCTCCTTTAGGATATATCATAATGGAGATATGGTTATATTTAGGGTATATCATAATGGAGATATGGTTATATTTAGGGTATCTCATATAGGAGTTATATGTGTTGCTGGGGCCCGAAAGGGGAGCAAGAATAGCAACACTGTTTACCTTCCATGCATGTCGTAAGAGGCGACTAAGGAGGTTATGGCATGGAGTTCGCTGTCCCATCCCATATAGGGTCAGTGACCCAAAGCCATGCTGAAGTCAGATGTGTCAGGCTGAAAGGCGCAGATATCGCAGCAATGCTGTAAACCATGACACAGCGCATTTTGTTCTCTGGACTACATACTGCTAATCTGCAGGAGTTTGAGAAGGAACACAGAAGAAGAAGAAGAAAGGAGATATGGTTGGTTATATTTAGAATAGGCTATCTCATAATGGAGATATGGTTATATTTAGTGTATATCATAAAGGAGATATGGTTATATTTAGGGTATATCATAAAGGAGATATGGTTAAATTTATGGTATATCATAAAGGACATATGGTTAGATATAACCTATTCTTCTTCTTCTTCATCATTCATTCTCAAACTCCTGCTGGATCTCCCTTGTAGCAAGACCATTGTCCTACTAGATTTCTAGCAGGATGTAGTCCCGAGAATGGAAACACATTGTGTTGCTGTTTTATTTGCGCCAATGGCCCGACACATCCGTCTTCGGCGGGATAACATATTAAACAGTAGGTATTTATGGAAAAGACATACTAATAAGTTTGACAGTTCCCAAAACAAAGAATATATGTTTCTACAACAATAAGAAGAAAATGATGGACTTATATCGGAGAATGTAAACTTAATATTAATTAAACAAACTGCCACTACAAGCATTAAAATGGGTACCAGATAACAAAAGAAAAAATAGAAAGACTAAGAGAGACTCAGCGCAGAACAACCATCAAAGAGGGTATGATTATGGGTCTCAAAAACATACAGGAATTACACATTAGCATCACATCGCTCGAATTGGAAAGCTCTGGTGTCTACCCTATTTGGCGCTGAAGGAACATGTATAGATAGAAAACATAGAATGAATCACATAAAAAATGTACCTTTTCTTTCTTAAAATATACTGTTTGGCCGAAACACAAATTCAGTCTGTTTTGCAAACTGTTAACTGTGTGTTCAGTGTGATTTAGTCTGTATTCTGTAAACTGTTAACTATATGTTTTCATGTGATTTAGTCTGTTCTATAAACTGTTATTGTGTGATTTAGTCTTGTTTTCTAAACTGTAAAACTGACTACTTTGTATTATCCGTTAATGCCTATTTATATTTTCACAATGTTCAGTATTGAAATAGGTACCAGATCTTCAGGTAAAGTAAAGACGGCAGGCATGATGCTGACCACATCATGCATTGATATTTGCAAATCATAGTCAAAGCTGGTCAATGAAAAATACAGGTCTAACACAGTATTCCCCGATACGGCTCAGGTGTAAAAAGGGAAACTTAACTAATAAATTTTTAATCCTTACTCATTGTCTCAGAACTGGTCTGTTAGCAGCAACAGTGGTAGTAGCAGCGGTTACTTTGTTTTAACTAAGCTCCATAGCAGCAGCAGTAGTAGTAGTAGTAGTAGTATGAAATTTCTGTGACATAGTGGATAAAACATATGGCTTGTGTTCACAAAATCGTGGGTTTGATACCTAGTTGTGACGGCTTGGGTTTGATACCTGGCTGTGACGGATTGTTTACAAATGAATTCATTTCGGAAGTCTCTGGAGATTATTGCTTGAAGCTATAGAGTTACCTGCTATGAGTAATACTTTCAGCAGTTGGTGCGCTGCTCTGCTGAGAGGGAGTGAGTAAATATCGAGAAATCTGAGTACAATGAAGTCAATCCTCTACACCAATTGAGCTTATTTTCTACATCACTATAATGTAAAATAACAGAAGATAACTTATGCTGAATCTTATGAAACTCCATACACCAAAAAAGGCAGTATGTTAAATGAAAGTCCATAAAAATAAGAATAAGTTATACCATTAAAACACTTTATAAATGTGTATGTTATTTATTAATAATTTACACGTAGACTACACAGTACGCTTGATGTCTATAATTTATTAATTAATAACATTCCGGCTATAGAATACACCCGATATTTATGATTTACTAAATAATAACGTACCGATTATAGAATACACCCAGTATTTATAATTTCCTAATTAATAATGAGCCAACTATAAAATGTACCCCGTATTCATGATTTACTAGTTGATCCCTTGCCGACTACAGAATATATGTATAGGACGTGTCCTTTACAGAACATTGTCCTCATTGCCACTCTGTAAGTCTCTCGGTTATGCGCATGCTGACAAGCCTCTTCTTGTGATATATTCAGAAGATCTTCGATATCCTTGTCCATCGTAGTCTGCCTCTTGTTCTTTTTCCTTGAATTATTCCCTCTATGTTTAATCTTTCTAAACCATTGTTTCTTTCTATGTGTCCGAAATATGTTAGCTTGATTTTTTTTTTGTGGGGGAGGGGAGAGAGATAGTTTCGAGGAGTCAGTCTTCTTCTATCTTCTTCAACTTCTTTGCTGACGTCTGCATTGGTTCGTCTTTCTGTCCATGATATTCTTAGGATCTTTGTATAAAATGTTTCTTAAAACGCAGATATTTTCTTTTCCAATGTAGATGTCATCTACACGACACAACTATATGTTGCCACTGGGGAAAATATAGCTCCGTAATAGTTGTAACTTTGTTTTTTTCTGTTAGCCCCTTGCCAGATGAATTGTTCATCTGTGATGTATTTTTAACTACAAAATACACTAGGTGTTTATAATTTAATAACGCGCCAACCAGTGAACACACCCAAATATATGATTTACCAGTTAATAACTATAATTCAGACACTATCTATGATTTACGAATTAATAACGCGCCAACTATAGAATACACTTGGCATATGTGATTTACGAATTAATAACGCACCAACTATAGAATACACTTGGCATATGTGATTTACTAATTAATAACGCGCCAACTATAGAATACACTTGGCATATGTGATTTACTAATTAATAACGCACCAACTATAGAATACACTTGGCATATGTGATTTACTAATTAATAACGCGCCAACTATAGAATACACTTGGCATATATGATTTACTAATTAATAACGCGCCAACTATAGAATACACTTGGCATATGTGATTTACTAATTAATAACGCGCCAACTATAGAATACACTTGGCATATGTGATTTACTAATTAATAACGCACCAACTGTAGAATACACTTGGCATATGTGATTTACTAATTAATAACGCACCAACTATAGAATACACTTGGCATATGTGATTTACGAATTAATAACGCACCAACTATAGAATACACTTGACATATGTCATTTACTAATTAATAACGCACCAACTATAGAATACACTTGGCATATGTGATTTACTAATTAATAACGCGCCAACTATAGAATACACTTGGTATATGTGATTTACTAATTAATAACGCACCAACTATAGAATACACTTGGCATATGTGATTTACTAATTAATAACGCACCAACTATAGAATACACTTGGCATATGTGATTTACTAATTAATAACGCGCCAACTATAGAATACACTTGGCATATGTGATTTACTAATTAATAACGTGCCAACTATAGAATACACTTGGCATATGTGATTTACTAATTAATAACGCGCCAACTATAGAATACACTTGGCATATGTGATTTACACAATAATAATAACGCACCAGCTATAGAATACACTCGATATCTGTGTTTTACTAAAAAAGTATCAGCTATAGAATACACTCCATAAATGTGATTTACTAACTAATAACGCACCAGCTATAGAATACACTCGATATATGTGATTTACTAAAAAAAAAGGATCAGCTATAGAATACACTCCATAAATGTGATTTACTAACTAATAACGCGCCAGCTATAGAATACACTCGACATCTGTGATTTAATAACTAATAACGCACCAGCTATAGAATACACTCGATATATGTGATGTACTAAAAAAAAAGTATCAGCTATAGAATACACTCCATAAATGTGATTTACTAACTAATAACGCGCCAGCTATAGAATACACTCGACATCTGTGATTTAATAACTAATAACGCACCAGCTATAGAATACACTCGATATATGTGATTTACTAACAACGCGCCAACTATAGAATATACTTGACATCTGTGATTCACTAACTAATAACGCGCCAGCTATATGAATACATCCGATGTTTATGACTTTCTAATTAATAACGTGCTAACTATACAACAGGCATACACTTGACATCTATGATTTATTAACTAATGTGATTTATTGCATGCCAACTTCAGAATACACTAAGCATTCATGATTTATGAAAACTTGTCAGATTCATAATACACGTTGTGGCTATTGTTTATGAAATGGCGTGCCAACAACAGAGTAACTTGGCATCTATAATTTACTCAATGATCGCGTGTCAACAGAACACGCTATTGCATCACACACTCCACGTCAAAACATAGCGTGATGAATTTCCCATGTCAGTTTGTGAATGGAAGCTCGTTGAAACAAAAACAAAGAGACTGCCGTCTGCTACCCATAAAAACTAGATACAAATCTCTAGCTAGGAATGAAACGGGCATATTTTCTGCCTTCCTTATGTGATCTACCTGCTCTTAGAAAAAAAAAACGGCAGCAAGTCTGGCAGGAACGTGCTAATTTAAAAAATGTATTCTATACCTTGGTGCTGGAGATAAGGGGGATGGGCAATGAGGCAGCCGGGATAAGTTGAAAAAGAAAGGGTGGTGGGTGAAGTGAATAAGATGAAAGAAAACTTGACAGCAGCTGTTGCGCTGAGAACCTAAGTTATGAAGATAAAAAGATAATGAGGCACTTTTTTTCATTCAGGGGGGGGGGGGGGGAGGGTAGAGGATTTAGAACATCAAAACTGTTGACAATTAAACACCCTGCAGACCAACCCGACGCTTACATAGAAGATAGAAGATCCGCTAAATGTGTAGAAGGCAGGAACTATCCCATTTTGTTCTTCACTTTCAAAGTCTGGACATAATTTCAAACATATGAGTTAGCGCCATGCCTTCAAATGGCGTGTGCACAACATGCAGGAAAAACCGACGTGTTTAAGGTTAAAGTTCACATTCCTTAAAATAGGATTTGTTATAAAAGACTCCGGGTAGATTTCGAAATTTTCTTTTTAACCACAACTTTGAAAATAAAATATTACAAATATTCTAACATATAAAAGATTAACATTCAAACATATTGCGAATTAGAAACAATAAACAAAATTATGCTATTTATCAAAATCATATTGAAAACGAACAGACTCCAGAGTTGCTAAGGAATATAAAAATAATATAAAAACAAAATGAGAAAATGGGTTTATACTAATCAAGTTCAGCCTTTGTGCATGTGAAACTAGGTATTTATTTTAATACATCTGTACCCTTAGAAAATGTGTGTTTATGTGCAGACTCATCCTCTCTCCTTCACTGTTTTTTTTAATCGATTCTTTATTTTAAAGGTAAAGAGATATCTATCATTTAAATGATGATTAAGAAGGTACAAGTGGGTCTCGTTCGCGAACAGTGGATTGATGCCTTTGCGAAAGGCGAGCTTGAAAGTGATACATTTATTTTCGTGCCGGGACATGTGGGCGTTCGAGGCAATGAAAGAGCAGATCAACTGGCATCGTGCGCGATTGTGGCACAGGGCGATGGGGCAATGGATCGCGCTGACGTTTTGAACTCCTTAAGAGATATAACACGCGAGAGTGAGACTAATGTGGATGATGATTTCAATGGCTACGATTAAAGATCTGGGATTGAAATGCGATGTTGCTAGAGGTGAACATTTTGGAGGGCGCAGAAGAATGATGGTGAACCAGCATAGGACCGGTACTGTCAGCAGAAGTGTAATGGCCGATACACTCAAGGAGAGATCGGAGCAACTATGGACTTCTCCAGTTTGCAGTGATGATGATCCGACGACTAACTAACTAACTAACTATCATTTAATTTGTTATTTTATGCGGCTCTAAAAGTCTGTGTGAACCCTAGGGAGCATATGACCCACGATAAGAACCACAAATACAAATACTGGTATAATACAAATGTGAAGTGTGTATTGCTTTATCGCTCTGAGACATAGAAAATTACATAAAAACTGTAGATATTTATCAATGGATTTCTCCGCCATTTAGGTGACCAAAGTCGATATCAAATGATGAGTTGTGGGAACGTATCAGTGCCAAGGGGGAGATGAGATAAAAAGTTGAAAATGCTGATGGATAAGACACACCCACAGAAAGAAGACTAACAACATAACCAGGCAGACTCTAGACTGGAACTCACAGGAAGAGAGGAGAGCTGGAAGAACGAGGAATATCTGGAAAAGAACAAAGAATATCGGAGGAGACCAAATCAACTGGGACTCCGTGGGTACAGTTGACGAGGACAACGCATCACATAACTCCTCGGAGAGTGACAATTAACGAGGACAGCGCATCACATAACACGTCGGAGAGTGACAGTTAACAAGGCCAACGCATCACATAACTCGTCGGGGAGTGACAATTAACGAGGAAAGAGTGTCACATAAATCGTCGGAGAGTGACAGTTGACGAGGAAAGTGCATCACATAACTCGTCCAAAATTGACAGTTGCTGTCCCATTACACAGGGAATTTAATGACACAGGTTAAGCAAATGTGGCCTCATCGCATCATAAGTCCAACTTTTTAATATTACCCGTAGTTTCATTCAGATTTCGTGACCTGGTTGATTAAAAAATAGCTATGTATGCTTCGAAATGCTACACCCTGAGAACCCCCCCCCCCCCCCATGGCATCCAAAGGCAATGGCTCTCAGTGCGTAGAGGGCAGATCAATTGATCCGCAAGCAGACGTAGCTTCTGTGAAATGCGCCTTTATCGATATTTCATTTAGTTAAATAATATACTGGCTTCGTTAAAATAGAGGCCACATTTGCTTAACCTGTATCAAATCTAAATAGGTAGATATAGATAACAATAAAGTACAGGAAAGAAGACCAATATCAAGAACAATAAGATGGATGGAAAGCGTATAGGAAGATCTACAATTGGTTATTTAGTTAGTAGTCAGATCATCATCATGGCAGTCTGGATAAATCCACAGGCGATTCGATCTGATATTCAGAATGTTGTAACTGACTGTTTTCCTGTTTTGCGCTGGTTGATAACGTTTCTCCTGATTCATATATGCCGCTCTTTTCTTGCAACACCACGCTTTATTGCCAACTCCTGCATTTTAGTCCCAGACATGAAGAAGCACTACACCGCACATCTTCATCTGGTCCACTCCTTCAGTGCATTCAAAATACAGACTATTGAACTATCATTAGTCACTGTTGCCACGCTGGCAATTCTGTCAGCTCTTTCATTTCCCCTAACTCCCATGTGTCCATGTACAAAAATGAAAGCACCTCTCTTCAGAACAGACTTCATGAATGACTCCAACCACTGACGGCAGAGATAGCCAGACTGAATCTTTCGAAACATAATCATAGAATCAGTCAGGACACATGTAGAACTGTAGGATTAGAACATTGTCTTCTAGACCTATATGCACTGTAATGTCACGTTTCCTGGAAAGTGATCACACTACTACAATAGAATTTGTAAACTTGACAGGCGTACTTTCTCATTCCTCTCCGTGTTCTATGACTCCTAAGGTGCATACTCATTTAACAATCTCTTCTGCTCTGCCAAACCATGATGACTGTCTCATTTTTTAATGTTCCCTATTATCTTGTATATGCTAATGAAGAATGTCTTAGAAGGATGGATGTAAAAAGATGCATTATTGATAAAATAAGGAAAAGACAGTCAATATTTATTGGGCACATAATGAGAAGAGGAGGCATTGAGAATATAGTGACACCAGGAAAGATAGAAGGGAAAAGATCAAGGGGATGACCCAGAGAAAGGATATTGGACAATTTGACTAAATGGCTTCGATTGACGACACCAACAGATATGATGACATATATGCGAGACATATATGCAGGTCAGACGAGGACCTTAATGAGCTGGCAATGTTGTTCAACAAGAGCCTAGCGAACGGCACAGTAGAGGAAGACTGGTTGCATAGTTACTTGATCCCACTACCCAATCCTGGCAAGAGTCATGCTAAGATGCAGGGTTTCAGACTCATAACCATGCAGAATACGATCGGCAAGTTGTTAGAAAAGATTGTGGCGTGTTAGAAAAGATTGTGGCGTGGAAATTGTCCCTACATCTAGAAAAGAATAATAGACTACCATCAACATTGGGAGGATATCGTCCAGGTAAGCAGACTTGGCACAATGCCGCCGTGTTCGCGCAGGACCTTTTCGAAGGTTTTGACGAACGAATGGAGACGTGCGCTGCTGCAATAGACCTGGCGGATGCTTATAACAGAGTGCCCTTAGATTTTTTGATAACCATAATGCTCCAACTTCAAGTAAGTCAATTTGTTGTCAGGTGGATTGTCTCTGCACTTTATCAGAGACAGGTTGTTCTTAGGTGTGGGAGTTGGTCTTCGCCACCAACAGTCATAAAGCCAGGACTACCACAAGGGTCACCTCTCTCCCCAGTACTATCCAATGTGTATACAGTTCAAATTACAAGCTGTCAGATTGCAGGACCAGGGAGAACCATGTCTTATGCTGATGACATCTTGGTATATAGGCAGGGCAGAGATAGAGAAAGAATTGCCAGAAATTTGCAGAGGGAGCTTGATCGCATAGGAGAATGGTGCAGTTATTCTGGAGCTTTTGCTAATCCATCAAAGGCATAGATAACATGGTTTTCAATAAATAATCGCATAGTGAACATGTCCACGCCATCGGTTACTTTGAGAGGGGATGTCCTCGAGAGAACCAGCACAATGAAGTACTTGGGGGGTCATGTTGGACCGAAGTATGAGTTTCAAAGATCATGTTGACCATAAATTGTAAAGGCGTATAAAGGTCTTGAGGCGATGAAAGTTATGGCTGCTGCCCAATGTGAACAGAGACTGCTATTTCTGCTGTATCAGGGATTGGTGGTGGCGGTGGTAGAGTACGCACTGGCAATTCTGACACTGAATCAGACTCAGAAAGATTGGATAGAATCCAGAATGAGGCAATGCGAATCATTTTGGGGTGTACGAGAGATACGTCGGCTCGGGCTATGCGATACCTACTTGATTGCCCAACTGCGGAGCAAAGAATACAAATCTGCAGAGCGCGGGACTACCTAAAAATCACCGCTGATAAAGAGCACCCTGTCCACCCAGAAATTATCAAAGTGAAAGGCAGTCGACTAAAGAGAGGAAAGTCGTGGATGGGGCGCGCAGAAGACGTTATACAGAGCGTGTGCAGATTGGATGATGTACTACCTGGTGCCGAATGGAGTCTGGCTCCCTCGGATTATCCTACAGCCTTCGAATGATTAATAACACTCAACAGAGAGTGCAGGGAATGGTGTCCGTCAGTGGTCGAGTCAGAGGTGCTCGCTCTGATCAGTGAGAATTCCAGGGAAGGTGATATATTTATATATACAGATGGGTCTATTGAGAGACACATCAGGAGTTCCTGGGCTTTCACGGCTCAAAGGTGGGGGGGAGACTATTAGAGAGGAAAGTGGTGCATTCGCTCAGACGACAAGCAGCATGACAATGGAGATTCTGGCAGTAACCAAAGCTTTGCAATGGGTCTGCTCCACAGACTGTATGCGAGCATGCCTGTATACTCAGTGACTCCATGAACATGATTGTGAAAGTTCAGGCGGGGTTACGTTCGAGAACAGTGGCTGGATGCAGTGAATAATTCCTGTGTGAGTACAGTGACTTTTATTTTTGTGCCGGGACACGTGGAAGTGCGGGGTAATCTGAGAGCAGATAGGTTGGCCGCCCACACTGCTACTACGGCTGTTGGTGGAGCGATGGATCGGGCAGACATTGTGAATGCCCTACGGGAAAACACGAACAAATGACGATGACTCTTGTTCCATGATTAGAATAAAGGACCTTGGTTTGAAATGTGATGTCGCTAGAAAGGAGAGTTTTCGAGGGCGAGAAAGAATGATGGTCTATCAACGACGTACTGGGACCGTCAGTCAACGTGTAATGGCGGATACACTCAAGGAAAGATCTGAGCACCTATGGACTTGTCCAGAGTGCAATGACGATGATCCAACGACTAACTAACTATGCGAGATCAATGTACATGGAGAAATATGATCGCGAACGCTATTCGGCATGGCACTTGATGGTGATCTTTTCGATATCATCATGTAGCGGATGGTTATTGTTCGAACTGATGCTGCGTTCTGAGCATACCCGTCTTTATTCATTCCCAGCGGTCCATTGACGATGCTGGTTCGCACACTGCAGTTGGTTCTGGTCCCTAAGAACAGGACCTCGCGGGGTAAATTCCCACTTTTTTTACGTCATGGTAGTATAATCCTGCACGAAACGCATCACCGCTATTAGTTTCTTCTGGGCATCCATGTGATAGTATCCGGTTGTGGAACCCTTCACAGGCAGGGGGTTTCACAGTAAGAATTGAGAACCCTTCACAGATAGCAAGAGATGGACGGCGTGAAATGCAACACATTGAATGTTTTGCTCTCGTGTAAATGTTGTCACTACGGACGCTGGTGGCACAAAATGCTAAGGTGTGTTTATCTAAGAACATGTCAAGCGACGATAAAACCCAAACGTGTGTTTTTATAAGAACGCGCCAAGCTATGATCAAGTGCAACGTTTGTTTACCTAAGATCATGTCAGATAATAGACAGACGGGAATCATGCCAGGAAGAAGCTTTCTGTTTGGTCTGAGGCAATGTGGGTTTATTGTAACTAGAAGGATCAATTTCTGATTGGCCAGAAATTTTCCTCTGGGGAAATGAAAGTTTTTGATTGGTTGGAAGTTTCTGAAAGTTTGGAGGAACTTAGTAGTGGAGGAGGAAGAGGATTGCATTATCGACTGCCGAGCAGGGCGGTCGCATTTTCACCCCTGAGGAAGTAGTCCCCAGGTAGTCCCAGAGTCAGTTCCCGGGTCGGAAGTTAGTCTCTATCAGGCATGTCTCGGACAGTCAGTACTTGTTTCCCAGGAGAGACAAGTCCTAGTTTAGTCTCACAGCTGAGATAGTCAGAGCCAGATAGTTAGTCGGTGTATAATCTCTAAGACTTAGCTTATAACCCGAGTGAAACAATTCCTGGATGTGCTAGAGTAATTTGTAATCGGCGATTATTATATTATTGCCCAGTTGCAGACAATTTAAGATTAGTCTGCAGAGTTGAAGACGGACTCGAATAAGACTAGATTGGGACTTGTGACTAGTGTTTATTTGCCTCTCTTATGAGTATGATGCTATTAATTGATGTATATCAACTTGTGTAAATAAACCTCATATTCTTGTGAAGGAGTGCTTTGGTTAACTGATTGATGTCGAGCAGTATTACACAGATTTAGACCTGGTCACAGCACCAGTATTCCAGTAAGTCCTAAAGGGCATTTTCTTCCGTCGCAAATTATTGTGACGCTGCAGATCTTCTTTCTGTCACACTAGTCTGTCCAAGACAGACAGTCAACTATATGTTTTCGGTAACAAGTTGTTTCTGCCACACTAAGTGCAGATCTTGTTACTGTTACATCCAAGAATAATACGCATAGCTTCATTTATAAATTATATCAATCTGTGTTGGGCTGAGGGTCGGGATAGACAAGGCATATTCAATTACTGACAGGACTAGTCCTTTACAGAGCTGTTCAAGAAGCCGTTGTTCACCAAAAAAACAGCAACCATCGCCGTCGAACTTTTCGGATTGTGCAATTTACATCCTCAATGAAACCCAACAATCTGTAAAACAGCACTCCCGAATTTTTAAAAATGGAAGCTATCGCTACCAGTCTTGCCATTTTGATGCTTTTCGCATCAGATCTGATGCTTTTTCACGTCATCTATACTCTGTTCATTCTAAGAATGAAGTAGGTCAGTGTTTCTGATTGGTTGTTGGACGCTGAACGCATAAATTGAATGTTAAGTACGCAATAATATAGTTCATTAAAACATAATACTATTCTTAATTTAAATCTATTATTGCTAAGTGAAACATGACTATCACAATAGTAATGTATGTTTTAAAATAAATTTTCATATAATATATCTTTAACATTCCATGATAAATTATTATACCTGCTGTTATATCGTTGCGCATGCGCAAAGATGTCAGGGGCAACGATTACAGTTCCCTACACAATGTAAAATGTTCTGAATAATTAATTATGTTATTGTTTTTAAATGTTATCAGTCCGTTAGTTCCTCTTTTGCCAAGTTTGGCACATAGGGCGGATGTCATAGTTCTCCATGCCTGTTGGTCAGTTGCCAAGGATTGCAGATCTTGTGCATTTATGCCTGTTGAATTTAATGCATTCATAAATGTTCTTCTGGGCGTTTTTTTTGTCTTCCCTGTTTTCTTTTTCCCCGTCTGGTGTCCACATGAAGACTTGTCGTGGAATTCTGTCTTCCTTCACTCTAAGTATGTGGCCGATGTATGTCCAGTGGCGTTTTCTGATGATGTTCGTCACATATTCTTGTTTTGTCTCCTCTCTTAGTATGTCGTTTGATTTGAAGTCTTTCCAATTAGTGTTTGTGATTTTTCTGAGGCATCTAATCTCGAAGGCAATTAACTTCTTATCCATTGTTGCAGTAGATTTCCAACTTTCACATCCATATGTCATCAGCTGTATAAAAATCACCTGATGACGCGGAGTAATATATGGGTGTGTTTTGACCCACTTCAATCTTAGAATGAACAGAGTATAGTATCACAATTTTTGAAATAGAGCGGGCGCTCTAGTTTAATGCTTTTATTTAAAAAATATATGGCACTTTTGCTTTTCATTTTGTGTGTGCTTTTTAGTATGAACTAAAAAAAATAATTTAGGTACACCTAAAATGTCAAACTGTAAATAACTAGAGAACATAATTTGTCATAACGGTTACTATTTTACCAGGTAATAACTGACAACCCTTTGAAGCCATTTAACTATTAATATAATCTTGTTCCTGTCAATACATTTAAATGATAATGTGTACATGTTATTGTCGTCCTCTGTTAGAAAATGGACTTTGTTCAATCTTCGTTGTGCCTGTACCATCATGTAATTATCTGCATCGCTGTTTTATTATGAGCAATAATTATCCCCAGCATTAAAGAGCCCCGAGGCTCAATGATCAATATTTTTTTAATGGCTAATGAAAGTAGAAATAGATGACAGTAAAAGCCGTTGTGTGTACATACTGTAAATATTTTACGAGCGAAATTGAAAGACACAATTACAATAAAACATAAGAAAGTTGAACAACCATTCTACAAACAAATAGAAATAAAACTTTAACACTCAGTAATGACATAAAAACAGCAGGAATACAGGGTTTGTATATGTTTGATTGTAACTGTACAGTTTTCCCTACACCTTGTCAATCATGTAAGTGAACTCTATAAGATACACACTTTAATAACATAGCAACGCATGTAAGATCATAAATGTAAGTCTAGAGGGGTGCAAAGGGAACGCAATGCTCTCGACGGACCCAGGGTTAGCAGACTTGAAGACATCTCTCAAGTACTGCAACAATAAGTTCTTGTGAAACAACAGCTCTTGACAGCTCAGACCTACACTATCATATCATAGTGGACATTAAAGCTTTAAACAGGTAGAATAACACTGCACCCAATTCAAAGAGATAAAAGCGAAACAAATCAGTATACATCAGGGTTTCAGCGCCCAGATTGGACTCCTCAACCATCTGAGGACTCACAAACACCAAACCTGACTTTTTATGCAATGCCATATTCACTTAGCTAGCAAGGGAGGAGCATCACCATCATCAAATGAAATGTAGCTGCAGTGTTTTGATCTTTCTTACACAGGAAGACTGCAACAGTCATGTACACATACGCTATAGCTCCAGTGAGGAGTCTCCAGTGTACATTACTTTTCTTTCTTGTGATGGGTGAGTAGGAATTTGCACTTCTGCTCAAGAAGAAACTTTTCATCAATCTGCTAAACATTCACTTGTATGTGCAAGAGAACTCAGAGTTTATTATCCATTTCTGATAGGACTGAACACTTGACCTCATTCTTGGGTCAGTTGTGACCGCACATGTACCAGTAATGGTGATATGGTCTGAACATGTTGATATGTATTCCATCCTTCCTCTTGCATCGTTGCATACACGCTGGTGGCAATATCTGCGATGCTCACCTTAATTAGCTCCTATGAACTCCCATGACTATAAAGTTTCGATTAATAGATTTGTGATGCATATAATCAATAGGGACTTGTTTCATTGTTACTATGTGAATCTGGTGAGAAATCACATAAGATCACAAACGTGATTGTGAGATCAGGCGAGATCCCTCTATGGACAAATGTCTCGTTCTTACGTAAGGTTATCCGAGAAATATAATGGATGTGGAATCAGCGAATCGGGCTACGGCTTTCATGTTGAAGCTTTTTTTAAGAACCAATGGACAAGCAACAGAAGGAGGGGATGCTAGATTTGATGGTGAGTAGAGTTTTAGAGGAGAATCTGAGCTGGAGGAAACACAGGAGTGGAGAGCGGATTATGTAAGGAGAAGGAAAGCAAACGGTAGCGTGCTATGGTGTCGAGATTAGGAGATGTAGTAGGATTTGAAAACATTATAACATACACTTAAGTTTTGCCGAGACAACAGTGTGATCCTGACTTGAGGATGAAGCTGGAGTACTTGTGACATATGTCTTAGAAACAGTGTAGATATGATTCAGGAGCATAGTTCCATGACAAAATCATTATTTCCTGAGATTTATGTCCAAATCTATTACCTGAAGGAAGTCTCACGTTTTATTCATTTACACATATTGTCTTCTTTTTTTTTTTATTATTCACCTCAATATTGACTCAAGTCATGAACTTCTGGACACAAAGATATACTATGGAATTTGCCTTGGAATAGCGGTTGTAAACACAAACATTGCTGGGATTACTCTTACGGTATATACATTTGTTAGCTATACTGATGAAAATTACCTTCAGGACACTAGAACCAGTTTGATCAGCTTTCACCGGCAAAGTTTAACAACTTTTATCATGCAAAACCTGTAATAAATATTTATCTCTAGTGATTTGAACTTTATTTGTGAGTTATTGTCATGGTTTCTGTTGGTCACTATTTATATACTTGGAGTGGCATTGGCTATTTGTGGCATGCGACTCCAAGTATATAAATAGTGATCAATGGAAATTTGACAATAATAAAAAAAATAATAACAAACAAAGGCCTAATTATTTCTGTGCAGAAGTCTTATATTGCAGACGGTCATGGCTTAAGCCTTTAAGATCAGGACCTTCTGAGTGAGAACCAGGAACTGAATATCTCAACACAGGCTGAATTCTTATATGTAAGAACAACAGATGGCAAAGCTTATATTACGAGACACCAGATGGATAAACTTCAAGCAAACAAATTAAAAATGAAGTTATAATAAAAGTCAGAAGGTTAAGTTATTAATGTAGTAACAGTAACAGCATACCTTCTATATTCTTCATGCCAGTTAGTTCCATCAGCTTGGCGTCAGACTGTGCAAACATTGTTCTGCATGAGACTAGCATGTTTGGATCATGTATGTAGGCCTGTGGTGATTTCCAGTTTCTTAATGTCAAGGATAAACTGCCAAAACGGAAATTCTCAAAATTTCTTATATGAAACCTTTGCTGATCAGTAGCTACAACAGGATCAACAAAATAATCTTCTTGCACTGGCCACTTTTGAAAAGATGAATGTCGAAAATAGACTCTATAATCTAAACCATCCCTGTGTCTCTCTGATTCAGGTAGTCCAACATCCTCCTTGGACATGGACCTCCGCATCTTGTGAATGTTCTGCAGCACAAGTCTCAGCAAGCTAAGCAAGGAGAAACCTACATCCCTTTCTTCTAGAAATAAATCTCTGCTAGCTTGTGATGTACAAAAAATATGTGAGAAATGCCGGATCTCATCCCGGATGATTTTTAAGAACACAAACTCCTCAAACCTACAACATCTCACTGCTTCATTTGGAAATTTTTTCATGAAACAACCTTTATAATCCAAGTTTCTCTTTCTATCTTTTAAAATAAAGTACTTAAACTCTGCATAAGTTCTCAATATATACTGAAAATCTAGCCTGGGTGAAAGGTGCGGCACCAGTTTCTTAAATAGGGCATCTAAAGAGCACCAGCTACTCCATGACAGATGACTTTCCCAGCCGCGACATTCATTATCTGGTCCAGGCACATTTAACAATTTTCTAGGAGCCCTGTGCTTTCTCATGTATGCAGTGTACGCTAGCTCACCATAGAATGCTCGACATAATGATCCACAGCCAATATAGTCAACACGATTAGAAAACTGAGGACACAAGCTTGCACTAACTGTCTTTGCATAATTTTCAACTGTAACCATTTCATCTTCAGAATCAGATTCTTCAACAGCATTACAATACTTGCAATTCAGTCGCAATCTGCTCAGTTTTAAAAACTCATCCAATGTCTTTGTGGGTGAGCTTGGTATGTTACGTACTGTCTGTGAATCATCAAAAATACTGAATACTTCATCAACTTCAGAAAATGAATCTTCAGAATGTAGAATATCCCCTAAATCACTATCATCCAAATTATTTGTTGAAAATGTGCTTTCATCGGCAATCAACTCTGATAGTTGCTTTCGGAGAACAGAATCACGATGACCATGTGTTTGAGAGCTTGGCATTTTACTTACCCTGATCTCTTCGTTAGATATCAAACCAAGATCTCTGTGACATTCAGACTGGTCAAAGTAACTTCCTGCAGGCTGTTCTGGCTCCCAGTCATCAATGGCATCAGTTTTCAGAAGATTAATTCTAATACTCTGGAACGTTGGTACATCTTGCACAGCTTTCAGCCGTTTCTCAATCTTGAGCTGCATCCTATCTACTTCTTCCTGCAGTTGTTTTATTCTAAATTGATTTATTTTGAGTCTTGTTGGGCCAAGAAGCATTTCCAGAACAAAGTTGAAAAGTGCCTTTAGCTTTGTTTCTACAGCTTGTCTGCTAACATTCAAAGCAGGAAAATAACGTCCCCATCTAAAAACACCATTTATGAGGTAAGCAGTATCTACACTGATCTCTCTTTTAAATGCACCATTGATAACATTTTCAAGCAGTCTCGGATTTGCATATACTATAGGCTTTGCCACTTTTGAAATACACTGATTTCTCTTAACATGCACTATTACTCGTTTGTTCAATTCTAGACCAAATTCATTATCGGAATCAGAATCAACATAAATTGTCTCCTGAACATTAGAATCAGAATTTTCAAAATATCTGTTGTTAAATTCTCCTTCAGACTTCTTAACCCTTTCGCTGGTCATATTTTTATTTGATTTTGGTTGTGAAATATTCTTCTCTGTGTATTCACTAGAAACTATATTAGTGGAGATTGCTTCATTCCATGTATTCAAACCATGTGATATCTGCTTGCAAACAGTTTTCCCCATTTCAAACTTTGATTCTCTGACTCCATTACTGTAGCCTTTTGGTAACAATTTCAGATTGTTGGCATCACCATGTGATTCATGGAATGACTGGCTAGTCGATTCCAGCAACAGGGGTTTAACTTTTGGTCTTGCACCTTGCATGCTATACAGAACATTCTCCGCAACTTTTTCCATTGGAAGAGTTTTCACTTCAGCGTAACTTTTTAAACCATTCTCATTCACTACATCTATTTTCTCCAAAACTTTGTCTTTATTCATCACATCACTTTTACCTTTGGAAGTAGTTGTACCCTTACCTAGTATTATCTTATCACATGTGGTTTCACATCGTTCTGAACAATCTGAGACTTGTCCAGAAACATACTTTGCACATCTTTCATTCCTTTGATCTGGCTTCATATGAATTAAAAAATCTGTACTTGTTAGGCCATTAGTGACCTCAGATTTCCATGAAACAGATGCACAGTTTTTCTTCATACAATTGCCTTGTACAGAAACATGATCTTCCAAAATCTTCAGTTCAGTTAAATTTCTATTGTCAATAACAGGTTGGTTATATGAGTTTTCAGAGCTCATGCACTGTTTAAATGTCTCTTCTAAAATATTTTCTGCTAATTCTTGACAAAAACTAACAACATCCGATTCATTATTGTGGGTATGTAACACTATAGAAGTTACTGACACAGCATCCTTATTGTGCCCACTGTTTATCGTCTCTAAAACTGATTCAGTTGTTGGAACACTTTTTTTCAACTTTTCATTCATTTTGGCACTAGTAGAATATTCTGTTTTGCTAACACCTTTTTTTTCTAATATTTTGTTGGATTTTACAGCCTGTGGAGATGCCTTTCTCAAATACCTTTCTAAACTACCAGAGTCTTTCTTTCTGAGTAGATCCGCTCCATTACTTCTGGAGAACAAATCATGGCGCTCATACACTTGATTGACAAGTGAATCTTTCACAGATTTCATCATTAAGTTCTCTTTGCTATGATTCCGACTTGCCAATGGACTCTTCTCAATATCTTTGGCCTGGTTAAACTCCCCAGAATCTATGTTTCTGCTGCTCTGAGATGACCATGAATGACGTGCACTACCAGTGCCACTTCTAGGATTAACTTCTTCCTTCTGATAGTTTCTTAAAGGAAGAGGTGGTGCCAGTAATGAACTCAGCTTTTCAACCAGCTCTTCTTCTGCTGGAGTTTTAACAACAGGAGGTTCTGAAGTAGTATGTGTGCGTTTAGTTAGTGTAGCAGCACTAGTCACAGAACGAGAAACTTGTTTTCTCAGCATAATATTGGGATTGTCATAAAGGCACTCTTCTTGAGGGGAAGATTCTTGGTGTGATGGGGCATCATTGGGAAGAGAGGAATCAATTGTGGGAGCCAGTGGAGCCAAAGCAGAAGGTGATGACGATGATGATATTCTCCCTCCAAGATGTGGGGAAGGCATGGACACTGGTCTGGGTCCCTGTAAGAAAATATCAAGGTTAACTATGGCCAAACACCAATTACAAACTGATTATTTAATTTGAAGTGATAAATACAAAGTTTTCTATGTTATTGCATGGAGATGGTTTTGGTGAGACACCATCTGTGTGATTTTAATTGAATAATTTGATAACTCTGTGTCCTTCTCGCCTGTTATGTGTTTCTTGACAAAGGTCCCAGTTGGACCGTAATGTAGAAAAAGTCCTTGTTCCTTTTTTTTTAAATTGTTATTTCTTTTTTATTTGATAATTGGACCATATAGTAACATTATTACTTCAACTTGGCATTTATTGCTTCTTAGTTGTGTTACTGCAGCACTATCCACATTGTCAGATATCCTCTGGCAGTTTGGTTATTTATTAAATAATTTGAATCATTTGAATACAATATTTATGTGGCCATCACCTGGGTCACGCCAAGACAAGTTCTGTTAATTTTAACACAAAGTCTCATAATGAGCACTAAACATGTTCAACTTGACATAAAGAAGTATGCAGAGGAGAAAAAATATTCTTTATCCAGTTACAAAAACTAAAATAGTTTCTGTATTATTTTAAAAACAAAGTCAATCATGCATGACTATCATTTAATATCTACAAAACTGTCACGTTGATATCATCAGGTCAAAATAATTTACAAATAACTAGCATCCCAAACATTTTGGAAACTTTCCAAGTCAAAAAATAAACTATATTACTTTTAATGCTGAAATAAAATTACTTCCACAAACAAAATATGAAACTAATTTTAGCAATATATGTTTTGACATTTGGATGGCTAATGATATTTAGATAAACACACTGTATTCCATCCACGCATCAATGGAGTGTGAAAATAAACAAATATTTTTAGATGCAGAAGCTTGCAAAAAAAAATCACAGCGATTCATTTTTCTTCTGTTAGCCACATCAAAGCATTTATGATCTTCAGATGTCTTGCTATCAGCAACAAACTTTATTCGCTCTATTCGGTGCACTGTGATTTATGACAAAGTACTCAAGGACTGATTCATACTGAGATGTTCTGCACCAAGATATCTTTTGGTCTGTAGCATGGCAGTTCTTATGATATTATCTGTTTTAAACAAGCATCTACACATTACTTATTAAAGCGCAAGCACGCTGGACAGGTCATCTTGTGCGTATGGAGGACTCACGTCTACCAAAACAAATATATTATAGAGTACTCAAGACAGGACTTCGAAAAGTTGGTGGACAGAAAAAGCGGTTCAAAGACACGCTCAAATCCTCATTGAAACATCTTAAAATTTATGTAAGCTCTTGGGAGAGTCTCGTTCAGGATAGGACAGCGTGGCATTACAGTCTCAGAACTGGAGCACCAGTGCTCGCATTGGACTTGTTAGTCATTTTAAAATGCACTATCTTTTATTTTTAATTAACCTTAAAAAACGTTATCTTTTATTACTTGTTATTATTATTTTGTTGAGTTGTGGTCATCGTCAATTGCGACGGATGAACATCATCTGTTTTAACCACATCAAATCAAAACATCTCTTTCTCTCAATAAACAACCTCTATTCCCCCATTATTCCTCAAAAATAGACCAGTTTCAGTAAAATCCATGTAAAATGACTACTAATTAAAAACAAATACCCCGTTAGCTAAATCAATGTATACAACAAATCTTTCTCCCTCTTTAAACTGTTGTAGATTTGACTAATAGAATAGCAGAGCTCAAAGTATTATTTTGTGCGCTGAAATGGCCAACTTTAACTGAAAAAAAAAATTGTGTTCTAATTTCTAATATTTAGTTAGTCAAAAGAAACAAAGAGAGAAAGTATTTTAGTTAAGCAATTTGGAGTTTCGTTGTTATGATAACAAAAAGGATTTATTTAAATATATTTATCAAGCTTCACTCTTCTTTACTCATGTCAGTTTGTTTAACAATATACCTTCAGTGAGTTTACAAATGACAACATTGCTTTTTGTATGTGGTAGTATTGTCTTTCTTTCTTTCTTTCTTTTGATCGCTACTTAATATCTACACTGAAAAATAAGTCTTATCGATAAACTTCACTGTTGTCTGGAGCTCTTCTTTGGTACCATATATCTTTGCAGGGTTGAGCCATTGCAACAGTGTAGTATTTCTAAATTGTTCATACTGAGGACAGTTCTGCAGAATAGGTTCAGAGGTATTTTCATCTGTTCCACAAGTGCACAGTGGTGTGGCACAGAGTCACATCTTGTGTATGTGTTTGTTCAATCTGTTGTCTCCTGTCCTCAGGCATTACCTGCCCCTGCCAATTTAGGTGTCTTTTGACGTGCTATGTTAATTTCTGATTGTTTTTATTTCTCTCTTCTTTTCTTTTAAATTGAGATTTCATTGTCTTCCTGCATACACTCTCCTTCCTTTTTGGCTAGTTTAAATAACCAAATTGTCAGAGGATGTCCGACAAAGTGGGAAGTGCTGCAGTAACAAAACAAATAAGCGATAGATACTATATTAAGTAATAATGTTACTGTAATCCATACAAACAATCACATATTTTTTTTAAGACGTAAAAAATAAATAACAATAAACACAATAACAAGGACATTTGTGTGTGTGTATATATATATATATATATATATATATATAGAGAGAGAGAGAAACACAATACTTTAGTGTGTGTGTGTTAGAGAGGTCACACAAGGAAAAAGTGCTACCAATAAACATAGAGAATTGGGGGGGGGGGAGAAATAGAAAATAGGAAAATTCCAAAAAATGGAGATGGGCATCAGACAAGGTTGTGTAATGTCACCAGTTATTTTCTCCCTGTATACAGAGATATTATGTGAAACATAGAAAGCATGCCATGAATAGCAGTTGCAGATTACAATCTGAATAATCTAAGATGTGCTGATGATACAGCTCTGATTGTAGGGAGCGAACAAGAACTTCAAGCCCTATTAGACGTGGTAATGCAAAGAAAGTGAAAACAAAGGTCTCAATCTAACCAAGAAGAAAACAGAAGTAATGGTTGTTTCAAAAAGAAATACACACCGCCAAAATGCAGTATTACTATTAATGAAGAAAAATTAAATCTATCTATCTATACGCTATGGCCCTTGTTTGCCTTGCGGCATCAGGGGGGGGGGGGGGGAAGAGTTCTCTGGAGATGGCCTTCTTGTGTGCTTGTTCCTGTGGCTTCTTTGATTTTTGTGATGCATCTTTTACATGGTCTGCCTCTGGCTTTATAGCAGTGATGTCTAAAAATTAAAACAAGCTGATAAAATCAAGTAATTGGCACCGTTTTAACATCAGATGGCAGGCAGGTGCTCAAATGCGATCAAGATAGCACAGGTCAAATCGACATTTCAAAAAATGAGAAATATTCTATGCAATGGAGTAATATCAATGCATACACGAGTTCGAGTGATAGGACGTTATATTGCGCCAATCCTTCTTTATGGAAGAAAAGCATGGACAGTAAACAAAGGTGCCCAAGATAAGCTATAGGCAACTGAGATGTGGTTTTTAAGAAGAATGATGAAAACTTCATGGACAGTCAAAAAGACTAATGTAGAAATTCTGATGCTGGAGTAAAATGACAAATTATAGTGAAAATTAGAAACAGGCAACAAGATTTTAGGGCAAATGATGAAAAAATTAAAACTTGAACATTTAGTAACCACTGGAAAGATCAAAGGGAGAATACACAGAGGAAGACAAAGAGCGAAATTTCTGGAAAGGTTGTCACTGTGACACAAAAAGAAATCACCAACGGAACTTATTAACAACACAAGAGACAGAGAGTTGTGGAGAAGCATGATCGATACGCCACTCAGCATGGCACTTGATAGATTACAGTAACATTATTACTTAATATAGTATTTATTCCGTTTTGGTCATCTCATCTTCTCATTTCCCAGGACACCAAAGTGTGATAGTAGCTGCTGAAGTACAGTTCTTTTTATTGCTGTGTTGTTAAGTTTGTCTCTTATGTATTTTAGTTCACCAATATTCAGAGCTTGCAAAACAGATAGTGGATCTGTGAAGATGACCCCTTGTTGGCAATCAGTGTCAAGTATTATGAGGGCAGCTTGTTCTATTGCTTGAACCTCAGCATGGCAGTTGGAAGGGAACTTTCCTACAGGGATAGACCTTGTTTCAGGGCAATGATCAGAATATGTTATAAAGATGCCAGTCCTCTATTTCTGATAGTGTTTGTAACTTATGCAATTATTCACAAGAGGGAACACACTTCTAACTGCAAAACAAATCTACTAATGACAAGAAACCAACAAACTACCAATGGTAAGAAACTACAAACTAATTAATTACAGTAAACTAAACAATTAGTTTGTTACTTTGGTGCCAAGGATGGCACAAGGGGCAGAAGTCGGTTTTCCATGCTGTGCGTTTCGCTTCAAGTCGTTTTAGTTCTTGGATGGTGTTAAATGTCATTGCCTCTTTCTTGACTGTGTTGGACTATAGTTTAGGTTAACTGACACTGGCACAAACACAGGTGAATAGATTGGAGCGAGTTCAAAACGAGACCATGAGAGCTGTCTTAGGATGCACATGAGATACACCTATTGTGACCATGAGGTTTCTCCTAGACCTACCGAGCAACAAATCAAGACATAAAATAGATCAGGCTAAAGAATACTTCAAGGTCACCAATAATGATCACCTCTTACGCCGATCTCTAGACAACACCAAAGGAAGGTGTACCAGGAGAGGAAGGTCCTTGATGGCAGAAGATACCCTACTCAGAGTTTGTGAGCTGGAGGAAGTGGGAAGAGGCTGTAGAATGGATGACATTTGGCAAAGAAAGAAAGTTATTGACAACGGTTGTGATACAGATAGGAAGAGAGTGCCGCGACTGGGCTGCCAACAGAACAGAGGGAATGATCCAAGAACTCATACTGCAGCACTCGAAACAATAATTTACACAGGCCGCTCAGTAACACAAGAAACAAACAGGTGTGGTTGGGGTTTTGTGGCCTACAAAATGGCAAGAAATTAGCTGAGAAGTCAGCTGTGTACCACACTACAACATCGAGTATGAGAATGGAGATAGAAGTGGTGACAGCAGCTCTCACTTGTCTGGTGACGCAACCACCAATATACTCCGTGATTCTATCGGACTCTCAAAGTATGCTGCACAAGATAGAAAAGTGTATGATCAGAACTGAATGGGTCACTCTTCTCAATAACGCGCAGAGCATTATATGGATCTACTGTCCAGGTCATGCTGGGGTCATAGGAAACGAAAGAGCCGATGTGTTGACTGGTAAAGCCTTGGTTAACAGCACCGAGATAAGAAAAGACAGGAATGAATTGATTAGAGCAATCATGGATACCCTACGAGAAGATGAGGAGGACGTTGAACGCGACAATGTACATATTCAGAGAATGGTAGAAAGGGAAGTGACTAGAGGCGATGGGAGAGAGTGCTCCTTCTCTGGAAAGATCAGAAGAACACATAATCAGCAACTGACTGGGACACTGAGCGTATGCACTTTTAGATGGCTGATGGAACTGCAAGCAGAGTACATATGGGAATGTCCCCAGTGTTGTGACGCTTGTTCCTAATCAAAAATCAAGTTGTGCAGCATTATTTAAAACAACATGAATTAAAATTTACTAACCTGAAAACTGGATGTAGATGTCCTGAGGTGTCTTCTACTGTCAGTACTGAAGCCAAGAATGGGTGACAGGCTGCTGAAATTTGCATCACTGTTCTTATACAAATTAGTGCAAAGGGGACTTACTCCAGAAACTTCTACATCAGCCTTCTCTACAAGAGTGTTTACACATGTAAGCGCATTTTTCACAGAGCTGCTTTGCAAAGCCTGACTGGAACTGGCACACCTTTGTTTAACATCATCCAAAGATTCATAATCAGGATCTACCCCAGCAGGTGGATCGCTAGTATAATTATCATTTGCAGTTAAAACTGCTTCAAAAGATGAGGAAAGCATATTCCCTTGTGACATAAACTCATTTTTCTTCTGCTTAACATCATCTAAAGTTTCATAATCTGGTTCAATCTGACTCCTAACTCTTACATCAGTTTGTTTGATGTTCTTAGTTTCCAAAGTTGGCTTAGAAACAGTTAGCAGCTTCTTCCTGCTAGGGTCAATCTTTGCATATGGATAATCATCACTCTCTGTAACTATCTTATCTGACCTGTTAGCATCATTAGTATTACTGACTGCAACACTACTCATTTTAACACTCGTCTGACTGTTTGCAACTGTTTTATTTTTCTTGGCAATCTCATCTTTCACAGAACTTATTGTAGCATATGGATCTTCTTCTACCTCACTCAAAGTCTCTGATAAATCTTCATCTGGATTATCCACATTAGAAAAAATCACTTCTGATTCCCCATTTTCAGCCTTGCAGATTACACTCACTCTCTTGTCTTTCCTAATTAGAATAACCTCTTCCTTGTCAGATTTGATCTTTCTTTGGGTTTTCACAGAATTAGACTTTCCAACAGAATTCTTTGGGTCCATTCCTAAACTGAAACTATTTTCATCACATTGATGTGTTTCCTCACTCTTCCTTCTCAGCCATCGAGATTTTGATGGAGAGTTTTCTGTATCAGATTTTAAATCATATTTTCCTTTGCTCCCAAAACGAAACCTTCTTCTAAGCTTTGAAAAAAGGCCATCACTATGTGACTCATGAAGAGCGAGTGTTCTTGCATCACAAGATAGTGGAAGCGTTGCAGACCTTGCTGACCTGACACTAATAGGAGATGCAGATTTTGGAGATGGTACAGGCACTGGAACTTTCCCAATAGATTTTCTGCTAAACTTCCTCTTCAGCTTGGAAACTTTTCCCTCATTCTCTTTCTCTGCCATTTCTGTGAGGTCTGTCAACAGCCAATGCTAATAATAACATTGATTCAATTCACACCGTCATCATGTCAGAGATGGTGGCTAATCATGTGTTGTCCCTTATTACAATCAGACTGGCTCCTGATCATTGTTTCCATTCTTCAAAGCAATCATCAATTATGCCTTGTGAGAATACTACCATCAAGAACCAACTGCAGAGTGAAGCATATATCTGAAGAATAAAAATACAAATAAAAAAAAACTTTAAGTTTATATGAAAAAAAGAAACAAATTAATAAATCATATAATAACAAATTCTAATAAGTTATGGTGAATTTCATTGGACAATGGTATTCATATGGAAGACTTGTCTGACAGTGTTGATATCAAGCAGTTTTCTTCTTTCGTTTGCTAGTGCGATAATGCATGACGTTCTGGTTGTTGTGGTGCGTCTTCTGGCCAAATGTCGCTGACTTCAGTACCTTTACATGCTAGGCAAGACTGTGGTTCTGCCCAAATGTGGGAGAGCCAGCAGAGTTTTAGTTTCCAACCTCTGCTGACTACGCCCCATCTCCTTGCCAAGGAGCTGGCCTCGATGGGGACATCAAGCAGTAAACAAGAAAAAAAAGAGATTTTCATTGACAAGCAATAAATAAAGAAAGAAAGACGTAACTCTGTAGCCTCAAGTGATAATCCACAGTGAACCCCGAAAAAATCCACATTGTAAACAAGATGACATAAGCCGGATTTGAACTCATGACCTCTTGAACACAAGGCGAACAGCTTAACCACAACGCTAGGGAGATCCCTGTCATGTCATATTAGTAGAACCCTGGTTAGATCTCCATCATGTCATATCATTAGTAGAACCCTGGTTGGATCCCTGTCATTAGTAGAAACCTGGTTGGAACATTTTCTATGTTATGTATATAAATCATGTAATTTTCTATGTTATGTATATAAATCATGTAATTTTCTATGTTATGTATATAAATCATGTAATTTTCTATGTTATGTATATAAATCATGTAATTTTCTATGTTATGTATATAAAATCCCTTCCAAATACAAATGTGCATATACAAGCAGGATTAATTTATTACAGCTGAAATATTTGTTACCATTAAAAAATTTTCAATGTACTCTGTGAATTTTCACAATAAGTGTTTCAGCAAACTGCACAATGTTAAAAAATGAGGTACATGCTCTGATCAGTGAGGATTCCTCAGACAGGGATATTAATGTTTACATTTATGAGTTTATGAATTTCATGTGAATATGCCAAAAACAAAGGTTTTTACAGCAGTTTACAGGTAAATATATGGATAAAACCCCTCAATGACTTTACTATGTCAAAATTATCCATTTGTGTACATTTCAATACTGTGGTCATGCTTACCAGCTTGTTCATTACTTTTAACATCTGAATGTCTGGGATCAAACATGTATGTAATCTTTCTGCTAGCAGATTGTGTCAACAACATCATACAATGACAACAGATAAGTCTTCAACTTTGTGGAGCGCATTCTTTATTAGTAACCAGCATCAAGGCACACCAGACATTCTGACAAGTGCTCCGATCCCTGTTCCAGCAGCCATCTAAGAGTATGCAGGCTCAAAGTTCCAGTCAGATGTTGATTGTGATCTTTGTAACTTTCCAGAGAGAACACACTTTCTCCTGATGGTTATCCCCATATCTTTCATTCTTTATATATGCACATTAACACCACCAGTATCATCTTCTTCACTCTGTAGTAAATTAATGACCACCCTTATTAGGTCTTTCCTATCTCTCAACAATGTGCCATCAACCACAGCATTACCCATCATGAGTCTGCTCTTTCTTTGCCTCTGGCCCCCGCATGACCAGGGCAGTATATCCATTTAATACTTTGGACAACTGGGTTGTTCAGTAACATAACCCAATCCTTTCTTAGCACACCTTTCTTTCGTCCGCAGCATGCTCTGGGAGACAGAGAATAAATAACCAGACTGTCTGAGGCTATCCAACAAGGTGGAGAGTGCTGCAGTAACAAAACCAATAAATACTGTGTTAATGTAATATTGTTACTTGATAATCTAACTACCAAATATTAAAACCAATGTAAAAGAGAAATATGAAAAAAAAACAGGAACAAGAAATTTTTCTACAGTATGCTGTGTGTTATATACTTTGTGAGAGAAAAAAACATAACTCATGATAACTATATAATATACTTAGTATTAAAAATGATGAGGTTAAACTTAACCTGACTATATAGGAATATAGGCCTAGTATAATAATAATATATTTAGGTCTAGACTATTATTTTATAGTAGGCCTGGCTATATGATAGGCCCTAACCAGTGATACTTGATAGATAGTCCTACTGCTGATACATAATAAAGTTAGGCCTACAGTTATCAAATGAACAGAATATTTTTTTCAATTTCTTAGTTTATAATAATAAGCCTTAAACTTAAGGCTAACCTAATTTTATAAATAAATCACAATTAGGGCCTATATATACAAAATCAATGCATACTAGTGAGTAAAGTAACCTACAGTACAAAAGTGTCTTCACTATATACCTAGCTATATATACACATACAACTGTCTTTAGTTTTAGTAGGTAGGCCTAAGGCCTGTTGATTGCCACTGTTACTAGTTGAATGTTTTAAATTTTTGTTCTGAGGTCTAGGCCTAATTGACAATTGTAGGCTAATAAATTATTCAGGCTTAACTCAGTCCGTGTCATTTTAACTCACAAAAGAAAAAAACCGAACGTTTATATCCATATAGCATAGAGCACACAAGCTTATCTTCAATCAAATATCTGAAAATGTGTCTACTTAGTAGTACTGACTTGTTCAAGGATCCGGATCATTAGCGAAGACAACAGAAGCAAAGGCTAATCTAATCAATTAATTTCTTTTTCTATTGGTTCAAGTGAGTCATCTAACAATTTATGGTTTTTGGTGCACTGTATTATAAAGTGAAAATTACACATGATACTCCCGGATTTATTTAGCAACACGAACCTCACCTTAACTTATATGAAATCGACACTAAGACCCGGCCTTTGTTTCTTCCGTAGTCTTAGAAAACAAGACTATAATTGAGGAGCCGGAAGTGAATTGTCGCAATATTGCGAAGTCAACATAAAACGAGCAATGTGCAGAAGAAACTAGTTGCAATTTCCAGACCAGGATCAAAATTACAATTTGCACTACATCGGGTGCTTGGTATAATTTATTCATTTCCGAATTTGTCCACGTACTAGAATGAGACATTGATAAATAAGTAATACCATAGTATCACCAATCCATATACCCACACCAGTCCCAACCCTGGTAAATCAGGACAATATAATGACACATTTATTGACAGTGTATCATGTATGCTCTCTCGTGCAGAACTAAACTCATTACCATATATATAACCATAGGCCTAGCCTATAACCACAACTATTACTGCACTAAACAAACACTACTCCATCTACACCGATTGAACTTTTAGTTATGACCGCACTGTGTTAGCGGTAAGGTAGAGGTCAAGTGAGACAAATTAATCAATAACATGTTTTGTTTGGAAGCTAATGATTTTGTTCCAGTTGGTGGAATATGCAGATATGCCTATATGTGCAGTCATAATTCAAAAGCAAGATATCGTCTTCTTATATTACCGCAGGATATGGAAAGAAGTGATTTGTTTCCTAATTTATTGTTTATATGATATATTCCCATTCGACCCGACACATTACCACAACCGTCATCAGCATGACATTTTGGTCGTCTTGATCTTGCAAGTAGTTAAGCACATTCCCAACATTTTAGACACTTTTTAAGAGCGGTCACAGTGTAAATATTTGTGTCCACTTTGGGGGCCGTCAACCACATGCGATACAGAATTTAGAACCGCGTGTGAACATAGATGGCATTCCTTTGTAACAATTCCTAGGAACAATGAAATATTTCATCAAAGACCCATTCCACCTTTAGCAAAACGATGCCCATTAATTACGTCAACTATTTGTCGTCTTTTTTTTTACCCTCGTCCACCTCTCTGTCAACAACTGTCAAGAAATCAGGAATTCCTTGATTAATTATGTCAAAATATTGTTAAATAATCGTTCAATTAATTTATGGGCAACACCAACGAAGTCTTGCTTAAGGACCACCATGACCTTCTACGACACGGGCTCTCAACCTTTTCATACGGCGAGCGCTACCCACAATGTAATCGTTAGTACTTTTAACTCGCACGACGCGAACAGTGTCCTTACGACGAATGTGTTTTTTTTTGGGGGTACCAGGTTGAGAACTACTACTCAATTGAATAGGTCAGCCAACCCCACTTACCCTCCAAAAAACCCACCTTCGTTGCTTCTCACAACATGATTGGCATGTATCAGAGTGTCGCTATTATTGTTTCCCTTTCGTTGCCAAAAAACGTTCGACTGTCCTAAGTATTTAGGGTATGGCGAAGATTAATATATTCACTATGCGTCTATTCAGCGCCGTATTTAGACGATAAGACCCTAAGCTATTTGAGATATAAGTCCCTTTTTTAAGTCCACATATTATATGTCAGTGACAAATATAATGTTTTTGGGCCAATTAAAAAGTGGGGGGCACTAAGCTATAGATTGTTTAGCTTATACGTAAATTCTGCGCCTGTTCTTATTCTTGCGATCAGTTTTCTATACTCTTCTTCTTATGGTTCATGAATGCTACACCTGTCCGTATGTTACCCAGACCCGGTCCGTCACATTCCCCAAGGTCGCCTTCTCCATCGAGGAGAGTTTCTCCTGTGTGTCCCGGAGCGTCATCTATGTCATCATCTGCAAGCGCTGCACCATGACGTACATAGGTGAGACTTCCTGACCGTTTCTGCGAGCACCTACACAGCATCCAACACCATCCGGACTATCATCTGAACGTTCATTTCAACGGCACATGCAATTGGGGTGTCCAGGATATTCAGATGACGGTCATAAAAGCACGCTTCTTCGGCGAACGGACCCGTCTGGCGCTTGAGAACCGCTATATATATATATATATGTACACGAATCTGACACTCTGAAGCCTTTGGTAATTTTTTTTCTTCTTCTTCTTTCGTTCACTTGAAACATGTCTATATCTGTAATTCTGTCTCCTTAATAAAACTCACTGTCTTTTGTAGTTCATACATTGTCCCATAGAGCTTTGATTCCAGTGTTGTTTCCTCTGGCCAATATGTATGCCTCAGCGTTTCATGCTCAGAACACTCTTGAAGTATATGTTTGGCACTCTGTGCTGCCTGTCCACATGTACACATGGCAGTGTTGCCAATCTTGAACTTTGTATACATGTGACTGCGGAGTCGGTTGTGTCCTGTTCTGAGACGTAGAATTATAACTTGCTCTGATCTGTTCATAATGTGATAGGCATCTTGTGTTGGCGTTTGTGGCTTTCTTATTGACGTGATCATCTGTTTTTTCTGATGGTAGATTATTGGTATATCTGGTTGGTCTTCGGCAGCACCTTCCTTAGCCAGTTGGTCTGCTTTTTCATTTCCTGGTATTCCACAGTGAGAGGGTATCCACTGCATGGTTACCCTATACTGGTAAGACAATTCGCTAAGTAGTTTTTTCAAGTCTGTTAGTTTTCCAGACTGGAGAGCTTGAAGCACTGACCTTGCATCTGTCAGAAAAATCAAAGGCTGTAGGCCAGAGTTGGAGTTCAGCAGTATTTTAGCTGCCACACTAATTGCCTGGATTTCTGCATCATAATTATTGCAGAATTTTCCTGTCGGTCTTCTGATTGTATCTCTAGGCTTGTGTGGATATTCTATATATACACCTGCACCTCCATTCCTCACAGCATTCTGTGCTGACCCATCTGTGTACACTCTGACCCATATATCTTGTGGATATTCCTCATCCAGGAAACTGAGGGTGACTGTCATTCGCTGCATACTGTTCTGTTCGTCCTCGCTTAGTATTCCTTTCACATGGGTCTGAATGTATATTGGCATTCCATGGCTTTCACTCCACGGGGTTTGTTCTGGTACAGACCTTAAGGGGCTGTCAACTTCAGGTAGGTCTGTAAGTTGTCTACGGAGTCGTTTAGCTTGATGGATAAAGCTGCTCCTTTTCAGTCGCCCCATTGCTAGATTTTGGAATCTTTCCTTCATTGGATGACTTGGCATACACTGAAACTTTTCTGCTTGAATTAGTACTTTTGTGTCTCTGCGTTCGCCAAGTGTTTGCATTCTTCCCATTTTCTGCATCTCTGCTATGGGTGTTGATTTCATTGCTCTCAACATTATTCTAAGTGCCTGGTTTTGCACTTTATCTAGATCTTGTAATGTGGTGTTTGATGCAGGACACCACACAGCTGAACCATATTCCAGGTGTGGTCTTATGCCTTGCTGGTAAACTTTACTGAGTATATTTCCACTGGATCCCCATGTGGTTCCACTTAGTTTTCTCAGGATAGCTAGCTTTCTCCTGGCTTTTGTTGTTGCTTTGTTTATGTGCTGCTTCCATGTCAACTTATCATCAAAAGTAACTCCGAGGTATGTGGGTTGTTTGTCTTCTTTCAAGAGCTCTCCATCTATCTTGATATGACCAGCTTTTTGTTTTGGTGAGAGGGTAAAGAGTGTAATGCTGCACTTATCTGTGTTAATGCTGACGCACCATCTATTTGCCCATAAGGTTAGGGCATCGATAGCTCTTTGTATTTGTTTAGTGGCCACTGTTGCATGTTCTTCCGTGCACCAGATCACCAGGTCGTCAGCATACATTGCCACTTTGATCCCATGTGGTAGTTCAGCAACTAGGTCATTGATGTAAACCAAGAAAAGTGTGGGTGACAGGACTCCTCCTTGGGGGACTCCATGACGCAGTAGAACTTTCTTGCTCTTGCGACCATCTAATTGTACCCTGGCTCTTCTATTATGCAGGTATGCTTTTACCCATTTGTACATTCTTGAGCTAACCCTGCAATTTCGCAATTTCTTTAGGAGCCCTTCTTTCCAGACCTTATCAAATGCTTTCCTGAGGTCTATCCATGCTGCTAGTACCAGTTTCTTTTCTTGGAAGGCATCCTCAATCTCTTGGGAGAGGTAGGTTGCCTGATCTTCAGTAGAGTAGCACTGTCTGAAACCTGCTTGCTGTGATACCAGAAGGTTTTCACTTTCAAGGTACCACTGCATCCTAAGATTGATAATGCGTTCTATTGTTTTACATAGACAGCTTGTGAGGCTGATGGGCCTGTAGTTGGAGACTGTGTTGCCATCTTTTCCTGATTTGAGGAGTGGTATCATTATTGCTTCTCTCCACGTCTGTGGTACATTACCTGTGGACCAGCTTGTATTAAAGATCTGCAGTAACTTTGCTCTTGCTGCAATTCCCAGGTTTCTAATCATTTCATTGGACAATCCATCAGCTCCAGGGGACTTTTTCATTTTTAATTTGGATATTGCATGCTCCAGTTCTCTCATTGTGATTGGTGCCTCCATGACTTCAGGTATAGGTTCGCCTTGTCCAATGTTTTGCTGGTTCTCTCGAACCTCCTGTTGTTTGTCTGGGCTGACTTTGACATTATTGTCTTCTGCAAAGGAATCTGCAAAGTAATCAGCTGCATGTTTACCTGTTAAAATGTTTATATCTTTATAAAGTGTGATCCTGGTATTTCTCCCTGTACCTTCATCATTTAGTTGTTTTACAAGTTTCCATAATTTCCTAGTATCTCTTTCTAGGTTCAGCGACTCTGTTTTTTCTTTCCAGCTGCTCCGTCTGGCTTGTAACTTGGCTCTTTGAAATTTAGCCTTTGCTGATATTTGTTGTGATGTTCTTGGCTAGGTCTGTTCTCAGCCTGCTGTCTAGATGTTTCCATCTCATTTTGCAGCTTTTCCAGTTCATCATTCCAGTAGGGTTTGTAGTTTTTGCATGCCCCCCTGGGTATGGTTTTACTAGCAGCATGTAGTATACATCTATTAAATTCACTCACTGCTCTATTGATGTCTTTGTCCAAGTTCATGTCCTTAGCTAGAACACTGGTTAAATGCCTTTGGTAATGAATGAGCGCTTGATATACGCATAATATTGGGTTGTTCCGTCACTTCTCTGTCTTGTTTTCGCATGTATTCGGGTCTGTTTTTGTATACCTCCTATCTCTGTACATTTCCTGTTTGTGTCGCCTTTGACCTCATTTAGGCCATTTCACTAGACATGTGAAAGCAAGTTGTGTCGTCCCTATTTGTCGTATTTTAAATGTATGTGTGTGTTATCCTTGATAAGGGCCTTTCCGGTCGAAACGTCGATTTGTGTGTGTACCTATGCTGTGTCGTATTATTAGCAAAACTTTCTTACCCCGTTTCACGATTTACCTGTTCTATTTCGTGTGCTGTCAATTATTTCCGATACCGATGTTCGCCCATGCCACACTGCTAGGTTGTCAAACTCTCTTGGACCGCCTCTACTCCTCTTGCTCTTCAACGTGCCTGTTGCTACAAAGTGTTCCATCTTTCTTCTTCTCATGATGTGTCCAAAAATGGTTAACTGTCTCTTTATGATGCGTGCAAGCAGCTCTCTTTTTGAATTAACTTCTTTCAATATTTCTTCATAACGCTTTTTATCTGTCCATGCTGTTTCATGGTAAGACAATACATGTATTTCTCGATATATGTATACTTCTGCATACATCTATGGGGAGAAAATAATGAGAAACATGAAGCAAGAAAAGTGGAAGCCTGAATTCAAGCCTATAATTATAGGAGGCTTTAGATTCCAGAAATTAGATTTGCGGACGAAACATTGTTATTAAAACAAATTAACTGGTTATTAATAAGACCAACTGGATATAATTAAGTCAACTCAGAAATTCAGCAAACGGGAAAACCTTTTTTTTTTTTTAATATGAAAAAAAGAAAAACAACAAAACGAAATCAAGGCTAAAAATTAATAGAGATAACTACAACCTAGAAGAAGTGACACATTTCTATTATTTAGGAACTGATATAAACAAAGCGGGTGGCTGTGCATTTGAGATTAAGAGAATAATAGCAATGTCGCTGACAAAATTAAAACAGCTAATAAAATTATGGTAGGGTACTAACATAAGAACCAAATTGTGCTTATTGCGAACATGTGTGTTTCCAGTGGCGACATATTGAAGCTAGGCATGGAAACTAAATAAAACATTGTCCATGAGTGCTATACGATAATCAATACAATACAAGGTAACTGCGTGAAACATAACAACAATTGTACTTACGTAAAACACAGTTTATATAATCGCTTCACGAGTGAAGCGATTATATAAACTGTGTTTTGCGTAAGTAAAATCCATGAGTGCTACAGAAGGGTTCTGAGAATACTAATGACAGCAAGGAAAACAAATCAGGAGGTGCTGAGCACAATCAGTATCCAAGAGGGCTGGCTTCTAAACACCATATTAAAGAAAAAGCTAGGTTTTCGGTCACATTAAGAGACGACAATATGGAGAGAGTGATATTGGAGGGGATGATAGAAGATAACAGGGGTAAAGGCCGACCAAGACGTCGTTAGACAGAAGACATACGGGAATGCCTTCACATGTCTCCAAAGGAGGTGAGACAGCTTGCTCAAGACCGAGGAGAATTCATTAGATCCATAAGGAGGACTATGTTCTAGAAATAATATGTCACGTGATGATAATGAAGGTGGTTCTATACTCAAGTCAGCACAATTTGATAAGTTTTCTTTGCGAATACAGTTGTCAGAAGGAAGTCCCACCGACAGTGGCTGATAGGATCTAAAGATATTAGTTGTTATGAGACAAAGCTACTAAAATATGCTTCAAATATTTATGAGATACACATTACCAAATATCCACAAGACCCAACGCAAAGTTTGGCGGCAAAACGAGCTGCACCACTTGCGGAACCTTGTTCCTCGGTATATGCTGACATGGCTTTGTGCCAATTCTGACTATATGATGCTTACATTCTGTAAGACCAGGTAGTTAATGAGTTTGCCTCTCTTTTGGAGAGGCGTGCCCCTTTCAACCAGCGGACAAAGTCCAATTAGGTTATATCAGGACACACTGCCATAAAATATTAGAGGTAACAAAGACCCCATTTTAATTTTTTTAATATATAACTCTGTAAGACGACATTTCGTGTTACCATTTTTGTTTTCTACATTTTCAAAGACACATGTATGGGAAACACCAGTTTTTACAAGAACATATTTATAGCAGAAAGCGTCATATCAGCTGTTGCGAGACCGTCATGGATATTGGACCGTTTGTGTTTGAGATTTCAGTTTATCAGATCGCTGTCAATCCCACTTAATCCCAAACCGCTTATTCTCAAACATCAATCAATCGCCATGCCCACTGGCGTAGGTGATCATGTTTCTCTAAGACTCTCTGTCTCTTGTGATGTCAATAAGCTCGGTTGGTGAGCTTCTACCGTGCCACGATACAAACCCATCTAGTAAATTTTCTCTTTCTCGTCCCCTATCTCTTCTCCCTTTGATCTTTCCAGTTGTCATTAAGTGTTCAAGATGTGCTCGTCTCAGCACATGCCCTAGAAACATTGACTGTCTGCCTCTAATGTTTGATATGATTGATCTTTTTACGCCATCATCAATGAGAACCTCTGCATTAGTTTTCTTGGCTGTCCATGGTATTTTCAACAGTCTTCTCAGAAACCACATTTCTGTAGCCTCTAATTCTTGTTTACTTGTTTACAGTTTACAGTCAAACACCAAAACAAGAAGAAAAGCACCATCAACCTTTATGCAAATTAGTCACCTACTATTCAATAAACAGATTTTAAAATCACCTTATCAGAAACGCCTTTTTTATATTTACATCAAAGTAAATTTATCCTCTGGAATTTCTGCTTGATCACCATTTTCCTTGTTTCTTCTTCTATGTCATTGCTTAGAATTCGTTAAAACTCGTAATTTGTTCTAATTTTAGGTGACAATGTCTACATATGGGAGCGCAACACTTTAATGGAAGCTCTGGGTTAGAGAACTAAAGTAAAGAAAAGTAAATTTAACACTATAATTTATTAATGCCGTATAGGTGTGAGATGTTAGCGATCTCACATTTCAGTTGCTCTGCTATATGAGGGCGGTAGCCATCTCCTTTCCCTTGCAGTCTTTACTTCTCGGATTTCTTCTTCTACGTTCGTTCTCAAACTCCTGCAGATTAGCAGGATGAGGTCCGGAGAACGGAATGCGTTGTGCCATGGTTTACAGCATTGCTGCGATATCTGCGCCTTTCGGCATGACACATCCGACTTCAGCATGGCTTTGGGTCACTGACCCTATATTGGATGGGACAGCCAAATCCATCCCATAACCTCCTTAGTCGCCTTTTACGACATGCATGGAAGGTAAACAGTGTTGCTATTCTTTGCTCCCCTTTCGGGCCCCGGCAACACACGGGCGACTTCTCGGATTAATCCGGTGCTAATTTAAGGACGGTCGACTCGGGAGCCGTTACGTTCTGAAAACCATTTCCGCCTCATACGGAAAATAAACCTAGGACCACTCATATGCGAAGCCAGTGCTCTAACTACTGCGCTACGCAGAGAGATCTTGAATGTACACTGGTATCGAGCACATAGTTATGCAGTTAAACTAAAACCAAAGCACCCCATCTGTGTATATCATGGAAACATAACGTCTTACCTAGCGATTTATCTCACTAAGGCGTTTGGAATTGAACACGAGATATGAAGATCGGAGGGAGGGATGATGTCCGAACTTAGACAAATAGTATGCCCGAGCATTACATTCAGGGTTGTAGATACAAATGAGGGTTGACAAGTTCAAACCCCTTTGGGCAAATAAAACATAGAAAGGGACCCACCCTGATATTTATTATAGCACTACACTCACAAGACATGCCTATTCTGCAACAAACTAAATCAATCATTGATCGGTAGATTTAGACATAAAAAGACATGTTCGGTTTGTGCCATATTGATTCCGTCTGGTAGAATTTTGTTTCAGACTGTCTGTCCGTCAAGACGAATAAGGTCATACACTACACAGTCTTAATAAGACAAGTAAAAAATATTGTTCTAATGACATTTTCTGTTTAAAAAATTTTTTTTTAAATTAAAAAAAAATTAAGTCTTCTTTTTTCCACCCCTCCCTACTTCACCAAATAATGTTTAAACCCCTGACTACAGCCCAAAAGAAGACAGCTCATTTAGGCCTACTGGCCATGACAGAAAAGTTGGTCCTGGTAAGTTCTGATAGAGATACAACTCCACTGTCGGGAAACAATCCAATACTAGAAATGCGAGGGCTGTGGTAACACAAAGCAAATATCAAACTGAACGGATATTGTTAAATGTGTTACCAATATTTATAAACATATTTACCGTGTTCACTTTAAGAATGAAGTGGATCAAAACACATCCCCATATTACTCCGCGACAACAGGTGATTTTTAAACAGCTGATGACATGTACAAACAATATTACTTAAAACATTTAATAATAACATTTAAAAACAACATTTAAAAACAATATTATTGGGCACTTAACAATCGATGATAATGATTATAGTGCGTTCTGCGTCCAACAACCAATCAGAAGCACTGACCCACTTCATTCTTAGAGTGAACAGGGTTATATCAACGAGACACAGAGATCCAATACAACGTTTCCACTAAAAAACTAGAAGTTATGAGTTTCCAGGATACACAGCGTGGATGTATTTTGGTTAATTGTATAGTTCTACGCTCGATACCAGTGCACGTGCTGGTACTATAGCCCAGTCCTTCACCATATAATATTATGCTCCGTTTTCATCTAAAGTTAGAACAAATTACGGGTGTTAACGAATTATAAGCCGTGACATAGAAGAAGTAACAAGGGAAGATGATGATCAAACGGAATTTCCAGAGTATAAATTTACTTTGATGCAAAGATAAAAAAAGACGATTCTGATAAGACGATTTTAAAATCTCTTTATCGAGTCCACCGACGTAAGTGGCTTCCATGCTGTTTTTAATAATAATAATAATAATAATAATAATTAAACCCATAACTCGTCAAGGTTGTAGAGGTATCACACTGGATACATCAGCTCAAAAAGCTCTCCAAACAATATCCTCAGCTATTCGGAAGAGTGTAGAAAAAAAGCCCAGACTATTTCTTGATGTTATCACTCCTGGATTTTCTCTTCCTTCTCCATTTATCCATGACTATTCATTGTAAAATAATTTGAGCTTGTTTTCAAATGTGGATTTACATAAGAAAAACAACGTGTCGGGAACAGTGTGACGAAATGCAAATATTCTGACAACTCGCCAAGATACAATAAGAAAGTAAATAATAAGCTGATGGGATGTCCTTAAGATACGTCAACAGTTGGTGGGGGGGGGGGCGTAGTGGTGAATATTTTATATTTTGCCAGTTGTTGGCAATAGGGACGAGGTTTGACGAAAGTTGACGCTAGCAATATTGTTTTTACTTCATACATCAATACAAACAAAAAAATGTCTCTTGAAAGATGAGAAAAGAATTTTCTGCTACATTTTATTTTCGCGCGGGGGGGGGGATGAAGGGAGGAGCTGTTTGACATAATTAAGCAAAGGGGGTATCTGAATTCTTAATTCCACCGAAGACGGATGTGCTGGGCCATTGGCGCAAATAAAACGGCAACACAACGCATTTCCATTCTCTGGACTGCATTCACCTGGAAATTTTGTAGGACCATTGTCCTGTTACAAGAGAAATCCAGCGGGAGTTTGAGAATAAACGCTGAAGAATAATTCTTAATGGGGGTAAAAAATGACCAAACAAATTATTGATGTATTTTGTGGACAAGATCGCATAGGCAGGATATTACAACTTAACACAGTAATTAAGAAAAAGTCGGGGCAGTAATATTCAGTGCTACAATCGTATTGGTTGAACGGTTCAGTAACAGTAAACAGGACTAGTGTATCTAAACCGATATTAAAAAGATGTAGATGCTTGATTAAATTGTACTCATGTTACCCACATCTATACTCAATCCCTTTTAACGAAGAGTCTGGTGAAAATAGCGCGTATAGCACGTAATTTCGTAGCTCGCAAGGTATCAAAGACCACCTGAACATGGCAGTAACAGAAGAGGAAGACTGGTTCAAGATCGACAGAAGTTTCGAAAAGCTGTGATGACTGCTACATTCTTCTGTTCAGGATATGCCACCTGATGATGATGAACTCGGTAGCTTCCAGCTTTAATCCGCAGGGATATCCGGATAATAAATCCACTTTATTAACAAGACGTCGAACACTGAATTCGAATCCAAGGTATCTGGCAAGATACACGACAAAGCGAAAAGTATTTGTCATTATAATTATTGTCCTTATCTGGTTGATGATTCATGCCTTCTACAACCCAACTACGGTTGCCATAAGTCATATTTTACCGGTCATTTTTTCTTTAGTTCCTAAAATCCAGTCCAATCGGATTTTTAAATATGCAAAAAATATCACGGTTTTTACACTTTTCTTATTAATATTAAAACGAAAGATTCAAAATGGGCCAACTAAAACGGTTCAAAATTATTTAACACAATACTTATGGTATGAAAGGGGGGGGGGTGTTATACCTTCAAACTGCTCCTTTTACTTTTTTTTCTACTTGCTAGGTCATGACACACAAGTGTTGTATAAATAACACCACAGTCTGCTTTGTGCAGTTGGAAAATGATCCCGTCTAGACAGCCGATGAGATGCATCATTTAAAAATTATTTTCTGGGTGGTTTCCACTTTGATTTGCGAGATGCTTTTATAACTGTCTTTGTATGTCGCTTTGTTTAACTTTTCTCTACTACCTTTCACTTTCTGAATGCAGTGGGAGTGGGTTAGTTAGTCGTTGGATCATCGTCATTGCACTGGACAAGTCCATAGGTGATCAGATCTCTCCTTGAGTGTAGTCGCCATTACACGTTGACTGACGTTCCCAGTACGCAGTTGATTGACAATCATTCTTTCTTGCCCACGAAGCCGCTCCTTTCTAGCGACACAACATTTCAAACCAAATTCCTTTATTCTAGTCATGGAACAAGAGTCATCGTCACTTATAGTCATTTGCTCGTGCGTTTTCCCGTAGGGAGTTCAAAATGTCTGCTCGATCCATTGCTCCACTAACAGCCGTAGTAGCGGCGTGTTCGGCCAACCTATCTGCTCTCTCCTTATCCCTGACTCCCGCATGTCCCGGAACAAAAATGAATAAATTTACGCATACAGGAATTCTTCACTGCATCAAGCCACTGCTCCCGAATGTATCCCGCCTGAACTTTCATAATCATGCTCATCGAGTCACAGAGTATGCAGGCATGGCATGCTCTCAGATAGTCTGCGAACAGACCTATTGCAAAGCTTTAGTTACTGCCAAAATCTCCTTGTCGTCTGAGCGAATGCACCACTTTCCTCTCTGATGCCCCCCCCCTTTTTGAGCCGGAAAGGCCCAGGTACTTCTAATGTGTCTCTCAACCGACCCATCTGTATATACAATCATATCACATTTCCTGGAATTTTCACTGATTAGATCGAGTACCTCCGACTCCACAACTGTCGGACACCATTCCCTGCATTCTCTATTGAGTGTTATTATTACTTTGAAGGTTGTTGGACAATCTAAGGGCGCACGACTCCATTCCGCACCAAGTAGTACATCTTCCAATCTGCACACCCTCTGAGAGTGGGTGTTCTTTGTCAGCTGTAATTTGAGAGTTTCTGTGATAGTTGTGTTTTTGCTGCATTATACCTAACATACATGTCAAAAAGGTACCCATACTCCAGAACACATTATGTAGAGCAGTCCACTATTTGGTGACGTGAGAACTAAAACCTGGCTCCAAGAGACAAATCTGGAAGTGAAGCTGTGAGACAACCATGGGACCTCCTGATGACGGCTGAATTCATAGAAGTGGCCATCCTGCATGTATAGATTTATGAGTATAGGAAACTTATCATGGAAGAACTATATTATTTATTACCGTTTCTCATTTTGTTGTCATGACTTTAGTAAGTTTGTCTGGAACTCTATTTCCTGGAATGTTTCAATCCGCTAGTATCTACTGGATTGTACTTCTTCTTCAGCGTTCGCTCTCATGTAACCACAACGAATTTATCGTGTGATTTCCGCCAGGGAGCGTGAAGTACGTTGTGCTGCAAGTTCCACAGTAGAACTGTGTTATTTGCACATCGGTTGGCCACACTGGCCTGGACGTCCGAGGTTCAGCACATCCGTTTTCGTCATTCCTTTATTTCGGGTTTGGTCTCTAGTCCGTGACAGCCTCTATCTGTCGCCGGGCACGCTGTGTGTAGTGCCTCTTCGCCAAGACGCCTGTCGAGCGCGTCTATCTGGCACAAGGTGTTCCACCATCTATGAACTCATCTCGTGTAATTGGACGTACTGTGCCTATCGGGTACTGAACCGTTTCTCACCCGCGAGCCTGGTTCCTTATGAGGAAGAACTCGCCAGAAGAGTTGGACCCTGGCTCGTCCGCTCTCCTGCCCGAAGCTTCGTTCACCGACATCGCGAACCCCTCGTCCAAGTTCGAGTCTCACCCCACGCGTTTGAGAGCAAGGCGTTCTCGAGCTGAGCGACCTTGTCCCACTAGCGCCTGAGCCCATCAGGTACTGAACCCTTTCTCTCTGCAAGTGTATTTCTGGTAAAGGAAATCTTGACAGTAGAGTTGGGCCAGGACTACCATCGTTGTCCCTTTTTTGCCTAAGCCCATCGGGTACGACACCCTTTCTCTTCGCGAGCATATTTCCGGTTTAGGAAGGCTCGACATTAGAGTTGGGTTAGGTCTTCTTGCTTTTCCGAACGCCCACGATTGGGTCTGGGTCTCTGCCTATAAGGAGTACAGGTAACTAGAAGCTCGTCTCGAGCTAACAGAGCTTGTAGTTCCCCATTTCCTTGTAACTTTTCACTTTCTATTTGCAGTTCTCGCTGCCCTCTGGCGCTGTTCTGCCCTTTCATTGTTTCATTGTACTCATTATGACATATATTTGTTTCTATCCATGCATCCATCTTTACGTGCCTTTTACATTGGTCGCCCCTCCAATGTTCGGACTGGACTAACTGGCGTCACTGTATGTCGACGTGTCGCTGTATGTGGTGATGCTAATGTTGTCGGAGATATTGTCTGTCTCTTTCGCAGTTAAATCTCTTTCCATCTGCTACCTACACACTCTCGGACACGATCCCCAAATGATTTGGCCAGAATCAGCTCGAGCTGCTGTTTTTCTGTTACCAGGGTGCACCGCGAGGAGGTACATTTGGGAACTTGGTTATTTGCTAACCCTGGGTCCGCCTAGAGCAATGCGTTCCCTTTGCACCCCACTGGTTTGTACTAATCTTAAAGCACTGGAGTAATTTTATAAGTTAATCAGAGTCCATACATCATAGCTATGTTGGTTTCTTATAGTATTTAGTGGGGCATATATAAGGATGACAACTTGCTTCTCCCTCCAAACTGTGTATTCAATATGTGTAAATAATAATAAAAATAATAAAACCCATAATAAGTCAGGATCGTAGGGGTGTCAACATTGTGGCATTTGATGCAGAAAGATCTTCACTCATCTCTAACAAAACTGTCAGAGGATATCTAACAAGGTGAAGAGTTCCACAATAACAAAACAATTTTGTATTCAATAAAAGTGTCTATTGTATTTCAGAGATACAGCTTCAGAGTAAAAAACATAATGCAGTATTTTAAAGTAACAAATGATGATAATGAGAGTATGCTGAACAGTTTGTAATGTATGAACAGTAAAATGTATTGCTAACAACTGTGACAGAGAACGAATAAACAAGATGTTTGAGAATACCAAATAAAAAAAGGAGGGGACCACAGTATTTACTCCCCATGCCCCCAGTCATAGCAAAGTTATATCCACAGTCCTGCTGCTGTTATTGGTTTAAGTATGCATGGTTGAAGAAGTGGTTGGTTGAATGAGTGAGGGCTATGGAGTCAAATGTCTGGCGGAATGCTGAAAGTGGTGGCAGGAAATCAATAATTGGATTTCAATGATTAATACAATGGAAGTAACTGTGCAGGCCATATATTGGTACTGAAAGTCTGATATGCACAAATATTTGGTGGATATAAATATAGACTTTGTGTGAACACAAATTTTGTGTGAATAGTGAGTATCATAACAGTGATACATATACAGTGGAGTCCCGTTATAACAACCTGACACTGACCGACTATGTATGTAATAACAGAAATTTTCTGTATACAAGCACAAACAATATAGAATAAATATAATTGGGGATTTTGTAAAGTGTTATTATTTAGGGAAATTTGTTATAAAAGGATGCGCTAAAGAGGGATTTCACTGTATAAGAATCATCACCAGGTTAGACAGTACTAAGACTAGTCTATCTATCTTCTTCTTCTTCTTCTTCTTCATCGTTAATTCTCAAACTCCCACTGGATATCTCTTGATTAGATTAGATTTCCAGAAGGATGCAGTCCAGAGAATGGAAATGCGTTGTGCCGACGTTTTATTTGCGTCAATGGCCCGACACATCCATCTCCGGCGGGTATCTATCTAATCTAATCTAATTTAATCTAATCTAATCTAATCTAATCTAATCTAATCTAATCTAATCTAATCTGTCTCTGTCTATCTATATCTATCATCATCATCAGGTGCCATGCTGGCTGGCGTAGACAATCATGGCTCTCCACAGCTCTCTGTCTCAAGTATTCTGTTTCAAACTCGCTGTTGCTGCCGTGCCAGGTTGTCAAACTGTCTTTTTTTTCTCGCCCTCTGTCTTGTCTTCAATCTTCTCTGTTGTGAACTATGTTCTACAAACCTCTCTGTCTCATGAAGTGGCCAAAAAATGAAGATTATCTTTTTCTTATATTATTGATTATAGTCCATTTTGCACTTGACTCTTTCAACACCTCCACATTAGTTTTTCTGGCAGTCCATGATATTCTCAGCATTCTTCTATAGAACCACGTCTCTATTGCCTTTAATTTTCCACTTTATTTATTGTCCAAGACTCGCACCCATATGTTATAATAGGAGTTATATAGCACTGCAGAACTCTCTCACCTCTAGTGACAAGGTCATATTACACAATATATTTTTCATTTTTCTGAATGTTGCTTTGATCCCTATTCTGATTCTTATTTCTGTTGAACTTCTTCTATCTGAAGTAATCATTGTACCTAAATATTTGAATTGATGAAACTGTTTTAATACTATATCATTCACTTTGATCTTGCAAAGTGTGGTATTTTATTTCTTTGAAACAACCATTACTTCTGCTTTCTTTATATTTAGTAAAAGGCCTTCCTCTTTACTTTCTATGACTTTATTCTTCTTTTTGATTCTTGATTAGAAACTGGCTTCACAGCACGCGGGACATTCCCATAAGTGCTCCGCCCTCCGCTCCAACAGCCATCCCAGTGTATGTAGACTCATAGTTCCGGTCAGGTGTTGATTGTGTGATCTTCGGGACTTTCCAGAAAATGTACTTTTCCTCCCCTCACCTCTGAATACTCCCATTTCTAACATTCTCTGTATGTGTACGTTCTCAACCTCATTGGCATCAATATTCTGGAACAGAATATGTTTCCACTTGAACTGGAAAATCAAATCTGGACCATCCGACTAGGAAGCCAGTGGAACAGAATATGTTTCCACTTGAACTGCAAAATCAAATCTGGACCATCCGACTGGGAAGCCAGTGGAACAGAATATGTTTCCACTTGAACTGCAAAATCAAATCTGGACCATCCGACTAGGAAGCCAGTGGAACAGAATATGTTTCCACTTGAACTGCAAAATCAAATCTGGGCCATCCCAGTGTATGTAGACTCATAGTTCCGGTCAGGTGTTGATTGTGTGATCTTCGGGACTTTCCAGAAAATGTACTTTTCCTCCCCTCACATCTGAATACTCCCATTTCTAACATTCTCTGTATGTGTACGTTCTCAACCTCATTGGCATCATCTGCATCTTGAAATGAATTTATTACTGCCTTTATTAAATCTGCTTTATCTCTTCTCAGCAATGTGCCATCTATCGCCGCATTGCCTGCCAATAAGTCGGCTCTCTCGTTTCCTCTGACCCCAGCATGTCCAGGGCAGTATATCCATGTAATGCTCTGGACAACTGAGTTGTTCAATAAGTCCCACCATTCTTTTCTTAGCATGAACTTTTCTATCTTACGCAACATGCTTTGAGAGTCTGTATCAGTTATCAACCAATTAAGAGCTGCTGTAACTCCCTCTATCTCCATCCTCATGCTCGATGTGACAGTAGAATATGCTGAATATTTCTCAACCAACTTCACGCCATTTCTGTAGGCAACTAAACCCCAACCGCTTTTATTTGTGTTTCTGCTAACAGATCCATCTGTGTATATAATTATGTCTTGTGGTTTCGAGTGTAATTGGGCGAGTTCTTGCACTGTATCCTGAGCCCTGACTGCCGTCCATTTTCGACACGCTTTATCTAGTTGTATTATTACTTTAGTCAGTGATTTCTTCTCAGTGTCTACCTCTACCAATTCACTGCCCTTTCCTATTTCTTCCAATTCACATACTACTCGCAGTGTGTCTTCAGCCTCAGCCATCCATGATCTGCCACGCTTGATTCGTTTTCCCTTTGACTCATCTAGACGATGGTGTAATGGGTGGTGGTTGTATTCTGTCACTTTAAGGTACGACTTAACTTGTGCTACCTGATGTCGCACTCTAATGCTGAGATCAAGCAGAAATCGCATAGCAGAAATGGGTGTATCTCTAGTACACTCCAGTACCGCTCTCATTGCCTCATTTTGAAGTTTTTCCAATCTATCGACTTGTATCTGTGACAAAGTTAGTAGGCCGAGGCACCACCAGATAGCACCACCACTTGCAGAAGCAGAAAAAGTACCCATTGCTGCATGTCGAAGGTCGCCATAACCTTGATAACACTGATCCCTCTTCTAGTCTTCTGAATCATATTTGTAACGTGCTTGTTGAATGAGAGACTTCTATCAAAGATTATCCCAAGATATTTTAGGTCCTGTTCTCTTTCAATGAATGAGCCCATGCAACTAACAGCTGGCAGTGTGTCATTGATCAGATTATTATTTAAGGAGTACCAGACGACCTTTGCCCTCGAGGGATTGATCACAGCGTTGTATGTTCTGCAACATATCGACAATTGATCTAGTCTATTTTGTACACTGTCAGCGATATCTCTTCTGTTCCTGCCCATGTTGTATAGTAGGATATCGTCAGCGTATGTTAGAACTCTACAATTGCTGGGAGTTTGCAATTGAGCAATTCTCAATGTATACACATTAAACAGTACAGGGGACAGAGGAGATCCTTGTGGCAGACCAAGTGCTATTGTTCTGATCTCAGACGTCCAGGATCCACACCGCAGAGCGAATTTTTTTTTTTACAGATTAGCACATTTGCTATCCAGCGTATGATCCAGGGGTGGATATCCTGTTCCCTTAGCATGTCGATGAGATGGGTGTAGCTAACTCTATTGTATGCATCTTCCAGGTCTATCGCTGCAACTGCAGATTCTTCTTTGTTATGAAAACCTTCATAAACTTCATATGCAAGAACTGCTGCATTTGTGACTGTGTCTCGTCTAGGTCTGTATGCACCTAGGTTATTTGGGAGAACGCCTTTTATCTCTAGTTCCCTGGTTATGCGTCTAGCAACAATTCGTTCCAGAATCTTACCGTACACATTCTGCAGTGTGATGATGCGATAACCTTTTATGTTGTAGAATCTTTGCCTGGTTTTGGCACGGGTATAAGATAGCTATGTAGCCACTCCTCTGGTACTACTCCTGTTTTCAGACTTGCATTATAATCGTCAGTTATTTTAGCTAGCATATTCTCCCCAATGTCCTTGAGTAAGCTGTACCTGATTCCATCCAGACCTGGAGCGCCATCGGATGCATTCTTAATAGCTAGTTGCACTTCTTTAACATCTGCAAGCTGGTCTTCTTTGGCCCTAAAATCCGTGATGGATGTCAGGGTATACAGCATTTCTTTGCACTGATCTAAGTCACCCCCTGATTAGTTTGTTGAAGATATCTATCAAATAAAGCTCTGCCTTTCATATCATCTGATATCAATGTCTGCCCTGTGTCGTCCCTCACGCTTGTACTGGGTTTCGATTCTGTTCTCCGCTTCATTGACCTATTAAATTTAAGTAGGGAGCCAGAGGACAATTTTTTACAAATTCTTGAGACTAACGGGCATTGAACCAGTCCGTTTAACGGCACCAAATCGCCTAGCAACAATTGCACACGCGTTCTTCCGTACTTGACTAACCTCATATCCAAAAAAAGATGCGATTTTGTCAAGCCATTCAAACCGTACACACAAAGTCACCCGAACGGACCAATCGAGACAAGGACTATTACAACAACAACAAACATCCCGTACAGGTATTGAAATATCCTCAAATAAACATATAACATAATATCTGTGGCAAATGGTCGCTTCCATGATATTTGAGAGCTGTCCATCTCGCATCTGTCGCTCCATGACCTGAGATCAGTGCGAGGTCAATGTTGGAATCGGAGTCTGTTTCTTTGGTTGCTAATCTAGTCATGCTCGTGCAGCTTAGAAGAGCTAGATTAGATTCGAGTAGCGCTTGATTTAAAGTCAGTCCTTGAGGGTTGTTGTTTGGGTTTCCCCAGGAGACATTTCGTTGATTTCTACATCTATATCTAACCTAATCTAATCGAATTTAACGTAATCGAATTTAACCTAATCTAATCTAACCTAACCTAATCTAATCTAACCTAATCTAATATATCTCTATATATATCTGTCTGGTCTGTGGTCTCGTCTGTCTGTCTATCTATCTATCCACTAAACCCTCTTTTGCCTTTCAGCGTCAGGGGTAGAAGCGTTTTCTGGAGATGGCCATCGTGTGTGCTGAGTACATTGTAGAATTTGTCGCCTCTTTTATTGCGGTGGTCCATCGTTTTCGAGGTCGGCCTTCACTGTATCTGTGTAGCATAGATTGATGTGGTATGCAGTCTGATGGTAGTCTGCTGATGTGTGCAAACCAATTGATCTGTTGTCTCTTAATATATTCGAAGATTGAGGTGGTGCCAGTTCTTTGTCTATGTCCTAATTCGTCACTCTGTCTCTTAACGATATTCATAGGATTTTGCATAAGCGTGCCATTTCAGCTGTCACAAGTTTACGTTTGTCTTGTGCTGTCATTGTCCATGTTTGGCTTGGTAGCACAACATTGGCATAAACTAGTTGGTCACGTGATCATATATCTCCAATGTACTCTGTCCTCCAGGCATTCTATTCAAGTTATTCAAACCCTAGTTAGTTATCATATCTCTGGGGATCTCCATGGCAAAGTAGTTAATCTGCTTGCCTTGTTCTCAATGAGGTCACTGGTTCGAATCCTGCTCTTGATGTCTTGTTTACAAAGTGAATTTTTTGATATTCTCTCTTGATGCTGCGGAGTTACATGTTATAAGTGATACTATCGACAGGTGTCGTACCTATTTGTTAAGAAAGATCAAGTACAAATGATGTAATGATGAAGTCAATTCTGTACACTTTTTCACATGGAGTACAAATGGGGCAATGATGAAGTCAATCGTCAAACTTTTTCTACTGATCATGCTTTCTCTTCACCTACCATTCTCCAGACAGAATCTTTCTTCTTTAAGTTATTCAAACACTAATTAATAAGCTATCTGATCATGTCTTTACTGTTTCATGTCCTCATCAGATCTCCTTAGGTCAGCATTAAGTCCTAAAGCAGGAAGCGAAATGGAGGAACACAGACACCCACTGTCCTACGGAGAAGCAAAAACAATCCAGAACACATACACAGCAAAGTGGAAGAAACAAATGGAAGTGGAATACAAACAAAATGCAATATATCTCCTCCAAAGATATCAACAGATCACAATATTTCACCTTAGAATAGGCCACTGCAGACTGTTGGGTCACCTTTACCGATTGAGGATCTCATACACAGATGAATGTTCATGTGGATCTGGAACCCAGACTCCGGAACACATACTTCAGGACTGCCCAACATACAAAGAACAGAGACAGGAGACCTGGCTAGAGGATAGAGACTTGAGGCAAAAACTATGGGGCAGCCGCTCTGACCTGGAGAAGACAGTGGACTTCATCCTGACAACAGGCCTGACAATATAACATGACCACAGATGCTGAACGCAGTAGAAGAAGAAGAAGCATTAAGTCCAAACCGAGATATTTTTGCATGTCTGCACAAAATGAAGAGGTTCTTAAATCCTCCTCTTCCATCAAGTTTATCCTTTGTTATCTCCTGATATCTAGCAGAAATCCATGTAATGACCACATTAGCACAGTTTTATTATTTGTATATCTCCTGTAGCAGAGATTCATCATTCATGCCATGACCACAGTTTCATTATTTGGATATTTTAAATTTCTATCTGTCCTTCAAATTATAAAGATTCTTTTGGAGGTTTTAAAAATTGAGTACCTGTATCAGGACTGCAGATATAAATTTAGTTAAGTGGGAGCTATTTCCTTTAAAAAAAAAGCTAATCACTGTGTGGTGGGGGATTTTTCGACTCCTTTTTTTGAGGAATACAGTTAAGGAGGTTTAAAAACTGTTTTTCCCTCTGATTTACTAGTTTCCTATTTCTTTCTCTTCTGCTGTCGTTCTCAAACTCCTGCAAAACAGCAGGATGTAGTATGTAGAATGGAATGTATTGTATCATGATTTACAGCTTAGTTGCAATATCTGCACCTATAGGGCCTGACATCTGACTTCAGCATTGCTTCCAAGTCACTTTAACTATATATGGGATGAGACAACCAACTCCATCCACAAACCTCCTTAGTTGCCTTTTAAAACATGCTTAGCAGGTAACAGCATCGTTATTCTTTGCTCCCATTTCAGGGCCCACACATGAGAGGTCTTAGTACTAAATATGGTTAATGTCTGGAAAGTGTGATCATCTGCTTATTTTAGGAATATTTAATCTAAATATTATATCAATAATTAATCAATAAATAATTTAAATATTACTTTTTTAGGGTTAGGAGTTGTGTTTTACGTAACTAACCCTAACTAAATTTATATTTAAATTAATAAATGATAAACATAAATTAATAAACAAAATCAAGGGAAATAATCAAAATGATGGTCACACATTTCAGACATGAAACCTAAATATAATAATATATTATTAAGAAGGGGGTTTAACCCCTCAAATCAACCACTTATATACAGCCTTGCCTGTATGAACTGGAGAGTAAAGAAGAAAGGGTAAATTGAGTCTGTGAATAAAGTGATGTCACATATTCATAGATTTATCACCAACACGCCAACCAACATCTCAACAATTTCAGTCAGTTCCACACCTACAACATCTCATAAATTACAGCAAGTACCACACCTACAATATCTCATCAATTACAGCAAGTACCACACCTACAACATCTCATCAATTGTAGCCAGCACCACACCAACAACTGCATAAATGCAGCCAACACCACACCAACAACTGCATAAATGCAGCCAACACTACACCAACAACTTCACAATTGCAGACAACACCATGCCAACAAAAACTACACAATTGCAGAAAACATTACACCAAAAACAACTTCACAATTGCAGCCATCACCATGCCCACAACTTCACAATTGCAGCTAACACTACACCAACAACAACTTCACAACTGCAGCCGAAGAATGATGAAGAAAAAGAATAAATGAACTAGACTTTACAATTATTATATAATTTACTATCACCAACATCAACAAAACCCCACCAGAAACTTTCACTCTACAATTACCAAAATCAATAAATTCTCAAGTCACTCTGGTATCTGCATTATCACTGTATTACATTTCTTTTACTATATACAAGATAAACTTCCAGTTCTTTAAGCACAAACTGAGAAACTGTCACTAAAATGTCCTATATCTAACTCAATTGAATTATTTCAGGCAATATGACAAAAGGCAGAAGTCTTTGTATCATTAGATCTCTGAATAAATCAATTATACATGTTGCTAACACCCCATAGCAACTGTTTCAAACAATCTGAAAAATTAAACGTGAAAGTGTTTCTCTATTTATACCTTAATAAAGGAGTCCAAATGTCTCTCTAGTAATATGTTTAAATTATTATTTACATTATTTTGTTTAGAAAACCATGCTAGAAGATATTTCTATTATCAATAGTGTATGTGAGATTAATTTTGTACCAATGGCTAAAAATCTACATGATTAACAATTTGTGAACAAAGATTTTGTTCACAAATATTTGACAAACTCATTACAAACATTGAATAAATACTTCTCTAGGTTATATAAATATTTATACAGATAGTAAGAAAAGTACAAAATAGACTAAAAAAGACATTTCTGTAAACTAACTATGTTTATACAGTAACTTTCATTGGGGATACTTATTCTAAATTATATATATATATATGCTAGAAAGATACATCTTCTAATGAGCACACAAGACAGGTAACAATATATCCTGTATTTAATCATTATATAACTGTATCAATAGATCAATATGAGAGAGGATCAGAGAGGTGGGAGTCTCAGCATAGATAAGGGGAAAAAAATGAATCAGTAAGGAGCAATGGTAAGATTTCTGTGTTCCACAGGAAACAAGATTATTGTGGTGTAGGAGGTAGGGTTCATGATATGCACAAATTTGTATACTGAAGTATATCTTGTTTAGTCGAGCTCACTAGCAACTCTGCTACCGAATTGACATATTAGATGCAATTAAGAAGGTTGCCAGGATCTCTGCCAATTTTGAGAAGATGGGTTCAAACAAAGATAATATTGATATTCTTTCCTTTAGAAGCCAAACATAGCTTAAGCTGCAAATTGTGTAGTAATAATACCAACGTCTAAATTTATATTTATCAGGCTAAGAATCTTCAAATTTGGCCTTCTAACCAGAATTATACTAATGATTTTTTAAAAAAAAGACATCAAACATTCACTCCTTACATATACAAATATGCATACATGTAATTCAGTATGTATTCAGATGTTCAAACTCCATCTAGTGGTCAATTTGTATTTTACACGGTCAACACATTCAATGATTACCATAACTTATGAATGTATTCTGCAACAATCACAGGTTCAAAATATGTAGAGAATTGAGTTCATTGTGCTTAGGTTTCCTCATATGTACTCTGCCCCTTTTAATGAAGCAGTACACTGCTTGTCAAGAGTATGACTAATGGTGAGATACGACTAATGACTAACTCCACATCTTCAAGCGAGAATAAAAAAATATAACCAATTAAAGGTTAACTGTCATTAAAGATAAAAAAAAGTTTTCTATGACATGTGACTAAATTACATTTTAACACACACAAAAATACTAATGGATATCATAAAAAAACCACCTTCATGTATATATGTATGTCATTTTTTTTAAATGTATACATTTTTTTGCCATTTTTATGATTTTGTGACATCTGTTTCATCATTTGCTCTTACTCTGCAAATGATTAAAATGAATGCAAGATGAAAAAAGAGCAATGTGTTTTAAAAAATGTGAGAATTTCTCTGTTGCAAGAACATTTAGCAACAATTAATATAGCAACAAATAGACAGACAAAGTGAAGTCATGGTTAAAATATAACTGCATGTTAAATCAAACATGAGATGATGAAAGACTAATGGCAAACATGGCCTCATCCAAAACTATAAATAGATACAATAAAATATATAAATGATTTGTGATATCAGATACTTTTCTTTTTAAAATTAAAAGGGAAATTATCCTGGAGAAATGGCAAAGCAAATCAGATGGTTTTCAAATTACTTAATCCTGACTTAATCCTTTCATTCCCTTAGCGGCCAAAATTGTTGGCTATATATACATTACCGTAGCGGCTATTCTCGCCAGATTAACACGTTTATTTCAGTCGATGTCTGTTACCGGTTCCATGTGAATAGAGATGCTAAATTTAGCGCTGACATGATTACCGATAATGGCAGCGTCCAGTGTTGTTTTCTGATCGTTTCCAACAGCTATCATTTGCGAAATGTATAAGGTTTATTATGACCTTCAATCTTTGTCAAAATTGGTAAAAATTGATCTAGGTACTTATCATTCAGATGATGCTGATATGCAAATTTTTAAATGAAATTCTAGAGAACGTGAATGAATCAGACTTTGATGGAGTAGTAGTTCAGTATATAGTAGGCCTAGTTGAAATTAGTGGTAATGTGTAGTATTGGCATACTTGATGATGGGCGCGTCCCGCCACGCATACCATAGACCTAGTAATGATTGAAAATAGTCTACACAGCTGATCTATGTCAATATTGCTCAATTTCATAAGAAATCAGGTCCCGCAAACGATATTGATCGAGATTACTCTGCTTTTGAGACTAGGTCTAGTTTTCACTATTTCTATGTGAGTCGTTCTTTGGGGATATGCATTATGTGTATGCCGTAATCAAAATTTTCAGAAAAACTAGAACCGTTTTGGAACCCTGTTTCACCAGATTCAGGTCTTTCTTTATGTTAACTAGGCCTATATGTTTGTAGTAGTTAAGAGTTACACTATGATGTTGTCATGATATGTAAGGGAGACTGCTTTGCAATTTTCATTTGAACATTTATCAGCAAATAAATTGAAACAATTACTTGAAACATTTACATGAAACCGACAAGAAACTGGTGCTCATTTTTTCTCTCTACATATTACATGACAAGTGAACTTGTTTTACATGACATTCACAAAGATATATTCACAGATCAGTACCTCTTCCATTTATCTGTTAATCAGACTATGAATTATAAAAATTTATTGCAAAGTGTATTTTATATTAATTTTCTTGCACAATTACTTTTGATTTGTGCGGAGTTATTCCCCATGCCCTGGGAATTAAGCCAGGAGTTTTTCTTGAACGGCTGAGATTGAAAGGGTTAAACTACAACCAACAAAAAATGATAATATAAATGTGAACCTGGAAAAGAACTTTAGAAGAGGAAGGCAGTAAAACTAGATTTTCATAAACAAAGTTTAAGAAAACAGAAGTAAGCAGAGCAAACAATTTTGTGTGTATTTGTTTACAATATACTCCCAATGAATCTCTCTTGTAGCAGGATAATTGTCAGACAAGATTTCCAGCAGAATGTAGTCCAGAGAATGGAAATGTGTTGTATTGACATTTTATTTGTGGCAATGGCTGGATACATCCGACTTTGGTGGTGGAAATATCCATAGCTGATGATCCTAAAGCATTGAAAGTATAAACCATGATATTGTAGAAATAAACTGTATGAACTAGGATAGTCAACAACCAAGGACAGAAAACTATATATTTTATCAGTCTCAAACTACACAGATTTGATTATGTGTGGTACACTTCCAGTACATGATTCTACCTTCACACTTTGTATAACATCTGTGCTGATCCAAAATTGTGTAATTTTGTGAAGTCACAGACTACCGACTATTTATTAGATACAAAATGGCTACTGTTGGTTTGCTGACTTTACCTATGACCGATAAAGATGCAGTACGCATGTTACAGTTGCAAGGAGTGCTCCCAGATGCAAATAATACACGCAGGGCCATCATTCTATGACATTTTTTAATAGGATTGAGTTCCAGGGCAACTTTTTTGAAGTGGATTTAGTTCAAACTCCATGTTGTGAGGATATGCTAATTCTGCTAATGAATGGTTGGGTTTTTATCAGATGACTTCTGCTAAGTTATGCGCATGAAAGCTGCAGATGTGTCCCACTTTTTATAACTGCTGCCAACCATAACCCTCTCCCCAACCATACAATATCCCCCTTACCTAGTCTTGCCCCATCATACAATATCCCCCTTTCCTAGTCTCCAACTAAATGAAATAAACAACTCGCAGATGGGTGATAATTCTAGCCATGGGAAATATTTTTAAAAAAGAAGAAAACAGATTTATCTAGTTCGTTTTTCACATCCTGCAAAAATTGGTAAATCCATTTACCAGTATTGTACTTTATTTGTATATTTACAATGTTTCAGAAGAGAGTTAGTGGGAAAATATGAAAGGTTATGCAAAATCATTAGAAAAATATGGCAGCTAATGTAGAATATTGAGAAAAACATCAACGGAGATAGAAAGGCATGACCTGTACAACATGCAGTAAGCAGATGTATCAGCTATTCCTACTGCAGTTATATTGTAAATAATGGTGTGACAGATTGCATTGTAGATATCAGTGTGGCAGAGTGAGAAAGTTGAGTGAGAAAAACAAATGCAACAATTTTAAAAATTGTCAAAGAATACTAATATAATATAAATATGAGACAGAAATGAACACAAAAAAATGTTGCTAATGGTTGAATTTGAATGTACCAGGTTGTTATTCAATGAATAAAAAAAAGAAATATAGTGTTACCAAAGATGGACAAAAATAACTCACAACTGACACATCTAAGGATATGCTAATGTTTCAAACAATGAGCTTTAGCATGCACATGACAGTATGATGAGGATGCTAGAACTCTGATAATGTACGAGATTAACACTCTTTCATCCTATGACAGGCAGTGGAGTTCTACTGTCAGCTCTAGAGTGGTGTTACTCTGGCATTCTTTTTCTGATGGGGTCATATTACAGATCTCTAGCAAGTAATAGATAACTGTATAACTCGGTGTGGATAAAGGGTGCAATGCCACAAGTTGGGAAGTCTTTTACTCCAGAGCGGAATTTTCTGTGATTTAAAATTTTGAGGCATGCTGCTGATAAAAAGTTTGCTTCCTTCTGAGAAGTCAGAGATGGGTCTTCAGCAGGATTCATCCCTGTAGATCATAAGGTGGGGAAGACAACGTCATGACCAACCTCGTTAACTGCCTCTTATGACTTGCATGACAGGCTGCAATGTTAATACCTTTATGGCTGCCTGTTTGGTCCCTGGTAACCCACGGGAAAAACAGGAATATAGGCAGGCAGTACCAGAAACATGCAAGCTAATAACATTTCCACAAAAAAAATATAATGGCAAAAAATGAATGTACTTACCAATGTTAGTGACAGAGACACCATAGAAAATAGAAAAAAGTCCCTAACAACCACTTCTCTCACATCATTGTGACAACTAAGTGAAGATAGAGCATATATGCGTTTCATTTACCAACACTTAGTGATGATGTGGTCAGCATCATGTATAATACTAGTTTTTCAGATTTGGTGCCACATGTACTTAGGCTAAATTTACCTGGCTATGTTCATTTATATAAGAGACATGGTCTAAATATGTTTTCACTTGAACTGGAAAATCAAATCTGGACCATCCGACTGGGAAGCCAGTGGAACAGAATATGTTTCCACTTGAACTGGAAAATCAAATCTGGACCATCCGACTGGGAAGCCAGTCGAACAGAATATGTTTCCACTTGAACTGCAAAATCAAATCTGGACCATCCGACTGGGAAGCCAGTGGAACAGAATATGTTTCCACTTGAACTGGAAAATCAAATCTGGACCATCCGACTAGGAAGCCAGTGGAACAGAATATGTTTCCACTTGAACTGGAAAATCAAATCTGGACCATCCGACTGGGAAGCCAGTGGAACAGAATATGTTTCCACTTGAACTGCAAAATCAAATCTGGACCATCCGACTGGGAAGCCAGTGGAACAGAATATGTTTCCACTTGAACTGGAAAATCAAATCTGGACCATCCGACTGGGAAGCCAGTGGAACAGAATATGTTTCCACTTGAACTGGAAAATCAAATCTGGACCATCCGACTGGGAAGCCAGTGGAACAGAATATGTTTCCACTTGAACTGCAAAATCAAATCTGGACCATCCGACTGGGAAGCCAGTGGAACAGAATATGTTTCCACTTGAACTGGAAAATCAAATCTGGACCATCCGACTAGGAAGCCAGTGGAACAGAATATGCCAATCGATAATAAGTGAGACTACAGTTAAACTCTATAACAACAGCACACAAGCACATATTATGGTTGAAAATGTTAATTTAGTCTGTCCTGAATACTGTTATCTATATTTTTGCGCATCAATTAGTCTGTTCTCTGTAAACCTTAACTATATTGTATAACTGTTACAATAGAATACAGAAAACTCCTGTTACGCAACTATGTTGTTCCAACTTAAAGCTTGTGATGCAATCTTTCATCTATTTTGTTTGATAAGAGAACTGTTTCCTCCATCAGAAAGTCCACATATGACTTTCTCTAACTTCTTTCTTAGTCGTCTTACATGGTGGTCTCAAGTACCTAACATGTTAGTATTTACTTGTTGACGTTCCCATATGCTGACTACATTAGTAAGTACATTATGTTTTTATTCAATTTTGTTCTTTACCGTCATTGTGCATATTTTTTTGCTTCCATCTCTCCAAGCTCTTGTTCATGTATATGATTCAAAGCTTATTGCTTGAAATACTTGTACTTAGATGTCTTGTCTTTTTTTATCCATTCTTGGAAACACTCAATATACATCTATATTTGTTTATTCATGGAAGAATCCAGTGTTACTGCAATTCTGCAGTGACTATTGTATTGCTTGTGATATCTTGGAAATCAGATCATCACTTACTCAATTGAATGAAGCTTGTCATAGAGGAATGATATGATTATTTACCAGTGTGTTCTATAAAGCTGCTAAGAGATTTGAATGTTTATAGTCTATGATAGGTACATGCCTGCTAAGATATCTTGACTATCAGATGTCAAGCTCCACCAAAGACTGATGTGTCAGGCCATTGATGCAAATAAAATGGCGATACAATACATTTCCAATCTCTGGATTACATCCTGCTGGAAATCTAGTAGGGCCATTGTCCTGCTGCAAGAGAGATCCAACGGGAGTTTGAGAAATGAATGCTGAAGAAGATGTCGGCCAGTCAGTTTATTTCTTGCAAAGATGGTCTTGTTAATTTTCTGATATTGTCTTCCCATATTTTTAAAACTTTCTATATCTTTCTCACTCCAAGGTCAGAAACACATTTCCATTTTCTATGGTGCTGATGACATAAAAATAGATAACACATGAAGAATAATTGATTTCTAAAAGCTAAACATTAGTTTAAACAAAGACCTGTATGTGATGTTTGATCAGTAATCATACTATGAATGATGCATGAACCAGATGACAAAAAAATATTTGCTACAAGCTAAATTTACTCTAAGACTTTTCATGTGTATGCAGAAAAAACATTGGTTTTGAAAACTGCTTAACCCCACATGAAAAACTCTTAAAGTGGACGTTATGTCTTTTTTTTAAAGTTCGCAATTCTAGATAATATGAGCGGAGTGTTAAATTCACTGTGCGACACCTCCGAAGAAATTCGCAGTCACCTAGAAAGAGAGCTTTTGGTGCAAGTAATCAAATTAGTAGCATACAACATTCATAAAGTTTGACTTAAGTAAGATGTTTGCACATGAGAACTTGTTGAAGATGCTGAGATAATGCTCCTATATACAGCTTGAAAAAAAAAAATATAGCCATGCCACACTTCATTTATTTATGTGTGCATCTCACATATCAGAGATTACATTGACCCGGTATAATTGAGGAACAAATATCAAAATTGTTATAGCAAAACATAGAAAATAGTAATAATATTTTCATGACAATTGGCACATTTAAACAACTATACTTTCAGCCTATACAATTTTTCCTGCACTCCTTAATAGAAAAATATGCAGTAGCTACATCTTAAAAATACAAACCACACAGGGTGCTGCCATACTCATATATACTTAAGAACATAAATTTATAAGATTATTTAATTTCAACTATTACAAAATACTAGTGACTGTCTTGGCACATTATGTTTTTTTTTTTTAAATCTGTAAAAATAAAGAATTGGCAGAAATATAACCTAAGATAGTACTAGTATATATACATATATATATTTATAAGTTCATAAATATACACTAGTCTAGTCACTAAGGAATAAACAAAAGAGTATTATGACAGATGGTACTAATGTCTTCTTATTGTCCATGACGTATGGCATTGTCATGTCTTTCCATGCCTTCTGTTTCTTGTGTTGTCAATAATTTCCAAAACTGATGTTCTCCCATGCCACAATGCCAAGCTGTCCGGTCTATTCTCTCTTGGTCTTTCTCTAACCCTCATGCTGTTCAGCTTGCATTTATCACAATATGAACCATATTTCCTCTTCTCATGTTTCAAATATACAACAAATATTAACTAGTATTTAAAAAATGTACGCTGTTGAGAGTAACACTCATACCACTTGACTATATTTTCAAACAAAAATCCTCAGGGATCTATGCAAAATGCACTTCTAAATAAGATGTTACAGTCTGGTATAGAACTTGTTACCTCTTGAGCATAAGCCACTATGCCATGGAAATCTCAGATATCTGTTTATATATGTCTGTGTGTGTATATATATATATATATATATATATGCATACATATATAGAGAGAAAAGAAAATGTGAAAATATGGTTTATTTCCAAACCCGAGACATGAAATGAATTACACAATTTACTGAAGCTATTGATATTATGATCTGAAAATTGACATAAGAATAATAAAGAAGAACAAGTGTTAATATTTTGATGAATACTTTACTAAAGAAAGTAAAGTTAAAATAACTTCTATAGAAATCTGCAGAAATGATAGATATGGGAACATGACAACCACAAGTATATGAGTACAACTCTGCAACAGTGGAGAACACTGAATTCTACTAGTAGATAGTAATAATATAAAAGTTTGGAGGAAAAATTCTAGTGGATAAGGAAGACAAGACTAGCACATAATGTTCCCACAAAAACATGTTGCAAATGTGGAAATATGGTCAATAAATATGGAACCTTGACAGCTACCGGTAATGAAATACTGGACTGTAAGATTAAGAGGGGGGTCTGGGGGGAGGAGAATATTCCAGAAGCAACTACATCATGCACACTGACATAAACATTGGGGTTTAAAAAATGTATGCTAAGCTTAAAAAAACCTGCTTAGAACTAGAAACCAAAGACTGCTATAGAGAGATAGACAAATTAACAGCATGCCAGGTATAACTCATCACGCTGGAAATGGAGATTAAAACCATATTATAACAAATATGGCAATGCAGTTAATGATTTTGCTGTCAATGACATAAGTGATTTCAGTATGAAAATATCCCCAAATGTAAAAACTTTTAAATGTCAGTTTCAACTATCTTTATATATAAAATATTAGGTTACATGGTCAAAAATGCCATAACTAAACTTCTTTAAAATGATGTTGGCACTTGTTTTTTTATCTGGTCATTTATAAAAGTGAATGACTGATCTATAAATGCTTCTGTTTATTAAATAAGGCAGTCAATCTTATGATAATGCTAAAGCATATATATGTATTATTTACTAAATACACTACTAAAATATTACTACTAAATTTGTCTATAATACATATATGTATATTACTAAATTTGTCTATAATAAATATATGTATATAACTAACTACTAAATTTGTCTATAATAAATAAGCAAAAAAGCAGTTGCAAAAGCAAAAATTGCAATAATTTTAAATGAAAGCATTAAAGATTGACACATGTGGATAAACAAATTATATTCAGTGACAGCATACATCTAGGCCATAGCCTCCAGGCCTAAACCAAACTGTAGCTGTAAATCACACATTTTTCATTTTTACTTTACGCACTGATAAAACTAAACTTTAAAGTATGGCTATGAGTGTAGGTTATCATCAATGCACACTGGACAAGTCCATAGGTGCATGATTTCCTATCTCAGTAAATCTATCAAAGTGTAGCGGCTCACAGTTCCATTTAGGTGTTGATATATATATATATTTCATTCCCTAGTTGAGGCGGAAATGTTTCTCAGATCGCAACAGCTCCCAGGTCGACCCAGCCTTAAATGGGTATCGGATTAATCCGGGAAGTAAAGACTGCGAGGGAGAGGAGATGGCTAGCGCCCTCATTTGCAGAGCCTCTGAAATGTGATATCGCTAACATCTCACACCCCTACGGCATTAATAAATGCTATGGGTTACTTTACTTTTTTTTAAATTATATATATATATATAGTGTCTATTGTCTTTCTCCAGGTGGTTTGTGATCCACTCTTGCCATTAAGCGTAGGGGTGATTGGAGCTCGAGCTCGATATATATATATATCGCTTCACACCAATCTCCTGCAACAAATTATGAGTGCTTGTTTAAAAATCTCAAATGTGTGTCTATCCTTTGAGGGTTGTGAATGCATTTTTTTCTCCACAAAAGTGTGAATCATGATCGCTCTTAAAGAAGCACTCATAATATCGACCCTTGGTGCTTAGAACGGAAACATATAGATTTCCTTCTTTTTTGGCACTGGCCATATTCTAACCTACTGTGATTCATGTATCTCAGTTTCTACTCTACTATTCAACTCAAAGTAGCCCCATGCCCTTAACATTGACATTTTCTACATGGTGTCGATCTTCAAACAAAAAGTCTCTGTGAATAACACAGGATGCTCAATTGGTCAGAACATTACTTAAATTAATGTTTTTATATTGCCGTAGTGGAAATTCTACATGACGCATTATTAACCAGAATATTTGTAGTAAATTTCATATACATGCTGTGTAGAAGATGATCAGCTTGAATATATTCATTTAGCATTCTGATCATACAAATATTGTTGATAGCTGTTATGTGTATTTATTTTAGATCAGATTTTTCATTTTAGAGTTTAGAAACTACAGAATTTTTCCTAGAAATTCTGAATGAATACTTTGAGAAACAAATAAAGTGACAATAAGCGTAGCATGGAAAAATTAGTAATGAAAGCTACTGGGAACAGGGGAAATAATCGCTCAAGACAATGATGGACAAGGGACATTTGAGTGCTTTGACATGTCCCTGACTACAGCAGGTCAATTTACCTTACCCAGAATAGTGAGAAGTTAAAACATCTATAAAGAAGACTTGTGGAAAGAATGTCACCTGAACAGTCTTGAGGGTCATGTATGTAAATTATGCTCTGTCCGGTATACGTCTAATGTCAGATCCTGTTCCTTCATTATTGTCAGTAATACTTCATCCATAGGTGTCAATTAGTATGGATTTTCCATATTAATACGGATTTCAGGCCCCACAAAAAAACCCCAGAAAAACCAAATTGAAAATAAAAAAAGGTCACTTGGTATTAAATTTCTTAGTAATTATTACTAATGCTGACGTTTATATCTCGCATGTTCATATTGAGAGGTCAAAAAATTTTTTTTTTAAATTGCTTTTTTTGGGGGGGGGGGGGGGGGGGTTTTTTGGGTGTTAAATATTGACATTTTTATTGAAATATGGAAACAAATTGTTTAAAATACGGATTTATGAAACAATAAGTTGACACCTATGCTTGATCCCATCCATCCATCCACAATTTCATAACCTGTCATGGGTACTACATTGGACATGTCAACATTACTTCATCATGACTACTTCATACAGTCTTCTTGTACAACCACACAATACCAATCATATTGCACTATACATTCATTTTTCACAATCACTATATGATCATCATATATAGTATAAATTATATACTTACTGTACCATGTACAACTACTCTATACAATCTTAAACAATTATTTTATAAAATTATTATAGCTAATCCATTCACTATAGATACATTTAAATTAAATAAAATTATACTAATTGTTTGGTGTTCTATATCCCTCTTGTTATCCATACACCATACCCCTCTTACCGTCAATACACTATATCCCTTGTCATCAATACACTATACCGTCTTACCGTCAATACACTATATACTTCTTGCCATGCATACACTATATCCTTCATACCGTCTATACATTATATTTCTCTTGCCATAAATACACTATATCCCTCTTATTGTCTATATACTAAATCTTTCTCTTCCATGAGCTTCTCTTGCTACAACAAAGATATTTTACTTACAATTATTTACAAGCACATCATATACCCTGTGACATATTTTTAGCAAAACATAAACATCTCTATTTCAAGAAGTGTTTATATTATGTTCAATTAACTAATGACAAAAATGAGGTGTAAACACTTCTGTAAGTACATAATTGCAATTTTTGTACCTCAATAATAAGTGCACAGGTTAAATGATGTAGACCAGGCATTCTCAACCTGATGCTCACGAGCACATTGGTGCTCTCATAATGACAAGTGATGCTCACACCATGAGAGTTAAAAAGTGCTCATGAACACTAACGATCATAAGTTACCTTTATAATACAAACTTTGTTGTACAAACCAAAATAGTGTATTATCCATGGTCATCTAGAAAGAAAGGGAGAGGAGGTGTGTATGATGCAATGAAGAAGTTATATGGTCAGTTTTCATGCTTTTTTCATTTTCTGTGTTGTTTTGTTCATCGTTAAATTGTGATATTCTGAGTAGCATTCAACTTCAAAAATATCAATAACCTGGTGAGTATTTAAAAAAAAATATAAATATATATTTATTTCCTATTACTATGGTGCTCACACAGGCATTATTATATGTAGGCGGTGCTCGCTATCTGACAAGGTTGAGAACATCTGATGTAGACAACAACTTTTATTCTGTGGGTAAAGCATATAGCAAGTGACAGAAACAAATGCAATATGGCAGTTTTAGAAAGGACAGCAAAAGAAAAAGCAGATGTTTGGACAAAACATCCTGAACACAACACACACAGCATTACTATTGATATTCTTTTAACTACAATTATCCTGTTCTAAAAACATATTCAAATGCTTCTACCTCTGAGGCTAGAAAAATGTATCACTTTATAAGAAACATACATCATAATATGTTACAGGAATGTGCATATACCACTACAAGACAATGGAAGAAATGACAGGATTACAACCGGTTCTGTGGCAGGGAGGTACAGAGAAAGTCTTGGATGGCCAATGTAGCATGTCCAAAGCCTGTCATAGGCAATTGTGCATCCAGACCCTTCAGAAACATTAGAACATATACAGAAGCAATAGAACATATTGAATGGAACAAAGAACATATTTATAGTGCCTAAAAAATCACTACAGTCAAAATATGCTGGAGCTGATCTCAACATCCTGAATTGGGTATGCTACAAACAACTACTTCTGGTTCCTTGAAGAATTTTTACAGCAAAATCGACTCATATCTCCACAGTGATTTATTTTTTACAATATAATTTCTTGCACTAAAATGTGCTTATATAGACCAATTAATCATTTCTACAAATGAAAGATACTGTCACTTATACACATAAATGATACTAAAGATACTTGCTTATAACCAGTGTATATGTTCTGCCTCACAGGTTTGTCTGTGTTATAAATATATTATATTTACTGTTATCCTCTGAGGTTATTGTGATATGATTATCTGAACATTCATTTCCCATTTGTTTGAATTGTCATATGTCCTGATATAATGAAGATTGTACCTGTCAACTGTCAGAAGTAGGCCAGTGTAAAAATTACAGACTACGAAGCCTTCAATTTGCAGCCTCCCTTGTGGCTAATATTACAGATTTTTTATCTTTGGGGTGAGAACAGACCTGAATATGTTTTGTAAAAATACAGAAAATCTGGACTGATTGACAGTGATGCACAAGGAACTAGCATTAAGGATTGAAGATCTTACAAAAAAGAAGTGGTTATTCCACACCCACCAACAAATAACAAGATGGGAGCACAAATGGCTACTATTGGCCAAAATTTCACAGATTACTCTTTTAACATCAAAATGCAAATCTTATAATTATTCTCACCTGTGTGTTGTCAGGACTGCAAATGGATTATTTACAAAAAATAATTGCAGCACTGTGACTTATCATAAGAAATGACTAAGGAGGTTTGGGAGTGACGTTGGCTGTCCCATTTCATAAATCAAGTGCCCAAAAAGTCATGCTGAAGTCAAATGTGTCATGCATTAGACAGAATGTGCCAGTTTGTTTCAACAGTGCTTGTGATGTTTAAAAATGTGGCTTATTTTTAAAACTAATATTACTAATGTGTAAGTAATGTTTTAAAAATAGTAAATGGAACTTCATAACAGTACACAGAATTAAAACAGCAAACACCCTTATCTTCTCTCTCTTTTATGACATTGATTTTACAAAAAAAGGTTCTCTGAAACTAATATGCACGCACGCGCACACCTCCCCCTCCCACAATGTACAGTTTGCTTCTGAACATACATAAATCATGCCACTAATCAGTTCACAGATATTTTTTCTGTTGTTCAAATTCTTTAAACATTCCTATTGTTCATAAGATAAGATGGCAAACAAGAGTCAACCAAGTTGGTCCAATTGTCAACTATGCCTTGCTTTGAAAGACAGAATATTTACTAATAATATTACTATTATTGATAACAGCTCGAAATCAATGTTCACAGCTTGGCATCTAATAATATCTAAAATTTTCCATTGCGTCGTAAATTTGTCAGAACACTAAGTACTCCTACATCTGCTTCATCTGAAGAAGTAGCCTCAGATGTGACTATTGTGGTGGGTGTGCTGCCATTTTCTTTTATACTAGCCCCATCTGTGTTTCTGTCTGAATGTTCCTGATTACTCTTCCCGCCACCTCCCCAAAGGCCATATAATGAATAACCTTTTGTTTTAAGCTGCTGCAAGAAACCTTTCCCATTTATTTCTGCTGGTTCTGATCTTTTGGGAGACTCTGTATGCAAAAGTGAGGATGTGTCATCTTTCTTCATTGTGGTATGATCAAAAGATCTGGATCCCAAAAGAATTTTTGGCACTGATGAAGTCAATGGTTGACTGTCAAATGATCTTGAAGTGAAAAATGTTTGATTTAGATCTGAATTTGAGACTGAAGTTGAAGATACTGGCAAGTCAGTGAGTAAAGTTAATGGTTTAGTTGCCGAAACTCGCATGATAGCGCGTCCTGTGCTCTCTCTTCCCTGAAGTAAAGCTCCAAGTCCAAGAGACATGCTGTATGTGCTTTGTGTATTGTTCTTTTGTAGTCTAAGCTGTTGTGACATTTGAATGTGCTGGGGCTCAGAGCTGGACATTGGAGTTGATTGAATATCTGTTTTTATAGAGATGTCAGCCTGTACATTCCTTAATGGAGTACTGTAAAATAAATTGAGAAGTAAATTAACATTTTTATAAGTAATTACAATATAGAAGCATAACAACTATAGCACAGATATAGAAGAAAAATACACACAACTACATATACATGTTACACATGTAGCTGTGTATGTGGGTCCCACCAATGGTCCACTAGACAAACCACCCATGAAAATATAAAACCTTATTAGATGGCATACCGTTATGTTGAGGCTCTCTTATGGAAGCTTTGTAACATATCATCTACACAATTATAGACCCCCTATCAGTATTAGACTCCACCAATAGGCATTGCACTATGCCAAAAGCTGAAGTCTCCAGGGTATGAAAGAAAGCTAAAAAAAAAACTACCCCACAGCACATAAGAAGTAAGAGTTAATCGCTCGCAATTCCTGGGGTTCTCAAACAAACACACATATATATGTTCCTATTTGTAAATATTTAAGTAATATAGAACAAATACAAATTATTGATAGCCGTTGGCAGTAATATCCTTCTGAAAAAACCCGAGGAGACTTCTCAAAACATTGCACACTGTTTAAGAGTTGAAGTCTTCTGGGTATGAAGAAGACAACAAGCCTAACCACAAGGCTCTCACTCTCTACTCTAAGATTGACTTACTACTCATAGTTTCAGACTCGCATCTCATAGGATCTGACTCCCTTCCTCTTCTTCTGCATTCGTAATTCTTTTGGTCTTGCTAGATTTTTCAAGTTAGTCACCAGGACAAAGCTCCCAGTCTTCTCCAGATCAAAGTGCTTGCCTCAGTTCAATCCAGTGTAGGCATGTCTTGCCTTGTAGTTCTTTGTAATCTGGATAGTTTTAGAGTGTGTTCAGGGGTCTGTATTCCTGCTCCACATGGACAGTGTATGGGACAACCTGATCTGGTACAGGTGTTCTTGTAGTCGTCAATAGCCAGTTCTGAGTCAAAAGATGTTGGTCTTTTGTTGTCTATGAAGTTTGTGTATAAAGTATAGCTTCATAATTTGCTAGGCCATGTGAATGTCAGTTGTATCATTCTTGCTCATCACTTTTTGTGCGTGAGATCATGATAAAGGCCTTTTGGTCAAAACATCAAATTGTGTGTGCAATTATGTGGGTTTCCAGTGATTAATAAAACTACTTTACCTGTTCCTAGATTTACCTGATGAATTTCAGTTTTGCATAGTAAGTACATATTATCTAGTATCTGATCAATATTCATATCTTTCTTCCACTCTGGTGTAATTCTTCTTCTACAGCATTCATTCTCAAACTCCCGCTGGATCTCTCTTATAGCAGGACCATGGTTCTAATAGATTTCCAGCAGGATGTAGTCCAGAGAATGCGTTGTGTCGCCGTTTTATTTTCACCAATGGCATGACACATCTGTTTTCGGCGGTACTGTGGTGTATAATGGTTGTGGATTAGTATTTTGCCCTGACTATATTGTACATGGTAGGTTAAATGCTCCATTTTTCCTTCTACTTTTGTCAGAGCATCAGCTCTTTAATTTCCAGTAATACAAGTGGTAGCCATTGCAGAAAGATGTTTGAGCTTTTATTTTTTTGTTTGTTGATGTTTCTCAGTTCTAGTCAAATTTTGTGTAGTGTGCTTTAATTTTTATTGATTTGACTCCCATCCAGTGGACTTTGAGTCTTTACTCAATGGCTCTTTGATCCAACTTCAGGGATCTGACTTACAATTTACATGCTCTGGCTTCCAACCTAAGATGCTTAACTCTGATTTCCAACTTCAAGGCTTCAACTGCATCAAGGTTTTCATTATGCCAAAATCAATGCTCTATGAATTTCCAACAGATTTCTTTCAAGTGTAAATAAGAGGCTATGATGTAATCCTGAGCCTAAATACGGTGTTCTGACTCTCAATCCCAATGTTTCTGACTTCAATTTTAACTTCAAAGCATTGACAACCAACTCCAATACTTACAACCTGAACAATACTCTGACTCCCAACCTGAACTCCATTACTCTGGCTTTCAACCTGATCTCCAATACATTGACTCTCAACCTGGATTTCAATATGCTGGCTCCCAACCTGAACTGCAATACTTTTGATTCCAAATCTGAATTCCAATACACTGACTCCCAACCTGAACTCCAATATACTGACTACCAACCTGATTTTCAATACTTTGACTCCTAACCTGAAATTCAATATTCTCACTCCCAATCATAAATTCAGTGTTTTCTCACAAGCAGAAATTCAGGATCCTCTCACAATCCAAACAACAGGGTTGTGACTAACAACTCCAAAGTTTTGACATTAAATTGTAACTTTAAGACACTGACAACCATCTTTAAGGCTCTAACTCTCAAAATGAACTCCAAGACAGACTTCCAGCTCCTCTTGCAGATCTATACTAACCATAGTATATATCTAACAGTATACAATCATAATTAACATCCATCTCACCTTGTACTGAAAAGATCATCTTGTCCTCCAAAACTTCCAGGGTTGCGTACTGTTGAATCTGTGAATGTATATGTCAAACCCATGTCTTGTTCTTTACGAGTATGAACATCTTGTGAGTGATCTGTGAGAAAACATGCTATGTAGTGATCTAAGGTGTACGATAACTAAAGCATCTGAGCTAGATTTATACAGAATGTTAAAGATAAAGGTATGCATGTTTTGTTAAGTAGAAGATTAAAGACTCTATGTGCTGAGCTATGTCCTTACAATTAAAGACTTTAGTCTAAATTATGGTTATATCACAGCATGTTTAATTTTTATATTATTGTAATCTTTTGGACTGGGATGAATTTTTATTTTATTGCACATAAAAATTATTGTGGTAAGGGCATCCATCATGCCAGGCATTATGGTGAGCATTCTTCTAACGGTTTCTTTTGTGCTGTGATGTTGCCTAGTTGATTTGAAAGAGAGAGAAACCCTCAGAAGAACTGATAAAAGTCCTAAGAATAACCGTAGAAGAACTGGTAAAAGACCTAAGAAGAACTAATAAAAACCCAGAGAATGACTGCAAGCAGCCCTGAGAATCTAACAGAATCGACATCCATCTAAAACATTTAAATACTATTTCCTCATTTCAGATTAAAATCTCAATATCTAAACATTATCTTCAGCATAAACTCCACAGAAACCATAAAACAAGCTCCTACATGAGATACACTGATTTCTAAAGATAAACATTCATCTTATGAACATAATGTCTCTAACAATTCTCGTCTTATCGTGAAATATCCATCCAGTCCATTATGTTCCAGTAAATTTAACATGTCATTCAGATTGCACATGCAGAATCGAGGCAATCAAGGTGGCAACTAAGCACTTGTTGAGTATCAACATTGGCACAGTCTGTAGTATTCCTGGCACAGTCTGTAGTATTCCGGGCACATGCAAGATCAGCAATCCAAGTGCTCATCCAGAAAACTGTTAGATCTAGTAGCTAGCGATATACATGTTAAAGTCTTGACAAAAATCACATTTTTTAGGAATGATGTGTGGTCAAAGACGTAAAACATGTTGACTCCAGTTGCAAGGTGAGTAGGTGCCATCAAAGTGGAAATGGTTCAAATCCCATTTGCTGCACTATGATTTTTCTTTAAGAATAAATCTTCGATGCTTCTATATTTATATTATCCACTAGACCTGCAAATGTTAATAATTGTGGCACAAACATATGTCACCAGCTGAACTTATTAATAACTGAAGAGAGTGAGAGATGTTGAGAAACAAGATCTCTACGCTACTCAGCATGGAACTTGATTGATTGACTCTTGGATGGCTGCATGAAAGGAGAGCGGAGCACATATGGGAATGTCCCTTCTGCAATGATACTGGTTTCTAATCAAGAATCTATTCCTATCTGTCTGACACATTAATCTTCAGCATGGCTTTTGCATCACTTGGATCTCCACCTTCATACTTCCTTAGGTGCCTTTTACAACATGCATGGAAGTTCATACTCTATCTTTAGCTATCCTAGAAACACAAGAGCAGGACCTCTGCATGAGTTACAAAAACACAGGCAAGCTTATAGAAGAAATAGAAATGCCATCTTTATATAAATAAATTTAAATAGAAATAGGTCCATTTCATGATCGTTGGTTGATTGCTGATCCAGCGGTAAATGGGCTCATATTCTTTGACCCACGGCTTATGTAAGAATTAAGAATTTTAAAAGTGGCAAAACAGTCACTAAGTGCTATAACTTCTGTTGAAACAGTTAACAAGTGCTATAACCACTGTTAAAATAAGTGTTAAAACAGTTATTGTAAGAACTAACTACTGTAAGAACTGTTAAAATAAGATTAAATGGTCAATAAATGCTAAAGCAACTGATGAAATAAGTTCTAAAACTCCATCAGTGATTTAAAAACTGTTACGATAGCGAGTAAACAGAGACTCACCATCTTCTTCCAAGTCACTGAGAGAGTAGTTATTGTCTGTGAGATCCTGTTTGTTGCCTCCTTTCATCTGTACACCATGTCTTTCTTCAAATATACCACCCAAGTGGGGCGTTGCCAGATGCTGCCAATGACGTAAGGTCATAGATCCTGGGTATAGACATATGTTGTTATGGAGGGATAAATTATCAGAAGGTAATGCAAACTGAGAAAAAATTCTGTGTTGATGGCTACATCCTTAATAAGATAACCTACCAATTAAATTTTAATAAAAAATGTAAACTGGGAACACTGATTATAAGATGGGCGCAAATAAAATGGCGACACAACGCATTTCCATTCTCTGGACTACATCCTGATGGAAATCTAGTAGCATCATGTTGTTTGTCCATCACAAGTGATGATGACCATTTGTTACATCCACTTTTGAAAATTCAATTTTAGTTATGTCCTTGATTATGAGTTTGTAGATGGCTAATGAGCCCTATTCGAGCTGTAAATGTCCTTGGACAGTTTGGACATGGAATAACGACTGTAGGCGGATCTTGGTCTATCCGTAACTTTCTAGCTGCTCTCCACTGTTGAGCTGCTGCATTTCTCTTCTTTTCACAAGATGATGCGCTCTTTTTTATTTTAGAACGCCATGTAGATCTATTTTGTGCAAGTTATTCCCATGTATCTTGGTCTATTTCAAAGGCTTTCAGTGAGTTCTTTAACGAGTCCTTGTAGCTCTTCCTTTGGCCACCTTGAGATCGTATACCCTTCTCTAGCTCACCATAGAGAAGTATCTTTGGCAGAAGATGGTCTGGCATACGCACCAAATGACCTGCCCAATGAATCTGTGTCTGCATCAGGATTGTGTCAATGCTTGGGATACCAGCTCTATCAAGGACAGTGGTATCTGGAATCTTGTCTTGCCATCTGATATTCATACTTTTCTGAGACAATGTGTATGAAAATGAGAGTTTTTTCACATGACGTCTATACACAGTCCATGTTTCACTAGCGTATAGCAGCACTGGAAGTACCACTGCTCTGTAAACTTTCAGCTTAGTCTGTAGGTTAATGCCATCGTGAATGTGAAAATGACTTGCACTGGGGATTTTGATTAAAGTGAGGATGAGTTGTGCAAAGCGTCACCCTCACTCTCTTGTCGGACCTCATTTGAAACCAGTGGCAAGACGAATCGAGACGACTGGAAGTGAAGTACGATGCAGTGGATGACCATGGTTTTCTACGTGTCTCACCATGTCCACACCGCGTTGCTGGTGTTCGCCTACATTACCCGGTGGGCCGATAAACCATCGTACCTCGTACGCGTAAATTCGCCGAATATCAGACTTTACGTGTTTAGGTTAGTAGCATCATAGTCCTGCTATAAGGGAGATCTAGCAGGAGTTTGAGAATGAATGCTGAAGAAGAAGAGGATTATAAGATAAATTATGTGAAGCAAAGAAAGGAACTTTTTTGGGACATCTTTGTTCTTATACTACTGCTGGGTCTCTAATAGCAGAAAAATGGTCCTACTAGTTTTCCAGCAGGGTGTAATCTGAAAAATAGAGATGCATGGTGCCGATTTGCATTAATGGCCCAAGACATTGGACTTTGGCAGGTATAGCAAGGGACAAAAGATATATTATTGAATGAGCAAATACATGAGACATTATGAGCATGAAAAAATAGTGTAAATGATGCTACAGATGAGGTGTCCTCTTCATACTGAAGGTTTGACTAAAGGATCTCCAACATTATTGTTGTTGTAATGTTACATTCTGACAAATGTCTACCTTTGTTGCTTATAGTTCTTGTTATTGTTCTTCCTGGCCACTTACTATTAATCTTTCCTTCTAGTATTATTTTCGCCAGCAGCTGCAAGCACAATAGACCTGGATGAAATCCTGTTTGCTGCAGTCTTATATTTTCAACCACAACATTCCTCATTATGTATCCACAATGTTTTATTTAATACTTGTATTTCAATTGATATTTACATTTTAATCCATATTTGTTTCATAAATTTGTCTCTATTCAGAAAAATATCTCACATTCTTCTAGATATTTACATTCCTATCACTGACATCTCAGTTTCATGTTTCTTTCTTATCTTGTGTTTCTGCATAATGCAGGAAGCATGGACTATTTTTATTTTGTATTGTGTGTGCGTATATATATATATATATATGAAACTAGAAGATAATAAGTGCATAGGTGTCAGTAAGGATTTTCCATATTTGATACAGATTTCAGGCCCAAAAATTTAAACAAATTAAATTTGTTTTAAAAAGGTTATTTGAAGCAGTTAAATTTCAGTAATCATTACTTGGTTGGTTGGTTGGTTGGTTATTAGTAATCATTACTTGGTTGGTTGGTTGGTTGGTTATTAGTAATCATTACTAATACAGATGTTTTTATAAGAATAGGCATATAATTTATGAAAAAAAATAAGTTGACAGCTATGTAAGAGTATCTAGGATAAAATAGTTTTAAATGAGGTATACCTCTTCATGTGTCTAGAAAGTTGCTGTGATCAACTAGTCTTGTCTCTATATGTCACACAATTTGTGTATAGTAGTTATCTCACACAATGTGAATGTTAGAACTATCATCACAAAATGTGACAAGTGAAAAGTACTATCATCACAAAATGTGACAAGTGAAAAGTACTATCATCACAAAATGTGACAAGTGAAAAGTACTATCATCACAAAATGTGACAAGTGAAAAGTACTATCATCACAAAATGTGACAAGTGAAAAGTACTATCATCACAAAATGTGACAAGTGAAAAGTACTATCATCACAAAATGTGACAAATGAAAAGTACTATCATCACAAAATGTGACAAGTGAAAAGTACTATCATCACAAAATGTGACATAGCTTTTGTTAAGTAGTCACATAATGCAACACAGTCAGAAGGAATAATTAATAAAATCTAACAAAACCCTTGTAAAGTATACCTAACAAAAGATTTCACAGCTGGCATTTGATATATTACCATAAACTTTCATACAAATGAAAAGATAATTATTAAACAGTTCTTTCCCATCCAGCCCCCAATACACGGAACACAAAGTATGATACCTTCCAATGGTTTGACAATTTGAAGTTTATCTGGTAACTTATAATGCTGGTTATTTATATGCATGCCAGAAGGGTTCCACTTAGAAGACATGTTATCAACTGGTGACCGAAACACAGGGGAGACCTGGTTATTCTGATGGAGCTGAGGAATACCATCATGCCTGTGAAAAAAATATAAAAATTGCAATATCTTTTCACTACTGCCACCACAACAGCTATAAATTATTAATTACAAAAATTGATTTTGAATAAAGCAAGAGAGCACAACTGTGAGATGTACGTGTTTTGTGCCAAGTTGACCTATAACGTTTAGTTTTTTGTGGATCTACCACAAAGATTACTGGATATGGAAATTTTCTTCTTATTGATCTCAATTTATTCACAAATTGTGCATTAATGTAATTTTCTGAACAAAATATACATTTTCAAACAGAAAAACCCCCACTGAAGACGGATGTGTTACCATTGGTGCAAATAAAATGGCGACACAACGCGCTTTTATTCTCTGGACTACATCCTGCTGGAAATCTAGTAGGACCATGGTCCTGTTACAAGAGAAATTCAGCAGGAGTTTGAGAATGTCCGCTGAAGAAGAAAACAGAAAACCAAGATAGTTCACTGACTTTCAAGCCTGTGATTCAGGGTGTGATTCTCAGTTCAAAGAAGTTTTTTTTAAATTACAAAAGGTTTTAGGTTAACCAGCCTTAGGAAATGTGTACTAGAACAAAATCTGGGAAAGCAAAGGCAACCACTGTGATGTTGACCACATCAATGGCTAGTGAATCATTGGTTATAGCAAATAAAATGTAAAAACGGATACATATTAGCAATATGATACAGATTGTTTCTTTACTCTTGCTTGCATTTTCTTCCAAATAGTTTTTTTCAATTTAAGTCTGAGCAATTTTTGTTGTGTCTTAAACATAATTGAAACAACTTTATAAAATGAAGACATCATCAAATACAGAACCACAACCATCAGCGGCTACACTATGCAATTTACAGACGTGAAGATCTGAGTAACTATGAACATGTCCAGTATGTGGAGACAATAATCAACAAATGTAAGCCAATTTAGATTTATGATAGCTTTCTTCTTTTTATTTCCTCTTTCAGAAAATCTTTCTCCTTTGCTACCAGAGGGCACAGGTAGCAGATAGTGGAAAAACCTCTAGATAATAGAGGTAAGCTGTGATATAACATAATTTCTCTGGATGAATAAGTAGTAATGGATGAAACTAGTGTTGCCACCTACCAGGACGAGGTGGGATATCATGCAGCTTTGATACACCACGAGCACTGAAATACCCCATTGATGTCCAGCGACCTGTAACATCAAGCGAGTGTGAGCTGCTATAAGCAGATGTTGCTGGCATGGGGTTACTGACACGATTCCAGGAACATGCCTGGGGGAAACATGGATAGTGGAACCATAGAGAGGAATACAATCTTAAACCACCATTCCTGATTGTATGGTGACTTAAATCCCGATAACACATCCTGTGAACACATTATAGTTCACTTAGCAAATGTATCAGCTGACCATAGCTGACTCTGTTGTAATCATCTTCCAGGTCAATCATGGTAATCACTGTTTCCTCCTTTGCCTGAAAACCCTTGCAGATGTCATAGGGGAAGATTGCCACATTTGTGGTCGTGTCTCTCTCCGGTCTGTATGCACCAAGACTGTCAGGAAGTGAGCCTCTATTAACCAAATGAAAGGTCAATCTTCTATCAATTATCCTCTCCAGCATCTTGCTGTAAACATTTTTTCAACAATTATCATCTGTGCAAATAGTAGTTACCAATTACCTTACAGAATGGTGGAGATGAAATTACAGCAGACAGTAAAGTTTAAGTGGGAAACTAGGCGATCTAAGAAACAGCGAGACACACCGTGGCAGAAGATAAAATTTCAAACTCATCAAGTACTAAAGATGTAATAAAAGTTTGGCTTACCAAAAACAACATTCCATTCAACAAAATGTATTTGAAGCCTGAATTACTTGAAAGTTTTTCATATAGACAGGGCAATATTTCTTCCAATAATTCCTGGCTATATTAGAGATGGCAACATTTGTAAGTATTTCAACATCCTTTAATTTTTTACGTCAGGAAATATTGGAAGAAATGAACATGGTCACAGATGTTTGAGATTAAAACTGTACCATTCTCACCTAAACTCAATAGAACTAGACTGGGCTAAAATTAAGAACAAGAAGCAACAGAAAAAAATGTTAAAATTAAAGGATGTTGGAATACTTACAAATGTTGCCATCTCTAATATAGCCAGGAATTATTGGAAGAAATGTGAGATCCATGAGTTACAAGAGGAAGAGAAATATCGGAAGAGTGATGATTTGTCATTTATTCAGTGTAATAATTTTTTAAAGGTTGATCCATGCGTTTGTGCAACTTTTAGATGGCAGTGCCTCAGATTTTGCCAGAACTACGTGGGAACACTGATCCGGTGTAATATGTGAAGTGGAACAACTTCTCTTTTACAGACACAATAATTAGTATGCAGACAAAGATCAAAGGATTTCATTGGTATATAAAAATTGGGCATGATGCATAAATATAAAGTATAAATTTATTGTGTCTAACCAAAAATAACATTGTATGCAAAAAAAATGGAATGAATACGCCAGATGGTTACTCAAATAATTACATTTGTTTGAGGCAAAACTAGTTAAAGTGCTATAACAGGAGTTCCCCATACTTCTCAGTGATCTTAAAAGGATTTTAATAACTATTCATTTACTTATCAAAAGTTTCATGAGAATTTTACAGAGAAATAGTAGGAGCATAAGCAAATAAAGAATATACTGTGTAAATATGTTTCTGTTATTAGAGGTGAGGTATAGTTCTTCAGTGCTACACGACACATATAGATGCAGGCCTTAAACAATAAATAAACAGGAGAGTGGAGGCCACTAAAAATGTGGTTCTATAGAGAAATACTGAGAGTACTATGAATATCTACAACTTATGATGATGTGCTGAAAGAATCAAATATGAAATGTGGGTTACTTACTCATATCAGAAGGAAACAATCTTTATTATTTTTTATTGAATATGAGACAGCATTGTTTAAAGAACATACCTGGTAGTTATAATGGGGCAAGATTTAAGGCAAGAAGGAAAGAGGGCGGACATAGTGAGAAAATATTCAATACTCTATTATTGTGACAGAATATAGTCAGCAACGATGTTGATATAAAATACTGGAGATTGATTGTTGTGGAGATCCATGATAGTCTCACTAGCTGGCATGACACTAGATGATGATGAGAAAATTGTATGAATGGATGTGAAAAAGCATAATTATAAATTTTTTTGCTAGTTCCAGTAGATAAATCTGTTTCTTTCAAAAAACATGTTTATTGAATACATTTTTTGGCTTATACATGAGTAAATACAGTGGTTTACAAAATGTTGTTACCCAATACAATCAAAATGAAGGTCAATGCAGAAAAAAAAAACAGAAGTGATGCCTATAGGCAGAAAACCAAATTCAATCAACACATCATCACGTAGCATATCCAGAACAGGATGTAGCAGTCATAACAGCCATTCAAGACTTGTGTGGATATTGAGCTAGTCTTTCTGCTTCTGTTACTGTCATATTCAGGTGGTCTTTGATGTCTTGCGTCCCATCTTCTTCTTGGTCTGCCTCTTGTTCATCTCCTTGGCATCATCCCTTCTATTATGGTCTTCTCTAGGCTGTCATGGTGTTTAATATGGCCAAATTATTGCTATTTTCTGGAAAGAACCGTGCTGTTTAGCCAGTTTTCTTTTACATTAATTTCTCTCAGGATGGCTACATTTGTGATCTATTTGGCCCATGGTAATACAATCAACATAAAGATAAACGATCAACTTCTGAAACAAGTGCAAGAATTTAAATATCTTGGGATTATTTTTACAGACGACGGAAGATTGGACAGAGAGATCGAGACAAGAATTCAAAAAGCCAACTACGTAAATTATGACCTTACACAAATCTTGAAACAAAAATCTATCCCGATGGAAACCAAAAGGCAAATCATAAATTCAATTTTTTCATAACAACATTGTGTTATCAATGTCACAAATGGACATTAATTAAAGCACAAGAGAGAAGGATTGCTATATTTGAAATGAGATATTTAAGAAAAACACAAAACAAAACACAAAGATCGTGTGACGAATGAAGAGATTACAAGAACTGTTGGAACAACATCTGTAGTAAAATATATTGACAAAATAAACTGAAGTGGTTCAGCCACTTAACCTTCACCGTGCCTATATTAACACCGGTTGACACACAAAAAATGGCGGCTCGCGCCGTTGGCAACACGTCCCATCCAACGAGATATCGTGAGATTTACACGTACCACAGCCCGCTTGGTTAATGCACATAGCTGGGGACATGCGCAATTGAAGCCGGAACATCTCCACGTTCGTCCTGTTTATTTGAAAAAATTCTGTGTACCAGAAAGACGTTGAAAATTATAATTTAGTACCGACACCCAAGCCTTCAATCATGGATGCAATTTATTTTGAGTTTGTAATGGATGACGATTCCGATGAGGAAACTGTGCCGCCTACCAATGCAGATATCGCTCCATTAGATAATGTGTGGTTAGATAGAGATATTACTGACACTGATTCTGTGGGCAGCGTGGAAGAAGACATTTTGGAGGACCAGTTTCTGGAAAACTCAAGTGTCCCTTCAGGGTATAGCCATGATTGGCTTAGAAATTTCAATGAAATTGTTGGACCTATAGGCCTAGCTGATAACCTTAGTGAGGTAGACGTGTTTCGTATGTTTTTTACAGATGATATTCTTAACATGTTGGTAACTGAAACTAATCGGTATGCTAAGCAGGTTAGTGAATCGAAGGGACAGGACACGGCTATGCATCTCGTGTGAAGTTGTGGAGTGAAGTCACAGCTGATGAGATGACAGCCTTTGTTGCTTTGGTGCTCTTAATGGGACTGACCAAACGTTCCTCCTATGAATTGTATTGGTCTAATGATGGTCTCATCGAGATGCCTGGGTTCAGGAATGTCATGAGTAGGAGTAGATTTTTAGCTATTCTTTCATTCCTGCACCTTGTAGACAACACAACAGCTGTTGCATGAGGGCAACCCGGTCACAGCAAGGCATTTTAGATACAAGGGTTTGTTGACAAACTGATTCCTCTGATCCAACAATATTATGGCCTCTCCAAAGAAATCAGTATCGATGAAAGCATGATTGCTTTCAAGGGTAGGATTAGTCTTATGCAGTACATGACCAAGAAACCCTCAAAGTGGGGTATAAAGTCTTGGGCAATGGCTGACTCAAAGACTAGTTATCTCTGGAACTGGAAGCTGTACCTTGGGAAGGAGGACATCTATGACAAAAAGAAGGGATTGGCTCACGGTGTTGTAATTTGTTGGCCACAATGCACGGTAAGGGCTATATTGTCTACATGGACAACTTCTTTTCCTCTCCAGCCCTTTTCAAGGAGCTTGCAGAGAACCAGATAGGCGCTTGTGGCACACTACAATTGAACCACAAAGGGGTCCCCCGTGCGTTGAAGGGTCTAAAACTCAAGGCTGGTGACCCACTTCGTACTGAAAGTGATGACAACATTCTCTACCTGTCATGGTACGACCAGAGGCAAGTAAATCTGATGACATCTGCACATGATGCGCAGACCTTCAATAGGAAGGTCCGTTCAAAACGTCATGGTGGTAATGTGAAAGGTGTGGTAAAGCCATGCGCTATACAGGCCTATACCCGTCATATGGGAGGCGTTGATCGTGTTGACAAGCAGCTAACATATATGTTAGGCCACAGGCCCTGCAAGTGGTGGACGAAAATTTTCTTTTACTTGTTGGAAGCTTGCTTTGTCAATTCAGCTGTCCTGTGGTGGGCTAAACATCCTGGTCAAGTCAAGGTGGAAAAATTTCGCTTGCAGATCATTAATGGGCTTCTTGAGGGTTGCTACTCTAGGCCTGCGTCTTCAAGTTCCGGAAGAAGAACAAGCCACCCACCGGATAGGATGACACTAGCACCAGAACACCACATTGCTATAAATCCTAAACGGTTGTCCAGTGGCAGGCCTGCACTTCCTGCCTGAGTTGTCTGTTCAGATCGGTCAAAGAAGCGCCACCAGACTCAGTACGTGTGCACAGCATGTCAGGTCACTCTGTGTCCATATACCTGCTTCCATCGATACCACACATTGCTCAATTTCAAGACTGATTGTTCATCTGAGCAGCACAGCAAGTAGGAGAACTGTACATCCAGTGGGTAAGTCATTTGTGTTTGTTGTTTTTATGTAATTTTAAAATAAAAATTGTCTTCACTTCTTACGCAAACCTCGATAAGGATACATTAAAAAAAAAAGCCAATTACACACCCATTTGCAGTATTCAATTCTGCATTTAAATCTGTTAAATTATTTTGAAAGCTCTAATAACAAAAATGGTATTGAGTTTTCCAAACTCCCATGTCTTGTTGTTTTTGTTGGTGTTTTTGCGAAAAAAAGGTCTTCACCTATTGCGCGAACCCCGGGCAGGTTACATTAAAAAAAAAATATACATACATTTTGCGGAACATTTTTTTTTATATCTCGAATAACAAAAAGTTATTGTGTTTCCGTAACACCAACCAGAAAAGATGACAATTCTCACAAAAGAATCAGGTGGCAGGAAGATGTTTTGTATTTTTTTAATCTGGCATGCTAAAGGTTAATGAGAATGAAGTGACACATACTGGCAAGCGGGCAAGAGTAAACAACATGAGAATGAAAACGCCCAGAGCAAGAGAAAAACCACGAAGAAGGTGGATTGAAGGAGTTACCAATATTCTGAGATGCCACAATATTAATGTATATCAAATGCACAAATGTGCCATAACCTGAAAACCAATCGTCATTCAATCCTATAGCGATTAACAGCAACAAAATAATAAATAGATTGGATTACATTAGATGATTACATTAGATGATTACATTAGAAGATACGATAGACAAAATGTTGTTCATACATCACATGAATTATGATTACAAAATGTATTCAAACTTACATATCTGTTTGAGCTTTCTTTTTTCTTCTTTCCATTTCCTCCTGCAGAAAATCTTTCTCATTTTGCTCATTTGCTCTCCTTAAGGCAAGTCTCTTAAGAGCACTATCAAGATCATTTGAGCCAGGTACACCAGGTCGTCCTAGCTCAGGGTTACATCTGAATATGGAAATGTTATTTTAACTATTTACTATATTTCTATTTTAACTGTTCTCTATATGTACATATCATGGAAAGAGAAGAAAACAAATAAAGAGGTGCTAAAGACACTTAATATGAAGAAAGAACTACTAAGAGAAATAAAGATCAGGCAAATAAAATACTTTGGACACATTAAAAGACATGACACCCTATTGAAGACCTTACTTGAGGGTAAAGTCAAAGGGAAGCGAGCAAGAAGTAGGCAGAGATACAAGTGGGAGAGTAACATTACACGATGGCCAAGTCTAGCAGAGTGCACCACCAAGACAAGAGACAGGAGATGTTGGAGATACGTTGCAGACAACCTTCGTTGCGGAGACGGCACTTGATGATGATGATGATGATATGTACATTGACAAGAAACTATTAACTCATTCACCTCATGGTGTCGATCAGTTTGTGAATCTATTTTCTTCAACTGTCATAAAACTGATTAATGGGTACTTTGAGCAATTTATAAATAAATATGTTTGGTGGTGCATAAAAAATTGTCATGTGAAAAAATTACGGATTTTTAAAAAGGAAAAAAAGCAGACAAAATGTCAATGTTGTAATGTTTATTTATTAGCTATCCCCAGAAATTGTGAGCAACTTGATTTTACTTCTTATGTGCAGGGGGTGGGGGGGGGGGGGGTGTTGCTTCCTCTGAGCTTTCTTTCATACTCAGGAGACTTCATCTTTCTACTCAGAGAATGTTGTAATAAAAAGACCATTACTGAGCATATGATAAGAACAATAATTTTGTCAGAACCCCTATGGAGCACAGGATCTCAACAAAAATACAAAATTTGTTTTTTTGTTATCTTATCAATGTCTTAATTTCCTCCAAGTAATCCTAATATGTGTCCAGCTGTTTACTCAATAAGTTATGTGTTTTTCTTGCAGATTCCAGGACATCTGTCTTGCTATACTATCAGCTGATATTCTTACTATATGTCCTACCAATCACCAACATGATCCAAATCCCAGGATATCAGAACTGATCTTTTCCTTTTAGTTTTTCTTATGCTGGCCCCTTTTCTATTTTTGGTGTGATAGCTTTTATACACTGATCCTCACATCACCTTGTTTCTGTGTATGTCACTTTGTCATGTGGTCTCTTGCATGACTTACATTATAATAAATTCTACATGTTCTTCATGCGACATCACAGGTGGACCTGGTTAGAGAATTCTAGTTTTACATATTTTTGTGTGTTTCAATGAGTTTATATGTTGATGGTGTCCTGTTGTTACCTATCATAAAATATATAACCCTTCAGGGTTATCACTCTGGAAACATCAACATAAAAATCCTGCCATGCATGTTTTCAGTTGTTTTGTGGGAAATTTTAGCTCTATCCAGTCTTTAATATTATCAATCCATACTTTCTTTTGAACTCCTCTTCTTTCACCTGAAACTGTTCTCTGCAGGATAGTTTTGGAAAGGGAATCATGCCTCATCACACTGTGTTCTTTTGTTACACTCTGATGAAGATTAGAGTAAAATTTTATACTCAAAGTTTATGACAGTAACAGAAAAACTAGAAAGAAATTTGGGTGGTGGGGGAAGGAAAAAAATGACTAGTAATAACAAGTGCATGAAACTTAGTAATTGGAACTTCATAAGACAGCAAAGCACCATATTGATAAATATAAGTATGGTTTCTTTGACAAACTGACAGATCATGAGTTGACTGAATCTGATCATCAATTGAATATGTTTGGACTGCTGTAAATCAAAATGCAAATACTGCAGAGGCAATACAAACAAAATAAAATGGTGCAAGGTAAAAAAAAAGGGGAGATTTATGGTTGAGTCTGGCAGAAGATGATGTTCAAACATATGTGTGCACTGGATGCTGTAGAGCCTTGTGAGAAATGGAAGAAGTTAATTTCCAGACTTTTTTCCAAGTCGTTATCCAAATTTACACGAAATGCAGAAAATAAAATGAGGTAGTGCAACAAATACCAACACAAGACGGCTATAAAATTCTGAACAGACCAGAGCAAGTTGCAATTCTCTGACTTAGAACAGGACAAAAACAGATCCGCATTCACATGTACACAAAATCAGAATTGACAACACAGCCATGTAAACAGGCACCACAGGCTGCAGAACATATACTTCAAGAATGCCCTGAATATGAGATGCTGAGACTTACTGGTCCGTAGAAATAACACTAAAATAAAAGCTCTATGGATCCCTTTATGAGCTGTACAAAGCAGTGACGTTTATTGAGAGAACAAAATTACAAATATAGACATATTTTAAGCGAACGAAAGAATGTACCTACTGCACTTGCTCAGTACCGATGGTGCCATTCCTCGACCTTCCCAGAACAAGAGCTCTGAAACCCTTCTTCCTGGTGGCTGGATGACCTATGTAAGTACTTTTTATTTCAAAGCACAAAAAATAAGAGGCTTTGAAACCCGAGTTTACAGGTTAGTATGCAAATGACATAACAGTATTCTACCACAGCTCCCATTGACAAAAAAGTGTAACTTGGGAAAGACTGATTATAAAAGAGGACAAGCAGCTGATATATTTGAGAAACATTGAAATTATAATCCATTAAATAGCCACACAAAAAAAAAGAAGAAGATGAAGAGACTAACTCATAAAAACTTCCAATGTCCATGCTGCCATCACTCATTAAACTCTCAACATCTGATGTGTAGGCTGTCAGTCCTTGCTGGTCATTCTGCTGCTGAACTGGAGATACTAAAGACATTCTTGTGCCTGATAATGATTCTCTTCGGGCAGCTTTGGCTGCAGCTTGTTTTGCAGCCCTTGCAGTCTCAAAAACTTTCCAGCTGTCAGCTCTGTGGATGAAAAATAAAATAGTTCTCTGTGCATATATTAATGTGAAAATGTAGTGCTTAAAATAAAAACTTTAACCTTCAGCACTCTGTAGTAACCAATTAGCATGAAATAAGTAACAAACTAGCATTGTATTTTTAATAACTGTGGTCGCTTTGCTATGCACCACTTTCAACAGGGAAACTGTGATTGTAAACTAAAATCATTCATGCAGGTAATGCAGGAATCTTCTTCTTCTTCTTCAGCGTTCATTCTCAAACTCCCACTGGATATCTCTTGTATCAGGACCATGGTCCTATTAGATTTCCAGAAGGATGCAGTCCAGAGAATGGAAATGCGTTGTGTCGCCGTTTTATTTGCGCCAATGGCCCGACACATCCATCTTTGGCGAATTGCAGGAATGAAAAGTAAACATAATTAACTTCATTTTCCGTTTGTTTTCAGATCAATATTTCGTGTTTCAGATATTTAGTAACTACATGTTTAGCTGCCAATGTGATCCATCAAAATCATTGGAAATGGCAGACATTTTTGAGGAATATTTATATGTAGGACTACTAGGTGCTGATAATGTTTATCATATCAACGTGTTTGTTCGTTTTCACATAAAATATTATGAACACATAAGATTGTTTATGAAAAGAAATCATAAATAGTATAGGCATAGACATTTAACTCCATTACACATAGAATTTAATATATCAAACAAGAATAGATGAGGAACTTATGATTATCAAAATGTTATTTTCATTTGTTCATCTTCACTATTTTCTCACATACACCCAACAAAACTTACATCTTAGCATTTAGTAACAATTTCTTTTATTTCCATAAAAAAAACAATTATACGAAAAGCTCCAAAAATAAAATGTTTTTGTGTTTTCTATATACCCTCCATAAGTAACGTGTAGGTCAAAAAAGAATGCAGCGGAAGAGGAAAATAAAGCAATTTTGATGTAGAGTGCTAATGGTTAAATATTGGTTTTTTGGTGAATATAATCTGAAAAGTAAAATACAACTGTATCATTTTTTTGTACATAGTCATAATTGCGTTTGATACAAATTCTACAATGCCTATACAATGGTTGGATTCCTGTTAAATAATAAGGATCTTGATCAGGTGCCTAACTTCTTACACACCACTTGCTGTTCCTCTTATCAGAACTGAAAGTTTTCCTTCCAATGATCTTTAAGCCATTCAAACAAGGGGAATTAACTTGGGTCTAGGTCTGGTGAGTACCACAAATGTGGTAGTCATTGAAAGTGAAGGTCTCCTTGGTTGCAACCTTGTACGGGTAGTATGAGGTTGAGTATTACAATGTCACCAAAAAGACACCTTTACTTAGAAGTCCACATAATTTGTCTTTGATGGATTGAAGATCTTCTTGTTCGCAGTTCAACATGTCTACACAACAAGTTGTCAAAGTCTAAAAATCATAAATTCAATTTTTATATCAACATTGTGTAATCAATATCAGACATGGACACTAACAAAACAGAAAGTTTACTACGAGCAAAATAGATGTCTAAGAAAAGTAGCAAACAGAACAAGAAGAGATCATGTGAGGAATGAAGAGATTACAAGAACTGATGGAACAACATCTGTGGTCAAAAATATTGAAAATAGAGACTGAAAAGATTCTGTCACTTAATGAGAATGAACCCTTATTCGCCAGTGGAAAGAGCAAACATTATGAAAATGAAAACAACAAGATACAGAGGAAAGTGGATTTAAGGAGTTACAGACATTCTGAGACTTCACAATATTACTGCATATCAGGCGGCAAAACGTGCCATAGCTCAAGAATCGATCGTCATTCAATCCTGCAACACCTTACAGCAAAAGCAGAGAAAAGATAATAAATGGCTAGATAGATTCTTAATAAAAATTGGTGCATTTGAAAGCTCTTCAGTACTCCCATACAGCTTTCTGTGGATATCCGTCTCTGTGGACCAATGTTTCTCATTGGTTGAAAATGATTTCTGAAAAAAATGTGCATACATGGCGCTGGTGATGGTGTTGCATTTGTGGCATTTATTGCTCTAAATTAGTGCCTTGTTCATCCCACAAGAGTCAACATAACTTTCCATAAAGATGGCTGCATGCAAAACTTCTTCAGTTTCAGTGAGGGCAGATGGAGTCATCTCTTATTCGCTCTCTTTATAATAATGAACCCAGATGTCATTTCCAATAACAATTCCTGACAGGAAACCACTTCGTTTTGTTTCATAGCACTGCAAAATATCTTGACAGGCATCAATACATCACTGTTTCATTTCTGGAGTAATCTGTTGTAGCACTGACCCTGTGGTACTGTAGCACAAAACAGATGATGTGGCATGCTGAATCTTGAATGATGTCTTGATGTGTCACAATGTTACTCAGTCATATAGTTTGTGCACAGACGAACACACGTACTGACAAACACAGACTTCCTTTCTTTGCCAGCTGTTGCAGGGACTATTTTCATTATTTCTAAATTTAATATTTTTTCTGTATTATTTGCTGTTATTTTATTATATATCTGTTTCGAAGAAGATCTTATGATCAAAATATCAACTGTTTTCATCCATCATCATTTGATTATAGTTGTTTTAATCATCTTTTCATTAGTAGTGGTAGGTATTTGTAACAAATATTTACTTCGTTAATTGATATAATTACTCAATCAACTGACATTTTTCCCTATACAGGGCATTATCAGTTGCAATCAACTGTAGGGTCAAGAATGGGTGTGTCTTATCCACTAGTGAACAGTCTGTAACAGAACTCATGTCAATTTTAAACTTCCCTAGTCTACTATTTTGCTTGCTGGATTGACAAGCATGCATCACTATACTAAACTTTCATTTGTTGATGAGTTTATATAGGATTTTGACATTGACAAGCATGAATCATTATACTGAGCTTTCAAATGATGATGAGTTTTCATAGGATTCAGCAATTCACTGATAAAAAAAAAAGTAAATATACTTTTTGAGAGAACAAAATTACAAATATAGACATATTTTAAGCGAACGAAAGAATGTACCTACTGCACTTGCTCAGTACCGATGGTGCCATTCCTCGACCTGATTATAAGTCGATTATAAGAAAACCAAATACTGCTTCTCTTTGATGCATGTCAATAATGGGGTGACCATATTTAAACTACAATTATACTATTACATTATTCATCTACAAATTAATGGCACAAGCAGGACATTCTTGACATCTTTAACAACAATACTGACAGGTTACATGACAATGTTATGGTTATTCTAATTTCTATCACATTTTTAAAGGTTTCATTTGAAGAGAACCTTAGAAATAATGATATATAGGAATAGATACTGCAAAACAATTATACAAATAATATTTTCTATAAATACAAATACAACAAAACTAGGCTTCCACCATAATGGCAAACTAGAATGAATGTGTTATCTTTACAGTGCTTGATTAACGATTGTTCCTTCCCGAAAGTAATGGGAACCTACGGGAATATTGTGCCTAGAAATTTCCAATGGATTTATTATAAACATATTGAAGATTCCAGAGCGTTAGTTACTAAACACAATAACAAAAATAAAACTACACCTGTTTGGTCATATAAAGAGACACAACTGTTTAGAAAAATAAATAATGGAATGAAGAGTACCTGGGAAGAGGAGAAAGGGCAGACAAATAAGACGATGGACTGTCTACATTAAAGATAACATGAATACATCGCTGGAAAATGCAAGCCACATCGCACAAGACAGAGGGATTCAGAGAGTTCATTGGGAAGACAATGTTCTGGAAGGAATACATCACATGACACACAAAAAAACAATTATACAAATAGTGGCATATAAATACAGACACAATAAAACAATTTATACAAATAATAATAGAACATAAACACAGATAGAACAACAAAATTATACAAATGACAGCATGTAAACATAGTCATACTCAAAGAATTATACAAATAATTACGGCATATAAAAACACACAAATACAACATAACAATGGTATCATAAATAGAGATTGTATTGTATAAATAGAGGTTTATTGTAACAAACAAACCTACCTTCTGATGGACTGTGACAGCTCCAGCTGAAGTGAGGTCTCCAGTTCTGAAGCTAAGGAATCAGTAGAGTCTGTATAACCTGAATGATGATGATCTCTTGAATGAGAGTTATCTCTGCTCATTAGTCTCAGTTCTCCCTGTGCCTCTTCCAGCATTTCAAGGAGCTCATCATACCTATCCTGCATAGCCCCAAGCTGTAGACAAAACCAGGTTACGGATAAAATATGCTAAAGTACATAAGATCAGATTTCAAACAAATATAACATATGGATTGAGATCATGATTGTTTTGATTCCAGATGGGTCACAAACTGTCCTGATTACTTTTCAAAACTACTTTCTACATACCCTTTAGCTTCAATTAATTATTTTCATAGTTGATTATGAATTACACTAAACTATTCTGTGAGTGCTCTGAACTGAAATTTAAGAAATGGAGGACAAAGGAAGTATTTTATTGACATACTTCAACATGTGGAAGGTGAGAAGATTTCACTACTGCCTCATAATACTAGCAAATATAACAAGGCATTGCTACTGCTACTTTTGCTCCACACCCCTTTATCTATAACAATTAAGTTTTTGGGTGGGAGGCTGTTTCTCAAAGCATTGCACGCTGCTGAGAGTTGAAGTCTTCTGAGTATGAAGCTCTGGAGTAATCTCCCCCGTGCACAAAAGGATAAAATGTTCTGTCTATATGACACGTCCTTTACAGAACGTTGTCCTTACTGCCACTCTGTAAGTCAGTTCTGTGCAAGCTGCCCGGCTTCTTCTAGTGTCATATTCAGAAGGCCTTCGATGGCATGTGTCCATCGTAGTCTTGGTCTTCCTCTTGTTCTCCTTTCTGGAACTTTTCTCTCCATGGCCAATCTTTCTAAACCATTCATCAAAATGCTCTATTGCTTATAACTCCTGGGAATTGAAACAACACAAATACACCTAAAGGCATTGATGATCTCTCTTGTGGGAAACTCTGACACTAGACATGTTCAATTGGTTTTGCAGACTCATAGCTGGTGCAACAGTTGTAGAGATTCTCAGACAAGGATGATGCTCAACAAAAATGTGCCAGAAAAAAAAAGACAGAAATTGTTTGATAGTTCACAGGTCTCTCTTATGCATGTTCAGGGTGTGGAAGGAAATTCTAAGCATTGTACTCATTACATACTCCTATACCTTCTAACCAAAACTAGAAACAACTGTTGGCAACAACAGGTAGAAGACCCAGAAATTCAGTCTACCATCAAAAACTTCATGGATACAAAATTAAATTCATCTATACAGCCCAAAATATAATGCCATCCATATGTTTAGAAGAAAGAAACAAACAACCATATTTACATTGAGAGCAGGCCACAACAGACTCAAAGCACACAATACGTATAGGAGATTTGAGGTTGTCAACACCAATATGTATCCCTATGGACAATCTGCAGAAAACAAAGAACATATTCTGCAGAACTGTCCACTGTGCCACATCACAAGAAGAGAACTGTGGCCATCTAAAACAGCTAAGATGGACAAGCTTTGTGGCCCTACATCAGAGCTAGTGATCATAGTACAATTTTTTGAAGAAATCCATTTCAAATTATGACTCTAATATGAGAATAAAGAAGAAGACTAGCCCCTTGTTATCATCACTATAATAATCATAATTATTCATGTTGTGCACAAATGTATCTACTACGCAGACACAAACAACATTAATCATATATCACCAGGATTTTATATTTACAATATGTTTCTGGAATAGAATGAATAATTCATAGGGCTCTCAGGTGCACTAGAAATACACAGATTGCGAAAAATTAAATATGTATACTGAAACTTCTGTCAATACACTCCCATAATGGCAGAAGAAATAAAGCACATATCTGTGCCACTGTAGACCAGAGACACCCATGACAACAAAGTATAAATGATATATAGAGCATCAAAATATAGAGTGCTGAATGTTTTAGATAACAAAGGTTTGAAAACAGTAGATGAAAGTATTACATCTACTGCCCAGGACATGCTTGTCAATGCAGTAATGAGACATTAGATAGGTTTACATTTCTGAATATTTTATATGAACACTTCCACTATGCTATATAGCTATTTATGCTATCCACTATAGTCAGTATTCAGCTATTTCTGAATACACGAACATACTTCAAATATAATATTTATATTTATCTCTGAATATTCACACTTTTTTCATTAAGATATATTTTATATTTATGAATGTACAAACTCTATTTTCTTAACCTTTAGCAAGCCAGATTAAAAAATACGAAACGTCTCCCTGCCACCGGATTCTTTTTTGAAAATTTGCGTTATTGATGGTGACTGTTTTGAAAATGTGATAATTTTTTGGTTGTTAGAGATATTTAAATAATATTTGCACATATAAATAAAGAATTGAATTATGCATATATTGGTGTAATTTATGTACGTGTGTGTGTGATACCAGACGTATGAGAAAGTGGTAAAGACGTTTTTCACAAAAAACATATATTTTATAACAAATAAAGAGGAAAAAAATAAATAAAAAAATAACTTACCTTAGTTATCGAATTCCTTGGCAACACTGTCAACTAAATCACACAAATCTGTTGTATTTATGTTCTTTCACTGCAAAATTATCAAAATATAGCCGGGAGAACTGTATAAAACATGTAGATTTGCGGTAAAATCGTTCTTTGAGATTAGGTCTAGAGCCATTTTTTGTGCTACTTCCACATATCCGATATCAAACGTCTACAAGTCTCCAAACCAACGCGGCATTCTGTATATTCACTGCTGTGAAACTAAATAACTCAATAATTCATGATTCAAGCCACGATTCAATGTTATTTTATTCAAAATACGATGAAAGAAAGGTCTATAAAATCGGTCGACCATCATGGCATCGTACCGGTGTGCCGATGTGGTCAGATTAATTGCTATAAAATTTTTATCTTCTGGCTAGCCATTGTTACAACGATCATGTCGGACGTAGGAATGAACCGGCTTCAATAGCGCATGTTCCCGAGTAACCAATCAGGCTGTGGGGCGTCTATTATAACGATATCTCATTGGATGGGGTATGTCGCCAACGGCGTTAGCCGCCATTTTATTTTTCGGCGGCTGGACTTGATATAGGCTCGGTGAAGGTTAAGATATATTTTACATTTATTAATTTTTAAAATCTATTTCACTAAGATATTTTTTATAAATTTCTGAATATATGAACCTTCGTTCGCTGTTCTTATTTACACTTTATCCCTTTGTTCCATTCAAGGTCAAGGGTAAAAGAATATATGAACCTTCGTTCACTGTTCTTACTTACACTTTATCCCTTTGTGCCATTCAAGGTCAAGGGTAAAAGAATATATGAACCTTCGTTCACTGTTCTTACTTACACTTTATCCCTTTGTGCCATTCAAGGTCAAGGGTAAAAGAGTTATCTGGAGAAGACATTTTTGTGGGCTTCATGTCATATCTGTTTGTTTCTGTGACTTCTTTTATATCTGTAGCTCATTTTTTGCATTTTTTATAAAATTGATAAAAACAAAATCAACCACTGTCAGATGCGATATTGCAGATTTCATCTCTGCAAATAAAATTTTTTTAATAATACACAAAGTAGACATAAATAGTCACCTCTTGTGTCAGCTTATGCTGTGACTCAGTTGATGCTGTCAGCTTCTCACGAACATCCATATTCTCAAGTGTCAGCTAGCACAAGATGAAACAAATGCAGATCAATAATATGTGAAAAACTGTTTTTAGGTGTATGTATAGGTAAAGTCAGTAAAATCAACAGACATTTTAATAGTCATGGGAGACATGAATGCAAAAATAAGAAAAGGAAGACATAAGAACATTGTAGGGCAATTCGGACTAGGGACAAGAAATGACAGAGGAGAAAGACTTATACAGTTCTGTGAGGAGAACAATATGATCATATGTAATACATTCTTTGAACATGAAAATAGAAGATTATATACATGGAAAAGTCCTGGAGACAGAAAGAGGAACCAAATAGATTACATTATGATTAACAATAGATTTAGAAATAGTGTCAAAAACATCAAAACATACCCAGGTGCAGATATCAACTCTGACCATAATCCAGTGCTGTGCAAAATAAATGTCAAACTTAAAAAGATAGTAAATAGAGGAGCCCAAGAACCACAGATAGACGCATCAGCACTAAAACAACAAGACATACAACAAAAATACCTTGTAGATGTAAGGAATAGATATGAACATCTAATGATAGAGTGCATGGAACAATACAGAAGGGAAAATCCAGAAGAGAAAATAGACAATAAATGGGAAAGCTTAAAGAAAAGTATTCAAACATCAAGTAAAAATTTACCAACAAGAAATACCAAGAACAAACAAACATGGATGACAGATGAAATATTAGAGAAAATGACAGAAAGAAAGCTAAAAACACACCAAAATACTCAAGTATAGACAAGGAGATACGTAACATGTGCAGAACAGCGAAAAAACAATGGCTAGAAACAAAATGCAGTGAAATAGAGGAGATGTCCATACAACAGAAGACAAAATTAATGCATAAGGAGATAAGGCTGATCACAAATAAGAAAAATCCTATAAATGGGGGTGGCTGCATTAAAGATAAAAATGATAAAATAATATTTGATAAAACAGAAGCACTCACAAGATGGGCAGATTATGTAACAGAACTGTTTGACGACCAACGGAACAAAAAACCAACAATACACAACAATGATGGACCAGCAATACTGAAATCAGAAGTAGAACATGCAATAAATTCAATAAAATGTGGAAAAGCTGCAGGCTCTGACAACATAACAGCAGACATAATAAAAAGTCTAAATGAATTTGGTGTAGATAATATCACAGAAATTTGCAATGACATATACGAAACAGGCCATATACCTAAAGACCTAACATCATCAATATTCATACCACTACCTAAGAAGCCCAGGGCTGTGGACTGTACAGAATATAGAACAATAAGTCTAATGAGCCATCTAACTAAAATACTTCTCAAGATAATACATGAAAGAATTAAGAACAAGATAGACATGGAGGTTGGTGAAGAACAATTCGGTTTTAGGAAAAACAAAGGAACCAGAGAAGCTATACTGAGTATCTGGCTAGTGATAGATAAATATATAGAAGTCCAAAAAAGTATCTTATTTGCTTCATAGACTACAGCAAGGCCTTTGACAGAGTCCAACATGAAAAATTAATCAAATGTCTTCAAGAAATAGGCATAGATGGAAAAGACATCAGGCTGATTAGAAATATATATTGGGAACAAACTGCATCAATAAGGTGTGAAAACAGCTACTCTCCATACATAGAAATAAGAAGAGGGGTAAGACAATGATGCATTTTATCACCAAGCCTATTTAATATCTACACAGAGAATATCTTTAAAAATATAGAAGAAATACCAGGACTCAAGATCAATGGGAAAATAATAAACAACATTAGATATGCAGAACACACTGTTCTTTTAGCAGAAAGTGAACATGAACTACAAAGACTAATAGATCAAGTCAATAAATCAAGTAATGAATATGGACTGGATATAAACATACAAAAAAAAAACCATGATAATCAGCAAAGACACAGAAGAACAGGAGGTAAACATAAACATACAGGGAGAGAAACTACAACACGTCTTCTTCTTCTTTCGTTCACTTGAAACATGTCTATATCTGTAATTCTGTCTCCTTAATAAAACTCACTGTCTTTTGTAGTTCATACAGTGTCCCATAGAGTTTTGATTCCAGTGTTGTTTCCTCTGGCCAATATGTCTGCCTCAGCGTTTCATGCTCAGAACACTCTTGAAGTATATGTTTGGCACTCTGTGCTGCCTGTCCACATGTACACATGGCCGTGTTGCCAATCTTGAACTTTGTATACATGTGACTGCGGAGTCGGTTGTGTCCTGTTCTGAGACGTAGAATTATAACTTGTTCTGCTCTGTTCATAATATGATAGTCATCTTGTGTTGGTGTTTGTGGCTTTCTTATTGACTTGATCATCTGTTTTTTCTGATGGTAGGTGATTGGTATATCTGGTTGGTCTTCGGCAGCACCTTCCTTAGCCAGCTGGTCTGCTTTTTCATTTCCTGGTATTCCACAGTGAGAGGGTATCCACTGCATGGTTACCCTATACTGGTAAGACAATTCGCTAAGTAGTTTTTTCAAGTCTGTTAGTTTTTCAGACTGGAGAGCTTGAAGCACTGACCTTGCATCTGTCAGGAATACCACAGGCTGTAGGTCAGAGTTGGAGTTCAGCAGTTTTTTTAGCTGCCACACTAATTGCCTGGATTTCTGCATCATAATTATTGCAGAATTTTCCTGTCGGTGTTCTGATTGTATCTCTAGGCTTGTGTGGATATTCTATATATACACCTGCACCTCCATTCCTCACGGCATTCTGTGCTGATCCATCTGTGTATACTCTGACCCATATATCTTGTGGATATTCCTCATCCAGGAAACTGAGGGTGACTGTCCTTCGCTGCACACTGTTCTGTTCGTCCCCGCTTAGTATTCCTTTCACATGGGTCTGAATGTATATTGGCATTCCATGTCTTTCACTCCACGGGGTTTGTTCTGGTACAGGCCTTAAGGGGCTGTCAACTTCAGGTAGGTCTGTAAGTTGTCTGCTGAGTCGTTTAGCTTGATGGATAAAGCTGCTTCTTTTCAGTCGTCCCATTGCTAGATTTTGGAATCTTTCCTTCATTGGATGACTTGGCATACACTGAAACTTTTCTGCCTGAATTAGTACTTTTGTGTCTCTGCGTTCGCCAAGTGTTTGCATTCTTCCCATTTTCTGCATCTCTGCTATGGGAGTTGATTTCATTGCTCCCAACATTATTCTAAGTGCCTGGTTTTGCACTTTATCTAGATCTTTTAATGTGGTGTTTGATGCAGGACACCACGCAGCTGAACCATATTCCAGGTGTGGTCTTATGCCTTGCTGGTAAACTTTACTGAGTATATTCCCACTGGCTCCCCATGTGGTTCCACTTAGTTTTCTCAGGATAGCTAACTTCCTCCTGGCTTTTGTTGTTGCTTTGTTTATGTGCTGCTTCCATGTCAGTTTATCATCAAAAGTAACTCCGAGGTATGTGGGTTGTTTGTCTTCTTTCAAGAGCTCTCCATCTATTTTGATATGACCGGCTTTTTGTTTTGGTGAGAGGGTAAAAAGTGTAGTGCTGCACTTATCTGTGTTAATGCTGACGCACCATCTATTAGCCCATAAGGTTAGGGCATCGATAGCTCTTTGTATTTGTTTAGTGGCCACTGTCGCATGTTCTTCTGTGCACCAGATCACCAGGTCGTCAGCATACATTGCCACTTTGATCCCGTGTGGTAGTTCAGCAACTAGGTCATTGATGTGAACCAAGAAAAGTGTGGGCGACAGGACTCCTCCCTGGGGGACTCCATGACGCAGTAGAACTTTCTTGCTCTTGCGACCATCTAATTGTACCCTGGCTCTTCTATTATGCAGGTATGCTTTTACCCATGTGTACATTCTTGAGCTAACCCTGCAATTTCGCAATTTCTTTAGGAGCCCTTCTTTCCAGACCTTATCAAATGCTTTTCTGAGGTCTATCCATGCTGCTAGTACCAGTTTCTTATCTTGGAAGGCATCCTCAATCTCTTGGGAGAGGTAGGTTGCCTGATCTTCAGTAGAGTAGCACTGTCTGAAACCTGCTTGCTGTGATACCAGAAGGTTTTCACTTTCAAGGTACCACTGCATCCTAAGATTGATAATGCGTTCCATTGTTTTGCATAGACAGCTTGTGAGGCTGATGGGCCTGTAGTTGGAGACTGTGTTGCCATCTTTTCCTGATTTGAGGAGTGGTATCATTATTGCTTCTCTCCACCCTGTGGTACATTACCCGTGGACCAGCTTGTGTTAAAGATCTGTAGTAGCTTTGCTCTTGCTGCAATTCCCAGGTTTCTAATCATTTCATTGGACACTCCATCAGCTCCAGGGGACTTTTTCATTTTCAATTTGGATATTGCATGCTCCAGTTCTCTCATTGTGATTGATGCCTCCATGACTTCAGGTATAGGTTCGCCTTGTCCAATGTTTTGCTGGTTCTCTCGAACCTCCTGTTGTTTGTCTGGGCTGACTTTGATGTTATTGTCTTCTGCAAAGGAATCTGCAAAGTAATCAGCTGCATGTTTACCTGTTAACTCTTTGTCTCCGTACAGTTTTCCTGCTATGCCGAACATGATAGTAAATTCATATTAAAATGTAGATTTGAGCGGCTTTTCGGCATAGTGGGTCTCCAAAATGTAGATATTAGCGGCTCAGTGGACATAGAGAGTTAAAATGTTTCTATCTTTATAAAGTGTGATCCTGGTATTTCTCCCTGTACCTTCATCATTTAGTTGTTTTACAAGTTTCCATAATTTCCTAGTATCTCTTTCTAGGTTCAGCGACTCTGTTTTTTCTTTCCAGCTACTCCGTCTGGCTTGTAACTTGGTTCTTTGAAATTTAGCCTTTGTTTGCTGATATTTGTTGTGATGTTCTTGGCTAGGTCTGTTCTCAGCCTGCTGTCTAGATGTTTCCATCTCATTTTGCAGCTTTTCCAGTTCATCATTCCAGTAGGGTTTGTAGTTTTTGCGTGCCCCCCTGGGTATGGTTTTACTAGCAGCATGTAGTATACATCTATTAAATTCACTCACTGCTCTATTGATGTCTTTGTCCAAGTTCATGTCCTTAGCTAAAACACTGGTTAAATGCTGGTACATTTTCCAGTCTGCCCTCTTATAGTTCCACCTAGTGAGCGTGCTGCTGTCCTTGGTAAATTCATTTTTGATTTCCAGAAATACTGGTCTGTGGTCACTACCTCCAAGCTGCTTTCCAACGACACGTGTGATGTTCCATTCCAGGCCTGGTGAGTGGAATGCCAGATCTGGTGTAGAGGTGGTGTGCCATGCTCTCGAGTAGAAGGTTGGTGAGTCTGCTGGCTGGTTAATAAGGATGAGATTATTTTCATCCTGCCAGCTCTCAAGTTCCTCACCTCTCTTGTCGATATGATCGTAGCCCCAGCTCTGAGAGTGGCTGTTGAAGTCACCACACACAATAAGTCTCTCTTTATCTGGAATTGTGTCTAGTGCCAATGGTTTATCATTTGGGCAGTAGTAGTTCAGGAGATGGAATTCTGCACTGTCTGTTTTTAGGTGGAGCATCTGGTATTCTGCCCCTTCCATATATACTTCCAGCTGACATGCGCTGATATTGTTTTTAACAAGTGTCAGAATTCCACCCTTTCGCCTGTCCTTTCGGTCAGATCGGTAGCACTGGTAGCCTCTTATTTTGAAGGCTATGTCGCTGCTGAGGTGTGTTTCTTGGATACAGCATATATTAACTTGTTCTTCACTGAGGACATTTTCAAGTTCCAATATTTTGCTGTATCCATCTCTTTTACTGTTGACACCCTCAGCATTCCAGTGCATTATTTTTATTGGTCGTTTAAAGTTTGTTTGGCCAGTAGCTCTATTCCCTTGCCTCCTGGCTCCTCGAGGCAAGTGAGAAGGACTTTCAGTAACTGAGGTTGGGCCCTTTCGAGGTATAGGGCCCAGCACCGTCCCTGCCTGAATGTCCGCCACAGGGCAGGCACCATAACGTTTTATAGATACAGACATGTTTCCATTGTGTTTTGTGCGTGGCATCCTGATTATCTGTGCGCCTTTTGGCTGGATGCCTCCGTCTTCAGCACTCTGCTTACTTGGGCAGGACTATGGTCCTGCTCGAATGGGACTGCCCGACCAGTCTTAGTTTCCAGCCCCTGATGGCTGAACTAAGCCCCATCACCACTGCAAGGTGCTGGCCTTGATGGGGACTACAACAAGTAAAACAGTATCAATATCTTGGACACATAGTCACAAATGATGGCAGATGTGAAACAGAAGTTAAAAGGAGAATAGGAATGGCTAAAAGTACCTTCAATGACATGAGGAAATTATTAATATCTAAACAAATTACAAACAAGTTAAAAATGAGAATTATAAAATGCTACATCTATTCCATATTAATGTACGGCTCAGAAACATGGACACTAAATAAACAATTAGAAGACAAAATTGATGCCTTTGAGATGTGGGTATATAGAAGAATAGGGAGAACATCATGGAAAGAGAAGAAAACAAATAAAGAGGTGCTAAAGACACTTAATATGAAGAAAGAACTACTAAGAGAAATAAAGATCAGGCAAATAAAATACTTTGGACACATTAAAAGACATGACACCCTATTGAAGACCTTACTTGAGGGTAAAGTCAAAGGGAAGCGAGCAAGAGGTAGGCAGAGATACAAGTGGGAGAGTAACAGTACACGATGGACAGGTTACAGTCTAGCAGAGTGCACCACCAAGACAAGAGACAGGAGATGTTGGAGATACGTTGCAGCCAACCTTCGTTGCGGAGACGGCACTTGATGATGATGATGAGTAAAGTATAAATAACCAAATGGTCAGAGGGTGTCCGACAAAGTGGATGGTGCCGCAGTAACCTAATAAACAAATAGTAAATCAAAATGAGTTAAACAGGTTACTAAAACACTTATCCCTGCGCTATGGAGACGGGGCTTGATGAAATATAGTCATTTATTTTGTATTTTATTTTGTCGTTTTCTGTTGTTTGTCTCTTGAAAAAGGTTCAATTTGAGCCGATACGTGGAGAATTGTCCTGTTTAGTTTTATTGTATGTTTTTTTTATATATAATTTTTTTATATATATTTTTATTAATAGGCAAGGTAAGTGTTTTAGTAACCTGTTTAACTCATTTTGCTTTACTATTTGTATAGGTAAAGTACTGTCAAACACTGAAGTGAGTGGCCTTGTTTGCAAATAATATGGCGAAATAACAAAACTCCGTTATCTAGACTACAATCTGCCGGAAATCTAATGGTACCATTGTTCTGATATAAGAAATATTCAGTGGAAGTTAGAGAATGAAGACTAAAATGCCAAAGTGTTACTGGGACCTGAAAGGGGACACCTATTACATTGTTTCAGATAAAGTCCACATGAGGAAGGTCTGCGGGTCTTACCAGTGACCTACCAGACCATGCAACAGTATAACTTCTAGCAGATGATATGAGTATATAGTGAGGTTTTTCTTCAAGTGAACATTCCCCTCAACGTTCTTTATAGTTATAAATGTTTCATGTTGTATGTTCTGTCATCCCCCAACTCATGAATTAAATATATGTATTGTCTCAATTGAATACTTTTGTCTTTTATCATATAAAATTCCCATGAATGATGAATAGAAGCAGGCCAGCAGACATTGCACCTTTTTCACTCTGTGACAGACTACTAGGTTGCCCATGTGTTGTTTGGTCTGAACCTGCTGCCTGATACACTGTTACCTGTCAATCATGTCGAAAGAAACGACAGGAAGTTTTGGAGTGGAGTTCACAGTTTCATCCTGTCTAGGTGCTCAGAATGACCTAGAAGGTATGTTAATGTTGGATGTCAGGTCGAAATGTGTAAATATCATTGTTAAGCTGTAAACCATGATACAACACTGTTCTTCAAATGACATCCTGCTAATCTGCAGGAGTTTGAGGATAAACGTCAAAGAAGAAGACTTTTAGGTGGCAGGGAATGTCAGAAGTAGCATCACTACAGATGGGTAAATGAAGCCGATGGAAGAACATTGAACTAATTGACCTAAAAGCATACGATGCACTCCTGGCATGACTTGACGATTGTAGGATAGTACTGCATGAAAAGCCTCCCTTTAAGGACCAAATATGCATCCATAAACCCCTAATACAAACATACCTTTGAATCGACAATCTGTCCATTAGCTGGGGTCACTCAACAGAGGAGGACTTGTATTTTTGTCAGAAGTCTATGGATCTCAAAAGCTACCTGCATACAACTAAAGGGTTGTCGTCGTCGCCGCCACCACCACCATAATCATCATCAGCATCACTAACACTAAAAAAATCTGTTGAAAAATAACCACACAATTATTTCAGGATAACTGGAACATACCTTTCTAATTTTCTTTTGTAAATCGGTGACTTGCGCTAGGAGTTTGGTCGCTTCCTCTTTATAGTGGAGATTCTGATCACTCTTCTGACGCAACTCTTCAGACAGTGATTCCACCTGAAGATTCACATCAGCTGAAAAAAATAAACATCAATTGAAAGTCAGTATCTGCTAAAAGTTAACTAGAAAATGAGATTTCTAACATTACCATTTATAGACTGGTTGTACTCTATCTATCTATTGTCTTTTCTCTGCTTTTGCAATTAGGTGTCGCAGGATTGAATGACGATTCATTTTTGGGCTGTGGCAAATTTGGTCACTTGATATGCAGTAATATTTTGATGTCTTATGACATCAGTAACTCCTTCAATCCTCCTTCGTGGTCTTCCTCTGCCTCTTTGTTTTTCCACTCTTATGTTGTATACTCACTGGTCAATATGGTTCATTCTCGTTAAGTTGTTGAACTATTTAATTACCTGTTTTTCAATATATTTGACCACAGATGTTTTTGTTCCAACAGTTCTTGTAATCTCTTCATTCCTTACATGGTCTTTTCTTGTTCTGTTTGCTGCTTAGAAATTTCACAAGTAGTGAGCTTTCTCTCTTGTATTTTAGTTAGTGTCCAACATTTAGCATTGATAACTACCTAAAGTGTTATTGTTTGCATTATTGTCTCTTTTTATAGACCTATTCTAGAATTGCTAGTACCACTTTGTATATATTGGAACAACCTCAAGAGAGACAAGTTATAAATGAGCATGCTGAGAATAACATTGGAGAGATTTGTGCAACAATCTCACAAAGGCATTAATCCAGGTGAGGTATGGATACCTTTTATCATAGTCTTTCAAGACCATTATTACACTTAATAAAGAGTGTAGGGAGTGTAACTCTTGTGAGTGTGGACACAGAGATCAAGTCACTCATCTGTAATCATGTTGATGACACAGATTGTGTGATTTATACAGATAAGCATGTAATCCGCCACTAATCTTGTGCATGGATCTTTACCACCAGATCACATGGAAGAAGTCACAAAGTCAGCAGGGACTTCACTGCAACATCATGAAGTCTAATGATGGAGGTGTTTGCAGGTCCTAAATGTCTGAAATCACAACGGCAAGCCTATACTTATGCTTACATACTGAGTGACTCGTTGAGTATGATTCAGAAAGTCACAACAGATGATGTACGAAGGTGATGGGTAGAGTTATTGGAGAAGGCTAAGAATGGGGTCTCATTGCACAAAATTACTTTCATCTTTGTTTCAAGACATGTAGACATTTATTCTTGTGTGAACCCATACTTGTGTGTGGATGCATTTACATGCTTGTGCATTGTGTGTGAGTACTTTTCATACCTCTATGCACTGACTATGTAAAAGAGATATATATGTACGTGTATTGTTTATTTGTATACATACGTATGTATGTATTTAGTTGTCTAATTATATGTGTATATTTTAAAGCATCATTTATTCTAGATGCTGTCAACTGCTGATCCTTCCTACCCATTTCTATAGCCTCTACATCTATTGGTAGCTCCCCCCACCCCTGCTGTTACCAATTCCATGCATCTTATTTGAAATGTTTTCATATTCTCTATCCCTTTATTTCTCCCCCCCCCCCCCCAATCACCACTATCTTGACATTGCTCATTGGTGGCCTCTAATGGCGGCCTTGAGGCCACTACTCTTCTTTTGCATATTTCATCTTTTACGTTAGGCTTTCACTAGATCTGATATATTACCTATTATTTCATCGCCCCTGACAATTGTCCTTTGATCTATTGCTATTTCTGTCTATTAATAATGCACAAACATAAGCAAACATATTGAACGCACGCAATTCATCATTTACTAGATATGCTTGGAGCGTCTTCACTTGCAAAACGTTTTGCTGTGAGAAAAACATGTCCAAGTCATCACAGTTTTAAATATTTTTATGGTTTTGTGTGTTTTTTTTAGTGTTATGTGTTTCTTGAGAAAGGTTGCAGTTGGACTGTAACATGGAAAATGGTCCTTGTTCTTTTGTTTAGGTATTTATCGATTATCCTCCTCGCACACCAGACATGTCCATAGGTGCTAATATATCCGCTTCAGTAAATCCCTCAGGGTATAATGACTGATGGTTCCGGTTCTATGTTGGTTCACTGCACTTTTTGAAATCTTTTTCAGGTGTTCTCTACGGTCATGCCCACCTTCACTCCTAATTCACGCATTCTCGATATTGACTCATACTCATTCATCTCAAAATCTTCTGATCATGCTGACTCACAAAGAGCAATGATTATGTCTGCTTAGTCCATAGGCTGACTATCTGTTATGGTGGCATGGCTAGCTAATTGGTCAGCCCATTCATTTCCCTCCAAACACTTGTGTCTGGGGACAAAGATAACGGTTAGTTTCTGTAGTGATGCCCGCATTCTAGCTCTCTCCAATGACTCCACCCATCCCCTACGTACATGGCCTGTTTTGACTTTCTGAATCATGTTCATTGAATCACTTAGTATGCACCAATGGGAATAGGTTTGCAATCTCAGCCAGTTAAGTGCCTGCGTTACTGCATATATTTCCATTGTAAGACTGCCTGTTGTTGCGGTAAAGGCTTCACTGGCTTCATGTACTGTTCGTCTGTGTGATCTGGCAGTAAAGGCCCATGCGCATTGGTGGTGACGGATGACCGACCAGTCCGTGTAAATCACAACATCTGTGTCGTCAGCATGTTCACAAATAAGTGCCTTGACCTCAGCATCCGCGCTCACATGGCTGGGTTCCCTGCACTCTCTATTTGGTGCAATAACGGTCTTCATTGCCTCATGAAAGACTGTAGGAATAGTAATCCATTTCTCGCCAGGTCTTCTGGGGCACAGATATGTTTAACGGTATCCTCAGCACGACCCATCCACGATTTGCCCCTCTTGAACCTGCTTCCTTTCACTTGAGGGAGCTCACTGTATAGTGGGTGGTCTATGTTAGAACTCACCCTGTGCACAGGCATGCAAAATATCAATTCTGTGAGATATGCTCGGAAAATCACAGAGAAATCTCATAGCTACACAGGGTGTGTCCCTTGTACAACCAAGGATGATCCGCATCGCTTCGTTTTTAATTCTCTCCAGTCTCTCAATCTGTGTGTGACTGTTGGTGATATTGGTGCCTGTGTTTTCAATAACAGGGAGGACAAGAGCCTCATATAAGATTATGAGCTGTGATTGTTTAGTGTCAGTTACTGCCATCAATGTCAGAGCTGAAAGTCCTTGCTGGTCTTTGTGATAACATGATCCACATGTTTCTGAAAGCACAGACTATGATCAAAACGCACACCCAGGTATTGTAAAGAAGAGATCCTGATTACATTGCACCTTCTCATCTCCACTGTCGGTGTCACAGACTTTATAAATGTGCTTGTTAAGAGATAACCATATCACCGCAACCTTATTTTGGTTGATCAGTGCCCCTGAATAATCACACCAGGAAGCGATATGGTCTAGCTCATTCTGCAGTGATCTGACAGTTTCTGTTCTAACCCTTCTCTGTCTGTATATCAAGATAATGTCAGCAAAAGACAGTGTTCTACCTCTTCGGTTGAGCTGTTGCTGCATGATTGTCATGAGTAGACATTGAATAATACGGGTGACAGGGGAGATCCCTATGGAAGACCTGGGCGTATTGTTATGGGTTTAGATGTCCAATAATCACACCTGAGAGCCACCTTCCTCTCAAGCACCACCACTGATATCCATCTGACAATGAAAGAGTCAACATTAAAAAGCAAGAGCATGTTGATGACGTACTCGAACGGCACTCTGTTATATGTGTCTTCCAAGTCAATCGCGACAGCACACATTTCCAGTCCTGCATGAAAGCCTTTGAAGAATAACATTGTATCGTCTACTGTCTGCTTCAATGCCATTATATTATTGGATGGTGCGCAGTTGGAGTTGCATGCTTTCTGTCACACCTTGATGGCCTATCTTTTGTTTCTCCATGCTTCCTCTATGTCGTCATTCCACCATGGTGCTGGTTCAGCTCACCGCGTCTTGGCCGTTTGACCTGCTGTTTGCTGCACCTAATTTTGCTTGTTGTGTCAAGGTCCGAGTTGTCATACAGGAATCTATGTGGCACTTTGATACGCTTCCCATGGTTGTGCTTCTTGATCAGGATGGTTTGCACAGGTAGTGATCGCTGCTGCAATGTCCTAACACATTCTCCCTGCAGAGAGGTGCCAAGAAGGTGGAAACCAATGTCAAGTTTATATCAGTGTCTCCAGATTGGCTGGCAGTCCTAGTTACTGTGCCATCATTGAGACACATGACATCGGTAGTTACCAATGCGCCCTCGTGGTCTTCCCCTTGCTTGTTGATAATGTTGTTTCCCCAGTCTTCGTCTGGCATTGAAGTCTCTACAAAAAACAATGTGTTTCTCATCTTGCTCCAGTAAGCTTTCCCACATCATTTGGCTATCTTGCCATTGCGAGCATACACGTTTGCAATGACCATAGGTACCGGCGCTTATATTCTGACAGCGTGAACTTGCATCTCTGTGCAGTTCCACCGAGACATGTCCATCATGAATGCCGTTATATTGCTATGTAACAGGATTGCCTGGCCAAGGCAAGTCCAATTTTAGAAGGCTGTAAATCCCATGGCTACGATTGTGCCTGCCCCAAGGCTAGTCTCTTACAAAGTGATTATGCCCGCTGTATATCAGCTTATCGAGAGTGGCCCTTCATTGATTAACGCCCAAGCAGTTCCAGTAAAGGATGCACATGTGACTGCAACCCAGCCTGTCACACTTAAGTTGTTACCTTTTAGCCCCCGTTCTATTTTCTTCCTCTTACTGCGTCTAGGATGGTGCAAAGGTCGGTGGTCGTCTGTGTTTCCTATGTCAACCATCATATCAGCTGAAATATGAGAGCAGTTACCTATGTGGATCTTGGCCAGTGCACGAAGCTCTGTAGCACGACCAAGGATCAATTATCTCATATTAAATTTACATTACAATACAATATACATATACAATACAATATGCTAATACACTAGATTATAGAAATGCACTACAATACATACAGCACTAAAAATCAGCAGCCATATAGTCCTATATACAACAAAGTTGTTACTATAAATTTGTCTCTGAGCAATATCAAATTGTAGGTACCCATGGAGAACATGCTGCTGGAAGGAACAGAAGGAAAAAACTTGCTGATGTCTGATGAAGACTCTAAGCAAATGTGCACGAACTGTGGCAAAGGTCATGAAATTATCATGACCTAAATGTCTGCGTACCAGGTAGAGTGTGTACTTGTGTGAACATCTTGTTTATTGCTGTTTATTTATTTTTATCACTGATAGTTAGGTTTTTAGTAACGTTTGTAATTTATGTAGTATGTATCTCTAAAAGTAATAAATAATATATTTATTAAAAGAGCTTGCCCAGTTGCTGAATACATTCCTCCACCAGCTTCTTTTCCTTTTCCTCATAACTGTCTGTGTCTGCTCTTAACTGTGCACTCTGTCAAAATAAAAATTTAAAACATGTAAAAGTGACTCAGTACAATAATAATACGATTTATGTAATTATGAAGACAAAAATTATCAATAAATTTTGTGAAGAAAAATTGGAGCAGCAAGTGGAAAAGTGGAGAAAACATGTAAGGAATACCTCACAAATATGACATGCATTCAGGAGTAAATTATTCAGAATCCAATCATACACACATTATTTCGAAGACAGATGTGTCAGGCCAATGAGGCGGAAATGTATTTCAGATCACAACGGTTCCCAGGTCAGCCCAGCTTTAATTGAGTATCAGATTAATCCTCGGAGTAAAGACTGCGCGGGAGAGGAAATGACTACCGCTCTCATATATCAGAGTCACTGAAATGTGAGATCGCTAACATCTCACACCTCTACGGCATTAATAAATGCTATGGGTTAACTTTACTTTACTTACATCAAAGATATATCAGGTTTAGTTAGTTCAACTCTCACAATACAGTTATTCAAAGAGTAATCTTATTTGGGTGCGTTCATTCTCAAACTCCTACAGATTTATAGGATATAGTTCTGAGAAAAGAATGTCTTCTGTCATAGTTTACAGCTTGGATATGATATATGTTACTTTTGGTCTGACATATCTCATTTCAGGGAGTATTCGAGTGGCTTGTGCGATAAAGGTCACATGCCTTTGCTGTCGCCACATCATGATCAGGGTGAGTTTTTAAATTTACACAGACTGAAAAAGCTCAGTCCTTACAGAGGATCGAAGTTTAAAAATGTAGTATAAAAGATGCAAGGATATATTATCACATAAGTTTTCATTAAAAAAATAAAATTCGCCCGTGTGTTGCCAGGGACAGAAAGGGGAGCAAAGAATAGAAACACTGTTTACCTTCCAGGCATGTCATAAAAGGCGACTAAAGAGGTTATGGGATGGAGTTGGCTGTCCCATCCCATATAGGGTCCAAAGCCATGCTGAAGTCGGATGTGTCAGGCCGAAAGGCGCAGATATCGCAGTAATGCTATAAACCATGACACAACTCATTCCATTCTCCGGACTACATCCTGCTAATCTGCAGGAGTTTGAGAACGAACGCAGAAGAAGAAGAAGAATAAAAAAAATTAAGTTTGAAGTTTACCTCCTGACGTAGGTTAAGATTCTCATCTTCCAAGAATTTGACTTTCGTTTCCAGAAAATCCACATTGATCTGTTCCAATCCTGACCTAAAAATTAAAAAACAAAGAGGTTTTTGTAGACATGAATATCTTAAACAACAACTGTAAGTAATTCTATATGCAGAAAAGTTTATCTAAAAATTAAAACATATCCTGTGCAGGAAGGACACTGCTATTTAATTATTGTTGAATTTTTAGGTGTCACTAATACATCCAGTCATATTGCCAGCAAAATGTGGACAATCAGGTTTTGAACCAAGAGCTAACTTGACCTTGCAAGGTTTGCAAAGTGAGCTTACTATCTACTCTACCAGTGAGCCAACTGATAAGTGTGTAAACCTCTTATTTTTCACAATTAAAATGTGATTTTGAATTGCATTTTGAAAAACATCAGACACAAAATTATGGGAAATGGCAACTGCAAGAACAGTAAGTAGAAAGGTCAGAATGTGTAAAAGAGCTGGTACAAAATGACAAAAACTGGCTAGTAGAATAGAAAGGATAATCCAGAAATAAAAGAGGAGAATTATCAGATAACAAGAACAAATGAAAGACCACTCATAATGGATGAAACAAGAAAGACAGCAAATGGAAGAAAGACAGGAAATGAAGAGAGACAGAAAAAAATTGTGATATAATTGAGAGAAGAATAGACAAAAGTAATAAGGAAATAATGAATAAATGAAGAGGTGAACAAGAATTACTGAGAGGTGAATAACTTAAGAAAAATGAAGATATGATTCATAAAACAGTCAATGAAATGTGAATGACAGAATAGAGAGAAAGAACCAGAAAAGGAATGTTAAAAAAAGGAAATAGGATAAGCACAGGTTAGTCTGGTTTACACCTGCAGAGAGCAACTACAAACACCAAACAACAGATCTATATTTCATCAACAAAAGAGACATTAACATTTTCAAAACTGAAACTTCTGTGGTCGTTGGGCACCTCTCTCATCAATAGCAATAGAAAAATGTTGAACTTTGGATGATGCAGCCTTCAACTGTTGTTTCAAATCATCTGCCATTTCATCCATCTGTCCAGCAACAGTGTTCCTGGTTAACTAAATATCCTTAAATTACTGTGCTTTCTGTGGGCACACAATGTCAGCAGCTTTTACAAGGCAATACTTTATGAAATCTCCTTCACTGTAAGATTTCCCACTCATGGCGACCATTCGGCTGAGTTCATAGATTGCAGTAACGGAAGCGACATTGGCTTGATCTATTTTTGTAAAACATGTCTGTTGCTGTATCAAGTTAGCCTTCAATTCCTGAAGTTTTGAAACACGCATTAAGCCCACATATTTATCGCAGGATCGATGGTTGGTTTTATGTCTTTTTAAGTTGTACTCTTTTGGCCTAACAATGCTGTTATTGCATACTAAACAATGTATCTTTCCATTTACCATTGCACAAAAATACTGTAATTCCCAATTTTTCTTGAAATACTCGCCTTTCTTCATCAAGTGCCCTTTTCTTCTTAGCTGAAAGTGCTGTAGCCATTTTAAACGGAGTCAGTTTATGCAACGGAGTCAGTTTATGCAGTACTTCATTAAAACGAATAATATAATTTCCGGCACAATTCCACAAGATACAATTTATTATTGTTTTAAAATTTTAACATGGCAATAACAATCTGTTTGCTACTTCCGGTCAATGTTGCCTACTGTCATAGATAGAAAACCCTTACTAGATTAAAACAGCAGTATTGTTTTCTTATACGTGGCACTATGCCAAATTTATGTTTAATACACCCAGTTTAAAGTATTAAAACTGCAATTTTCGCCATTAAATGAGACAATTGCAGTATTCCTTGTGTGGGCTGCACACGTGCTTGCAAAGGGCTGCATGTGGCCCGCGGGCTGCACGTTTGACATGCCTGTGCTAGACAGTGGAAAAAAGGTCAAGTATGCAGGACCTGGTTAGTTTTGAGCTTGTTAGCCAGCATGTAAGTACGGGAACCAGTTCTCTCAGAGGACTGACATACTATACTAGTGATATGGTTACAAATATCCACAATTCAACAGTTCTTTCAGAGGACTGACTTACTATACTAGCGATATAGTTACAAATGTCCCCCATTCAGTGGAAGTGATAAAAACACAGAATGTATTAGTTGCTAATGCTGAAGTCGCATGTGTCTGGCTATTGGCGTATACAAATGACAACAAAACAGCATGTGCATTCTCTGACTACATCCTGCTGGGAATCTAGTAGTGCCATTGTCCTGCTATAAGAGAGGTTTGGGGGATGTTTAAGAAGAACACCCTGAAATTATTTTTTTAATGAAAAAGATGAACAGAAAAATGGCATGTGGTATACATTCATTACATCTCGTTCAGATGTCATGTAGGGCTTTATGACACAATAATGAAATTTTGGCCTTCGGGTTTGCTACCCAACCTACTGAAACACAACATTTGATATACAATCATTATGTATCTTTTGAGCTGTCATGCATGTTATAAGAGGTGGCTAAAAAAAATGTTAAGCATGGGGTTGACTACCAAACTCAATGAAAATCAGTGACTCAAAAAATGCCATGCTGAAGTCAGTTGTGTAAAATGGTGCAGCTATTGCTGCCAAGTTGTAAGCCAAGATACATTGCATTCAGTTTCCCAGACTTTTTCTTCTTTCATTCACTCAGTTCCCCAAACTACATACAGAATGTTTGGTAATGAAAACAGAAGAATAACAGTTATGGTTTAGTTTATAAAATATAATGCCAATTAAATTGATTTATTTTAAATAAGGAAACACACAGTGTGAAAACCTATGGAAGAGAAAAGAGTATTCATCTGTAAATATTTAAGTGAAAAGAATAAAATAATGATTGACTCTAGTCAAGTGCATTACCAAATCAAAAGACAGTGGGGTCAGTTGCAGCCAACCTTTAATGCAAAGATAGCACGGCATGTGATGATGAAAATAATTATGAACTTGTTAGACAATGAGACAAACAATGAATTGTAAAAAAAAATAGTTCAAAAGAATACATAAATAAATATAGATTAGAAGAAAGTGTTAAAGTAGTGTCCCTTACTTGGATGTAGTCTCTGGTCTGTCTTCATGTTCCAAGTCTTCATCATTATAATATTTTAAGAGCTCATCTTTCATGCTAAGGTCATGACGAAGTTGGTTCACTTTCTCTGTAGCTAATGTCAACTCATCTTCAAGGGCTTCCACTCGATTACTTAGTTCTTTATTCTTGGAGAGAAGAGTTTGTCCAATGCGGGCTGTTAGCTCAAGATCGCGTTCTTTCTGTACAGATGAATCAAACAGATAAGTTATTATATTTTCTATAAAGAAAAGATTTTGTACAAAATTAATCCTAATATCTTCTTCTTTTTTCAGCGTCATTCTCAAACTCCCGCTGGATTTCCCTTGTAGTAGGACCATGGTCCTATTAGATTTCCAGCAGGATGTAGCCCAGAGAATGGAAATACGTTGTTTCACCATTTTATTTGTGCCAATGGTCCGACACATCCATCTTTGGCAGGAATCCTGATATAATGATGTTTAACTGCAGGTGACTAAATGTCATATCTAACACTTCAATTCTGCTGAAGACGGATGTGTTGGGTCATTGGCGCAGATAAAACGCATTTCCATTCTCTGGACTACAACCTTCTGGAAATCTAGTAGGACCATGGTCTTGCTACAAGGGAAATCCAGCAGGAGTTTGAGAATGAACGCTGAAGAAGAAGAAGACACCTCAATTGTCTAGAGCATTAGATTGATATAACGCCCTGGTCATGCGGGTGTCAGAGGAAACAAGAGAGCTGACTTATTGGCAGGCAATGTAGTGACAGACGGCACAATGCTGAGAAAAGATAAAGAAGACTTGGTCAATGCAGTAATAAATTCATTTCAAGATGAAGATTGTCAATGAGGCTGAGAACGTACACATACAGAGAATGATAGAAATGGGAGTATCTAGAGGTGAGGGAAGGAAAAGTATTCATTTTTTGGAAGGTCCCGAAGATCAGGTAATCAACACCTGACTGGGACTAAGTCTACATACACTGGGACGGCTGCTGGAATGGAGGGCGGAGCACTTATCGGAATGATCCACGTGCTGTGAATCTAGTTTCTAATCATAAATCAAGAAATGTGATATCGTGTTTAAAAAATGGATTTTTCTGAGACACCTGGGATTTATCACTTGAGGCAATGGAGTTATGTGCTATGAGCAGTACTCTCGGCAGGATCGTGCTGCTTCATTGAGAAAGACGGAGTAAATATAGAATAACTAGAGTACTATTAAGTCAATCATATGCAAGGAATATGAAATCTCTACACCTTTTCATCTGCTGACACCTTTCCATCTTTTCAGATGATAGTAATATTATTGTGTAACACAAGGTGAAATCTCATACAGATAGGCATTTTTGAGCTGAATAAACCCTATCTGTATTGAAGCCATGCAGTCACATGGACAGTGTGGTCAAAAGTAGTCAACATTGGTACCATCAAATGATTGCAAACATTTGTGTGATTACAAGTCTACATACAAAAACTACCTTTTATAAAAACATATATCCTGCTCTGAATATAAGGCTTTTTCTCAAAATATATAAATTCTGGAGGTAACCAATACCACCCCCACCCTGCAACATTGCACAATATCTTCATTGCTCGTTTCCTGGGGATCAGAATAAACACACAAAACTCAATAAGCTATAAAGATGGTGATGATAATGATGAAATAATCCCTCCAGCTGTGAGCAGGATACTCTTGGCAGAACATAGCCTTTCTGACAAAATGCACAGGTCATCCTCAGTTGAGTAACCAAGGTGATACCAGGGCTCGTATATGGTTATCCGAAGGGTATGGTTGTTAGGGGGAGTTTATGAATGAATGTTTAGTCCCTGAAGGGAGGCTATCCACTGCAACAAAATACCAGGATCATCACATCCTGCCAGGAGTGTAGCACACACTTCTTGGCCAACTAGCTCATCATTTTTCTGTAAGATCTGTTGATCCATCTGTAGCAAGGGCACATCTAGGATTCCTCGCCACCTAGGAGTCTGCCATAAAAGGTCAAAGGTGCAATGTCTATTGTCTTGCATCTCTTTGTCATCCATGGGGATTGTATGATCCCCAAAATTAAGAAATTGAAACAGACATGCAGTTTTTCTTCTTCCTCATTGTTCTTCAGTCAGATATCAGGTTACAGTGTCAAAAGCTTCAATGAATTGTGTGATTCACTTCAGGTCATCCATGGAACCCCTCAGGTCTGGAAGTAGTGTTGTCTCAGTAGGCCATATTTTCTTCCTCTCTTCTTGGTAGAGTTTACATGCATGAAGAATGTGTTCTGCAGTCTCTGGGCTCAGTCCACAGATGCACAGGTCTATCGTGCAAATTTTCAGCTTTCTAAACATGTGACTTCTCAGTTTGTTGTGACCAGTTCATAGTCTCTAGATGATGGTTTGTTCCTTGCGTGAGACATGCAGTGACAATGATGATTTCTACAGGTGACTGGTTGTAAGTCTATCCTCAACTTTCTTTAATTGTCACCTATGACATGCCACAAATGAAGACAGTAGCCTTGGACACATAGTCACAAATGATGGCAGATGTGAAACAGAAGTTAAAAGGAGAATAGGAATGGCTAAAAGTACCTTCAATGACATGAGGAAATTATTAATATCTAAACAAACTACAAACAAGTTAAAAATGAAAATTATAAAATGCTACATCTATTCCATATTAATGTATGGCTCGGAAACATGGACACTAAATAAACAATTAGAAGACAAAATTGATGCCTTTGAGATGTGGGTATATAGAAGAATAGGGAGAACATCATGGAAAGAGAAGAAAACAAATAAAGAGGTGCTAAGAACACTTAATATGAAGAAAGAACTACTAAGAGAAATAAAGATCAGGCAAATAAAATACTTTGGACACATTAAATGACATGACACCTTATTGAAGACCTTACTTGAGAGTAAAGTCAAAGGGAAGCGAGCAAGAGGTAGGCAGAGATACGTGGTAGAGTAACATCACACGATGGACAGGTTACAGTCTAGCAGAGTGCACCACCAAGACAAGAGACGGCACTTAATGATGATGATGATATGACATGCCTCGAAAGAAGACAGTAGCCTATTCTTTGCACCATGAACAATGTCCAGGCCAGGCCCTGGTTTATTAGTTGATACAGAAGTGCTAAATCTGAGATATTAGTTTTTAAAAAGAGAGTCCACAACACTAAAAGCAAAATTCAGAATCCTACCTCTTCCAACAAGTGAGTAACTGCTTCAATGTCATTGTATGTTTTCGTCACCTGCGACACTCGTTCTGCACATAGAACTGAAAAGAGAATATCTCAGAGATTAAATCCTAGCCCTTTTACAAACTTTTAATCAACATGCCAACAATTCATTAAAACTTTAAAAAGTAATTATCTATGCCAACTAGCTTATTAATTTTAAATGATTATTTCTTAACTGACAATTCATTGTTTGCTATATCGACTACCAGTATGTGCTGATGTTAAATGTTCATTTTATGAGAATATAACTATATAAATGAATAGTTCTATTGATTCAATGACAATTATTTGATTTCTGTTCCTGTAAAAAAAAATTAAACAAGAACTTGGGTGGAGGTTAATTCTATTTATTATGGGGAGTCAAAAGTTAATTATGTATTTTTGATGCTCTGATTTATGACCCTTCAAATCAAGGCCATATTGATGTTATAGGTCATGATCCAGTACTTCATACAGTAAGCCATGTGAAGTAAGAGAAGGAAATATGGTGGACTTCAAGATTACCAATCCTGTTCTCCTACAGCATTATTGTAATAAATAACTAGACGCCTCTGCAGCAGCATGTGAAATTTGCATGCGAAAGGAAAAGGAACAGACAACACTGTAAAGAAGTTGTTCCAAAGGCTCAAACTTGGGTACACCAACACTAAGGACACACCCAGGTCATGGCATTCATCAATCACAGAAGTGTCAAGCCAAGCTATCGCAGATATTCCTACTATCAGCACTCTGCTCTTGTCAGTCCAACTTGATCATTCTCAAAGCACCATGTTTCAGCATTTGCATGAACTCAGGCTCAACAGTATACAGTAGATATTCAGGAATTCGATTTATTGGAAGAAGTTTACACCGGTGTGGCAGAGTCCTTGTCCTCAGTTATAAGGCCAAGAAAACCAAAGACTTCTCACATTGGAAGGTATATTATAGATAACATATTATGGGGATCATTTGTATTTTGCAGAATAAGCTACAATGTGCAATTTTTGTATCGTCATCAAAATCATCACGGCTATAAAACTAGAGGCAGACCATGTAAAAAATGGATAACAGAAATCAAAGAAGCCACAGGAACAAGCTCACAAACAGAACACAAGAAGGCCATCTCCAAAGAACTCTTCCACCCCTGACGCTGCACGGTAAAGAAGGGCCACAGCATATAGATAGATCAAAACCATAACCCCTCAGTTGTAGAAGTGCCACTTTAGAAATATCCAGACAAAAATACCACCATTACTCTCTGCTCAGTTTAAGTGTGGAGAAACTTAATCCTGCTTAGTATTTGATATCATCAATCCCTACTTTTTTTGGTCCTCCTCTTCCACCTCAAATGTCCCCTAAACTGACAAAGAAAGTAAATCATGCCTCCTAATGTGCCCAAACCATGCAAGTTTGTGATATTTCATCCTTCCTAGAAGATTTTCTTACTGACCTACAAGAGCATTTATTGTGTATCTTATATACACACTGTTTCAAGGTAAAAAAAAACAGAATTATTTTTGGACTCATCACAATGTGTGGTTGCTAGAGTTTTTTCCTAGACAGGTTAGGAGTTCCTAGCTGGTTAGAAGGTAACAAGGGAGCTATTCTATGCTCATTTTAGAAGTAACTTGTGAGCTGATCTAGAATGAGGTTTGGTTGTAGTGTTTTCTATAATCTTAGAGGGTTTCTGAAGATTTGTTTTAGGTTTCTGTTGAAAATAAAGAGTTATTCTAGATTAATGATCAGAAGAGAGGAAAGAGTGAAAACTTGCAACCCAGGGGATTGGATAAGTAAGTAAGGCTCATGTTAGTGGTCACTTGGGGACCTAATCTAAGATGTGCTTAGGATACTTTTTTTGTATGATCTTAGATAGTTCTGGATGTTTATTTTAAGTTGTGAAAGAGAGAGATATTCTAGGTTTAATTTGGAGGGTTAAAAAGGCTTACTTTCCATGAATGTCGTAATAGGCGACTAAGGAGGTTATGGGGCTGGAGTTGGCTGCACCATCCCATATAGGGTCAAAGTGACCCAAAGCAGAGCTTTTGCATGTGTCAGGCCGAAATGCACAGATATTGCAGCAATTATGTAAACCATGGCACACTTCATTCTGTTCCACTACATCCTGCTAATCTGCAGGAGTTTGAGCACCAATGAAGAAGTAGAGGACCGTTTACGACATACATAGCAGATTTCTTTTCTCCCCTTTCGGGCCCTGTCTTCCACTCTAGGAAAATAACACTTAGAAATAGAGGAACTAAAGAAAAAATATAAAATTATCTACAATTCACGGAAACCAAAGTGCTTAACAAATATATCACAAAGGAGAGAGAGAGAGAGAGAGAGAGAGAGAGAGAGAGAGAGAGAGAGAGAGAGTGATTGAGACGTTATATCTGTGTAAACAAGTGATGGTTTAGTTTCAATGAAATATGATAAAGCACAGATTCACGACTAACAAACATATACATGCAGCAGATAATGATTGAATGCAAGATTAAGCTCTTCTAGAAGCACACAAGTATTACAGAATATAAATACGATTTGTTTACAAGCTTATAAAATATATATCCGTGTTTTCGTGTAAACACCATCATAATGTGTTTTCATGTGTTTGTTCATCAACTTCAAACAAAGATTGGCGTAGGTGTACTGTGTGAAGTGACACACCTGACATTGTGGTAAACGACACACTAAAGGCATGTTTACTAGTATCTTTGGACACAGGTTCTTTCATTGCGTGCATTATCTTATATCAAACACACAAATTGCTTTCGTGAGGGTTTGTTTTGTTGATATTATTTGCAGTTTTTATAAATCAGTACATAGCTAGCTAGCTTTTAAAACGCTCAACGTGTAATGATGATTTGGTTTACCAAATGGTGATACCGAGATTTGGTTTTTGATTTAGAAGGCTGATGAAAATTCGATGGACAGATAAGAAAACTAATGTAGAAGTTCCTAGAGATTCTGGAGTAAATAGACAAATTATAACAAACATTAGAAGCAAACAGTTCTGCTTGTTGCGGACCCGAAATGGGAACAAAGAATACCAACATTGTGACCTACACTATATGTCGTAAGAGGCGACTGATGAGGTTTTTGTGGTGGAGTTAAATATCCCATTCATATAGGGTAAAAGGAATCCTTAAACATGCTGAAGTTGTATGTGTCAAACCGAAAAATGCAGATATTGCTGTAAAACATGACACGGGTTCCGTTCTCTAGACTACATACCCCAGGATAATTTCCAGAGAACGGAGGTGTGTTGTTTCGCAGCTTTATTTGCTCCATTGGCCGGACACATCCAACTTCAGCGATAAAAATATTTTAATTGGAGTTATCATTTTTTGACAATATTTTATCTGAGTATTGACTATACCTAGTTCAACTGTATGGCAACCCTGAATATTACAACTAAGAACGTGTTCAAATCTGTATCGCGATTTACATGATCTTATTCACTCTTCTGACACATGGTTCAAGCACTACAACTTCATATACGATAACTAGAAACTACTTAAAACTCTCAGTAAGCAATGTGAACAATGCACGCGCACACGTTTATATATATGTATGTATAAAGTCAACGAACATTATTTGGCTGTGAGTCTTGTGCCCCTAGAGGTGTAACCAAACTCAGGACTTGTTGGACTTACGCCGCCTAGGATGTTGGATCAGCGAGGAGGCATACATTTATTTTAGGTAGTGTAAACTTGATTGACCTCGACAATCAAATGGTTTCCAAATTCTGCAATGGTCATAAATACACGCATGACCATTGATGTCTCTAAGACCTCTGCACAGAATTAATCAGAATTTCATTCGTTACGTTTTTTAAAATTATTGTCGTGGTTTCCGTTGTTCACTATTTATGTACTTTGAATCGTCTTGGCTATTTCTGGCATGCGGCTCCGAGTATATAAATAGTTACCATCGGAAATAACGACAATAATATTAAAAAAGTAACGACCTGATGGCCTAATTAATTCTGTGATATCAGACTCTCATGCTACACGGAAGTTTTGATAATTCTATCAATGCTGTTTTTCTGTACTATACAACGCACATCAAAACAAACAACACTCACGTTGATAACCAATTGTAAACTGCAGGAGTGGATAATTAACTTGTGCGCGCATGTTAGAGAGAGAAAGAGAGAGAAAGAGAGAGATAGAAAGTGTTAGAGACAGACAGAAATAGAGAGAGAAGACAACATGGTGAACGTAGAAGCCTATATTTTGAGGGACACTAACGCTAAATTCTTTTCTACACTCGTTCTTAAACTCCTGCTGCTGAGGAGGGTGTAAACCAGAGAACAAAATGCACTGTGTTATAGTGTACAGCGTGGCTGTGATATCTGCACATTTCATTCCAACACATTCGACAATAGCATGACTTTGAGGTTTCGTTGACTTACGGACTGAGAAGACATTTTCACCCCCAACACTCCTTTTCGCCTCTTGTGACATGCATAGCAGGCCAGAGCGTTACTATTCTTTGGTCCTCTTTCGATCCCCAGCAACACACGGACGATTGTTTGTTCGCTCGTTTATTCCAAGGAAATGCGATCAACTTGCTCTCACTTCCTATGTGCAGTGTGGTGGTTTCTCTGAGCTTTCTTGCATACCACAGAAGACTTCAGCTTTCGGCTTAGTGCAATGCATACTGAAGAAGCCTTCTACTCGGAAGTGGGGGAGGGGGGGTTATGTGTTATGAAACGAACTGGTATTTTGCCTGGGTCACCCACTGTGCACCATTCCTCCGACGAGGAGCTTCGTAGACGTTGAACAATGTCTACATGTATAGGAAGAAAATTCCATTACCACCTTCCGTATCCCTATGTCGCAGACCAACTTTCTTCCGTATGAGCCGTGTTGGGCAACGGCGACAGTCGAATTAGAGAGGGTACAAAACATGTCTCTTACTGCAAAGATACCAGGTTCTAATCCTGCCGACGGCAGCTCTACATGCGGAACGTTTATAAAGAAATGTCAACCTATTCAACGCAAGTATTTCCTAGAAATCACTACAACCAAAAAATGATGTGTTTATCTCTACGTCCTGAATAGGATATGCTACACTGTTTTGGAACTAATGTTGAATTTTAGACACTACTCTTCAATTGACCACATGTAGTATTATGAATAAACATGTCTGACATTCTGGCTGGACTAGTAGGTTTTGAGGTTAACACTAAAATAAACACTTTATGAGCATTATAATGAATGATATAATATAATTCATTGCAACTCCTGATAACCATACATGCGCAATCTCACTCAGCCGATAATGACAAGCATGTAATTAACTAAGATTTATAAATATATTTAAATATCCGCCCACGTGATGCCGGCGCCTAAAAAGGGAGTAAAGATTAACTAAATATCCGCCCACGTGTTTGGTGATGACTAAAAAGGGAGCAAAAAATAACTAAATATCCGCCAATGTGTTTGGTGTCGACTAAAAAGGGAGTAAAGAATAACTAAATATCCGTCCATGTGTTTGGTGACGCCTGAAATGGGAGTAAAGAATAACTAAATATTCGCCCACGTGTTGGTGACGACTGAAAGGGGAGTACAGAAAAACTTAATATTCGCCCATCTGTTAAGTACGCCTAAAGAAAAAGTAAAGAACAACAACACTGTAACATGTCATCTATATCGTTCCAGCGGCTAAGGTTTTTGGAGATGGAGTTGGTTGTCTCATACCATTGATGATCACAGTGAAGTCGAATCAGTTTGAACAGAAAGTGAATTCTCATGTCCTATGTCTCAAGACCAAAGCCGCATATATTGCAGCCAAACTATAAACCATGACACAATGCATTCTGTTCTTTATACTACATCCTGATAATCTGTAGGAGTCTGAGAACGAACACGAAGATGTCTAAATTCAAGGGTGAGCACAATGAGTCAAATCCACACCGCCAATCAATTTTTACTGGCATGCCAAGTTAATATATATAGTAACTGTAGACAGTGACATCAAAGATCATGAAATATCACATCACAGGCAATTGCAAGCAAGCAGTAAACTAAGACTTTAAACAGTGGTAAATGATTACGGAAAATATATTTCTGCCATAGCAATACGTGATCAGAACGAACGAAAAAGAGACATGGGGAAATGATTGATTGATACGAACGTCGATAAATGTTATATTGATCTCTAAGATGATACTTTTATTAACGGGACCTTAAAAAAAATTCAAGCTCTTATGATATTGCAGTCGCCAGTAGAATCATTATCCTGATATATGATAGATTCAACCGGAGTTTGTGAACATTCACTCGCTGTAAACCGAGATCATAGACAATAGAGGGCGTGGCGTGTTGGATAATTGGAAAACAAACATCTAAAATGACAAATTTCCCCTTCCTTCAATTTTCATTGGATACTCATGCAGTGGTGAGCGGCGTCGTAATCTTGTGTGGTTTGGCTACGTGATGAGGCACAATTCTCTTTCCAAAAATATCTTGCAGGGAACAGTTTATGGTGAAAGAAGAGGGGATCAGTGGAAAGTATGGATTGATAATATTAAAGACTGGACAGAATTAAGATTATCCACACTCAAACAAAGACCTGATAACAGAGAATCGAAAATATGTACGCACTGCGCAAAACTTAAATCCAACAGGTAAAGCGTGAAACGGGGTAATAAAGTTTTGCTAATAATACGAAACAAATATAGGCATATGCACAAATCGACGTTTCGACCGAAAGACCCTAATCAAAAAATTGATAAAGGCCTTTCGGTAGAAACGTTGAGGCGTGTGTGTCTATGTTTGTTTCGTATTATTAGCAAAACTTTACTACTTGATTTGTGTGTGTGCCTATGTTTGTTTCGTATTATTAGCAAAACTGTATTACCCCGTTTCACGCTTTATCTGATAACAGAGAGGCATGGCGAAATTTTTGTGTTGGAGTTTCCAGAGTAACATCCCTTCTACCCTGAAGATTATGGGTTTGATGATGATGATGAGGATGATGGCAATGCTTTGCATCGACGGGCAATGAAAATAAGAAAAAAGTAAAATGAGTCATTTTTGGAAGGCCATTTTTCAATTAGTCAACATGTCTTCTTCCTGACGGTCATGGTGTAAACATAAGTTAAGCCCTTATTATTAGAGAAAGTGGGTAAAAACTAGGCACTGTGTCACGAATACCGACAAATACTACGTGTCTATTCACACGCAAGTCTTGTTACCAAATCTCGTATAAGTATTATAAATAAACTTATCTATGTTACTAAATCAGTATCCACATTTCGACTCAAACACCGAGCATTGTCTAACACGTTCTATGGTCGATTTTATACAATTATATAGAAAACATTTGACATACTTTCATCAGAGCCTGTCAGGTAGACAGTTCTTCCACACCCTCCACTTTCAGGCAAACTATATATAATATATTACAATATTTATCCGAACGAATGAATAAGATTAGAAACTCACTCAAAGAACTGAATTAAACACCAGTAGAAAAAGAACTAAAAGAAATGTGATGGAAATCTACAGGAAATTTTCGTAAAAAGCTCTGGAAGACTGCCCATGAGAACGAATGCCAGAAAAACACTGAAACATAGTAAGACTGCCGCCAGGCGTATGTGGACAAGACTGACAAACTCGTAGTTCATGGGAGTTTCATCACTATAATCATCACCACTGTCTAGTAATCGACAGGCTAAATAATTCAATCTACTAGTAATCGAAATGTAACTTACTGTCACTGTCATGTGACGTATTCTCTCCAGAACGTTGTCTTCCCAATGACCTACGTGAAAATTTATCTGTCTTGGACATTTTCCAACGACGTATTCATGTTATCTTCAACATCGTCAGTTCATCGTCTTCGCGACCTGCTCTTTCTGCTCCTCCCAGGTGCTCTGCCCTCCATGATTTGTCTTTCTAATCGGTTGTGTCTATATGACCAAACTCGCCCGTGTGTTACCGGGGTCCGAAAGGGGAGCAAAGAATAGCAACACTGTTTACCTTCCACGCATGTCGTAAAAGGCGACTAAGGAGGTTATAGGATGGAGTTGGCTGTCCTATCCCATATAGGGTCAGTGACCCAAAGCCATGCTGAAGTCGGATGTGTCCGGCCGAAAGGCGCAGATATCGCAGCAATGCTGTAAACCATGACACAACGCATTCCGTTCTCCGGACTACACCCTGCTAATCTGCAGGAGTTTGAGAATGAACGCAGAAGAAGAAGAAGAAGAAGAATATGACCAAACAGGTGAAGTTTTCATTTGTTTGCTATTGTGTTTAGCAACAAACACTCTGGCATCTTCAATGTGTTATAATATCTGAGTATCTTTTATTGTCTTCCATGATACTCTAAGTATCTTTATTTATCATTTCATCTCAAAGGCGTTGATCTTCTTTGTCGCTGTTTTACTTAGTATCCATGTTTCACAGCCGTATTTTGCAACCGGAAAAATAAAAGTTCCTAGCATTAGAAATTTCGTTTTTATTTTGTTTTTCCAATTTCACTATATTCATTAATATGAACTAGTGCTGTTTCTGCTTCATGTGAAAATTATATAGATCAGATGACAATGTTTGCAACAAAGCTGCAATATGTGCACCTTCAGCTCAGCACGTTACTTTATGACATTTGTTTCTTTGTTGTTGTTTTTTTTACGGCAGGGGGCAATATAAGACAGAATCAAATTCGGCCCATTAAAAACTGGAGTTTTAAATACAAGTGTTACAGATGTTTATTAGCCTTCTATTACGCCATCTGTGGTTTTCCATGATATAAATATGATTACGGAATAATATCAATAGTAGGTTCAGTATTATGTTAAGATATGAAGGAGATGTAAAAAAATAATTTGGAAAAGTTGCATATTAAGGTTCCTATGGCAGTGGTACCCTATTCTCTATAATGTGATTTTTTTTGGAGAGAATGGAGTATTTTTTTATATACAAAAACTTAATGCAGAATAAACTAAAGTGGTATCAATACTTAATATTTCATTGTAGAAAACTAACTAAAGAAATTAAACAAGAAAAATACACATTGTTAAAATTTAGAAAGATTTTTGGGGGAAAATTTAAATGCATACACAATTTCCTACAAATCACGCATCCTTTTGAAAATCTAAAGCATAAATTAAATTTTTTTTAAACTGCCGTTTTCGAGGGAAATAACTTAAAATTGTGAAGATAAAAATGACAAAGATATATGAGTCGAAATGGTGTGTTTTAAAAAATCAACAATATATAATATATTAGATTCAGAGTATTGAAGATCAATGGAACATGCTAAAACAGTCGATAAACCAAACATCTAAAGAGATAATACCAAAAGTAAAACATACATCAAAACAAAAATGGATGACAGAAGAAATATTAGAATTGATGAGCACCAGAAGGAAAAATAAACACAAGATAGTGGAATATCAGAAAATACATAAGGAGATACGAGAGAAATGCAAAATAGCAAAAGAAAGCTGGCTGAACAAGAAATGCACAGAAATAGAATTGTACTACAACTAAGATACAACATTACTATATAAGAAAATTGAGATGATAACAGGAAAGAGAACGCAAACAGTTACAGGGTGTCTAAAATCTAAGACAGGGCAGGTATTAATGGGAATAGATCACATAGTACAGAGATGGTCAGAATATATCAAAGAACTTTATGAGGACAATAGACCAGAAATAAACATACAAGATAACGGTGAGGGTCCATCAATACTCACAGCAGAAGTAAGGGAGGCACTAAGACACATGAAATATGGCAAAGCCCCAGGTCCAGACAATATCACATTAGAAGAATTAGCAGCTTTAGATTACTTTGGAGTTGAAATAATCACAAAATTGCTGAATGACATATATATCAGCGGAAACATACCCGATGACTTAATGAGATCCATATTCATAGCATTACCTAAGAAACCAGGGACCACCGAATGTGAAGAACACCGTACAATCAGCCTCATGATCCAAATAACCAAAATACTGCTCAGAATCATCATGAAGAGAGTGAGAAACAAAATAAAACCAGAAATAAGTCCAGAACAATGTGGATTTGTAGAAGGCAAAGGCACCAACAATGCGATTTATATATTAAGAACACTAATAGAGAGGTCTATAGAGGTAAAAACAGATCTGTACCTCTGTTTTATAGACTACACTAAAGCTTTTGACAAAGTTAAACATAGCGAAATTATACACATGCTAGAGAATCTGAACATTGACAGCAAGGATTTAAGAATAATCAAGAACATGTACTGGCAACAAACAGCAGCAATAAGAGTAGGAAAGCAATTTGGCCCTTTTCAACAAATAAAACAAGGAGTCAGACAGGGATGCGTGATTTCACCAGACCTGTTCTCTCTATACAGTGAAAACATATTGCGTGCAATAGTAGATATCCCAGGAATATCAGTGGGAGGACATAACATAAATAATTTGAGATATGCGGATGACACTGTTCTGATTGCAAAAAGTGAGGAAGACCTTCAAAACTTAAATAAAGTAGTAGTCACAGAAAGCAAAGAGAAAGGCCTCTTCCTAAATATCAAGAAAACAGAAGTAATGGTTATTTCAAAGAAAGAAAATAACACACCTTGCAAGATCATAGTGAATGATATAGTATTAAAACAGGTCCACCAATTCAAATATCTAGGTACAATTATAACAGCAGATGGAAGAAGTTGAACAGAAATAATATGCAGAATAGGACAGGCAAAAACAACATTCAGAAAAATGAAAAATATACTGTGTAATATGACCTTGTCATTAGAGGTGAGAAAGAGAGTTCTGCAGTGCTATATAACCCCTATACTACCATATGGGTGCGAGTCTTGGACAATAAACAAACTGGAAAGTGGGAGATTGGAGGCAACAGAGATGTGGTTCTACAGAAGAATGCTGAGAATACCATGGACTGCCAGAAAAACTAATGTAGAGGTGTTAAAAGAGTTAAATGCGAAACGGACCTTAATCAACAATATAAGAAAAAGGCAATCTTCTTTTTTGGCCACTTAATGAGACAGGCAGGTTTAGAGAACATAATCACAACAGGCAAGATTGAAGGCACCAGAGACAGAGGGCGACAACGTGAGAAAATATTAGACATTTTGACAACCTGGCACGGCAAAGAAACAACAACGACTTTGATACATAATACTGTGGACAGAGAGCTGTGGAGAGCCATGACCGCCTACGCCACCCGGCATGGCACCTGATGATGATGATGATGATGATAATATAGGATTAATAATTCGTTATATACGTGAACACAAGACAAATATATTAGCCGGACAGCAAGTAAACGAACGTTTAGGTTATCAATAACTACTTTTGCCAATGGTGGAACGGTGTAAACTTGCTTGGTTTAACATATAAAGAGACACGATTCACATTCTAAAATTGTTTTTCAAGGAACAGTCGAAGGTGGAAGAAGAGGTGGAACAATAAAATCATGGATTGCTAACATCAAGGAAAGATCCGTGCGTAATTTATGTGCACTCCTCCGAATGACTAAGAACAGATGTGTTTGGACGGATTTTTTGTGCTGAAGTCTCCAATGTGGTTACCCCTAACACCGTGATTGTTGAGAGTAGTACTAACACTTAGCAGGGAATGTAGAGAATGGTTCCCCACGGCTGTGGAGCAAAAGGTGCAGTCTTTGGTCATTGAGAATGTCAAAGAAAGGGGATGTGATTATATATAATGATGGATATACTGATTAGACATGTTCGCAGTGCTTGGACCTTCACAGCTCAGTGCGCAGGTAAAACGATCAGGGAGGAGAGTGGGGCCTTTACTGTGACTACGAGTAGCATGACTATGGAGATTATAGCAGTGACCGGGATATTTGAGTGGGTGGGCACACAGAAGGTAACACGGGTCGTCATTTGAGTGACTATGAGTATGATTAGGAAGGTACAAGTGGGTCTCGTTCGCGAACAATGGATTGCGACTTTGAGAAAGGCTAGTTTGAAAGTAGCTACATTTATTTTCGTTCCGGGACATGTGGGTGGTCGAGGCAATGAAATAGAAGATCAATTGGCGTCATGCGCGATTGTGGCACAGGGCGATGGGGCAATGGATCAAGCTGACGTTTAGAACTCCGTAAGAGATATAGCACGCCAGAGTGAGATTAGTGTGGGTGGCGATTCCTTTTTAATGTCCAGGATTAAAGATTAGGGTTCCAAATACGGTGTTGCTAAAAGTGAACATTTTGGAGGGCGCAGAAAAATGTCGGTCAAACCAGCAGCGGACCAGTACAGTCAGAAATAAATGTAATATCGGATACACTCAGGGAGACATCGGAGCAACTATGGACGTGTCCAGTTTGAAGTGATGATGATCCGACGACTAACTAAACCTAACGGGTTATGAGTCTTATTACTATTATCAATATTATTACTATTAACATAATACTAAACTTTCCTTATCGTCTCTTATGATATGTACCGTAGGTTAATGTTAACATTATTATTTCAAATAATTATATATACACACATACACGTTTTGCATGTGGTAATGATAATGCTTGTTTTAACTAAATACACATTATGTTGCAATGAATATATTCATTACAAAATATTGATTTATTTTCAGGTAAGACAAGACAAGAATATGGCAAAAATACGCGTAAACATGCCGTTTATAACGTACTAGTCCGCATGCGGAAGGTCTCACCACTGACTTTTCAGAGAAATCATTATGCAGTGTAAGCTCTCAGTAGATGACATGAGAAATTGGTGAGGCTGTTCTCTGTGGAAGCCTCACAGCAATTCATCTGTACAATTATTTTTCCCTGTGTGGTGTAACATTAAGACAACCAAGTATTAAATATTACAATGGGGGAACAAGATTATATCCAACCCCGACCACGGTCATAGAAAGCAACGAGTGTGTTATGCCTCTGCTATGAGCAGATGGCACATGGGGTGTGGAGAAAAGCAATTCTGTTCAGGAAGTGACAAATTTAAGAGGAGAGATATAGCAGGGAATAGTGAAAAAAATTGTGGTTTTTATTTTTACTTTAATAGTACGTCACAAATGGTTTATAATTAAAGATCAACCATTTCTCTACCTAAATCCATTAGCATTTTTAGAATCGATTAATTAATGAGTGAGAAATGATGTCTCAAAGATGTTGATGTGTTCCTTTTTTTTTATTCTTGAAAAAAAAAAATCAATTCAGATAAAAACGGAATTGTGATATCTCATTTACAACAAATGGTTCATCCCGTCACGGTATATACAATGTATGCTCTAAATACACAAACTTTAACGAAAACTAACACTCATAGCACTTATTAAACCATAACTTTTTCAAATATTAGCTAATTTGACTGAAATTTTCTGTGCATGTTTACAGTATAGCTGCCCATGGCACAGACTAAAGGAATTTTATTTTTTTATGTACTTTCAAATTTAGAAACTTTAAGTTTAAAAAGTGTGATAAAAGTATTTAAGACATTATTTTCCTTATTTTCTGCCATGAATGTTCCATTTAATAACATCATTTGAATTACATGCTATATGAGAGTTCTGAGAACACCATGGACATCAAGTAAAACAAAGCAGGAGGTGTTGAGAACAATTAACGTCCAGGAAGGCTAGCTTCTGAACACCATATTAAAGAAAAAGCTAGTTTTTTTTCGATCACATTAAGAGACATGACGGCATGGAGAGAGTGTTACTGTAGGGGATGATAAAAGGCAACAGGGGAAAAGGTCGCCCAAGTCGCTGTTGGACAAAAGACGTTTAAGAATTCCTGCGAATGTCACTAAAAGAGCTGGGACAATTTGCTCAAGACCGCGGAGATTCAAGAGATCCATAGGGAAGACTACATTCTGTAAAAAATGTGTCACCTGATGATGATGATGTTCCATTTATGTATATACTTGCTGAATTTGGTTGAATTTGACGCCAGGCTTTTCTTAAAATTGTGATAGAAGTGATATCTACATTTCACACATGCATATTATCACATTTCATTTAAAAAATGCATCTTCCAACATATAGACATGAATCCCAGAAACATTGTGTTTACATATAGATGAAACATTTGTGCATTCTGTGTGCAAATTTCAGAGCTAAAACTTTAAAATTGAATTTTAATGAATTTTTGTAGTAGCGTACCACCCTCCAGCTATAAACCCAACCCTTAAGTACATAATTTTCAAGAAGACATTTAAAAGGAATAGATTTCAAAAGCACAGATTTAAGAGCAACAGCGAGTACGAGAAGACATATTTAAGAACATTATCTTCAATGCCACATATTTAAGAACATAATGATCAAGAACGCATATAACAGCAATACTATGTTCAAGAAGACATGGTTAAGAACAACATGTAATTCGAGAAAACATTTAAAAACACGGCGCACAGGAAGACATATATAAAAGCAATATAGATTAACAGTTTCAAGAGAGTGTAGCGGATAAGTAACAAGCCGATAGATTGTTTTAGCTGGCACAGGTGGGATCACTAATTATTAGCACACAAAAATCACATAACAAAACCTCGTGATTTACCAAGTTGTGATCCGCAGAAAAAAAATTCATTGTTATAGTTTACAGTTTGACTAGGATACAGGAACCTTTCGGTCTAACGACTTGGTCATAATCTATAATATGGAGCAGCCAGCTCAAACCTAACTTAGACACCGCTTACGACTTACATACTTGTAGATACTGCCCTCATCCCAAAAAAACCCAGAGAATCTCCTTATTGACTTCCTTTCCTCTCAAAGTCCATGAAAAATACATGTTTATGCACTCTTAATAGTCACTGTATGAATCGCTGTCAAATTCAGAAGATATACAGTTTTTAAAATTTGTCATGCCACGAATAGAAGAACTATTCAGCAACAGCTTGCTATCAGCAACAACGACAAAGATACGCATGACAAATTACAGTGGTGTTTATTCTCGACTCCCCTTTCGGACCCTGACACGAATAGATGGCTTTATAATATAAAGTTGGTGATGTGTCTCGAACTTCTGTCGTCATCATGACTTTTCCTCTCTTCCCCCCCCCCCCCTCCCCCTTCACAGAATAACTCAAGTGGAACTCTCAGCCTTATCTACTGTACGCCTGTCGCTCCAATAAAATCAGAGGCATGTCAATCAATTTTCCTTTTGTTTAGTATATAATGTACAGTGGGAGTCATAGTAACGCAGTGGTTCAACTCACTGGTGTCCCAAACTATGACGGGGCTCCAGTATAAGGACCAGTACAGAAAATGTAAACATGCCCTGAAAGGTTGGTTCTGATTATTTTCATGTTTTCGCTGGTCGCCATTGGCTATTTTTGGCAGGCAACTCCAATGTGGATTTCCATTTTAGAAGAAAAAACATTTAGACAACAACGGCTCCCAGAAAAACTCAGCATACAGAAATGGGTACCAGGCCTTCAGGGAAAATAAAAAATGATAGTCACGAAGCTGAACACATCATCTCTAGGTTTGCAAATAATACAATTTCCTATGCGTTTTCTGGGATCGACATGGGAACAAAGAATAGCAAGACGATGTTATGCTATGCATGCAGTAAGAGGCGACTAAGGAGATTTGAAATGAGGCTGGGTCTCCCATTACATAAGTCAAAGTGAACAAAACGTCACGGTAAAGTCGGATTGTCTGGTCGAAAGGAGCATATATCGCACCCTAGTTGTAAACCTTGACACATCTTACTAAACCGGGACACATCTTACTAAACAGCACTAGTGTGAGAACGAGCGAAACCATTATAAAAAAGAAGGGCATTGTCAGTACAATGTGGATGACTATCGACTTTCAAACTACGAGCAAATTCGACGAAGTTGTGTATGGGAGAAGAGTCCGCTAACCTGTAAACCACGTCGTCGACAAAGTTACATATTTCGTCAACAAAACATTCAGTCCTAACACTGTATTTACCAATGTTGGGAAAGGGACACACATTTCAAACAAATGCACTGCTCCATTATTCGCTCGTGGTACAGAATCCAACTCGTCGTATGTTCGGAGCATGCCTGCACATCTGATATCTGTTACAGTACACCAGAGGTTGGCAAATTTTTTGCGCCTACGGTCCCGGAATGAGCTTTTCTCGTGTCTTTGTATGAGGGCAAAAGTTTTTTGTAATTCTCTCTGGTTGGGACTTCAAGTAGTCTTTTTTTTTTAAAGTTCTGGGGCCAATGCATATAGTACTTTTAGATCAGCCAAGTGAACTATAAAATAAATGGTGTGGTCCGCAGACAGCATTTTGCCTACCACTGTAGTCAGTACCTGAGTATATCCATACGACTTTTATAATATATTCTCAACTCAGGAGTAATGTATAATGGCTTAAATTGGAGTGAAGAGAAAATGAAAGTACAACACGAGGGAGATAAGGGATGGACGTCTAACATTAATAACATATTTTTTTTTTATCTCTGAAAGAGTTACTGTAGGAAAAAAAAACATATATCTTCTGACATCAACGTACTGTAAATATCAACTCCGTATGTTTTATTTATGCTTAACACAAGTGCACATTCATATATTCTCTCTGATACAAATGCTCTTCATTCAGTGAAGATCACTAAATCACTAGACCTCTTACGATGACGATCTTATTTCACAGGTAGCTTATAAGTTCCACCAGAAGTTATTGACGCATGACGAACACATAATAAAAGATGTGTGTATTTTATTTTTTTAAATTCCCGCAATGAGTCATATTTAGTATAAAATATCAACATCATCATGTGACACATTCTTTCCAGAACGTCATTTTCCTTATGGGTTCTCTGAATACTCCGTGATTCTGGGCGAGTTGACCTGCTGCAGCTAGAGACATGTTTAAGCAATCTGATATATCACTATACCACCGCCGTCTTGGGTGCCTTCTTCCCGTATCGCCGTTAAACTCTGCTTCAGCTATTAATCTTCCCATGTTGTTTGTTATGTCTCTTTATATGACAAAAAACACAACTTGCTTGTTAAGATATTGTTTTTTGATGTTTATTGATCTTAACAATTCTTTATGTCTTTTTAGCTGACCATGGTATACGTAAAATAATTCTGTAGCATCTTATTTCGAAAGCAGGGATTCTCTTTGCTACTGTTTTTTAATGCCCATGTCTCACAACCTTATATTGCTACTGGAAATACGCATGTTCTTATCATACCTTGTTTGGCTATGCTGCTGGTACAGTGCCAAATTTTTCACTTGGTCAAGTTTCCATGTCGCCATTGCAATTCTTCTCCTGATTTGTACAGTCTATTTATAATATACTATATATTTATAGTATAATACTGAGCTATTTGTGTTTGTGTCCAAATACTGGAAATTTATTACGTCCTCTAGTTCGAAATTGTCAATTATTATCTTTGGCTGCACTTTTACAATATCCGTTGTCATAATTGATGTTTTCTTCGTTTTTAAGAACTGTGTTTTCAGTGTATAAAATATACAGTGAAATTGTTTCCAGTTGCATCTTGCGGCTGTGAAACATGGACTATCAGTAAAACAGCGACAAAGAAGATCAACGCATTTGAGGATAAATGCTACAGAAAGATACTTATAAACATGGCAATAATAAAAGAGAAACTCAGATATTATAAACACATTGAGAGTCGCAGAGTGTTGGTTATTAAACACAAAAGCAAAATGAAAACTACACCTGTTTGGAAATATAAAACGACACGTCTGATTAAAAAACAAATTATGGAGGACATAACGCATAGAAGGATAAGGGCCAGACCAAGAAGAAGATGGATTGATGGCATTAAAGATAACACGAATACATCGTTAGAAGACGAAGGAATAAAAGTTGTAGGGTCGGGTACCAACCCTAAACATGAAATGGGTGACTGGAGTAACACATGGCTAATATCAAAATGAACAAAAATAGGTATAAGTGTAACCAAAAGAAGCCGATAAAACAACCTAACAACGAGACACAGTGACAGACATTTCGACTAAAAAGCCTAAATCAGGTCAAAGGTCCTCCTTAACCGAGACGACCAATGGAGTCTTATAAGGTGTGCTATCTCAAAGGCGTGGTTGTGTTAGAGGGGTATATATATTTATTTTTTTTAAATATAAAATGTTTAATCTCATATAGCTCTTTAATCTGCATATTGTTGTATTATTTCAATTTTACAAAGATAGCTCTGGGAGTCCAGTGAAATATTAAACACACAGAACAGAAGAAAGAAAAGGCTAGAAACAACTTTTCAAGGGGAACACATATGCGTACACTGAACTACGAATGTTCATTATTGATATTGTGTGGTGATGTTTCAATGGTGATTTTAAAATCTTATATAGGGGTACACTTGGTGGTGATAGGAAGGAAATAGAGGGAAGAGGAGCAGTAGTGAGGAGACGACGGACGAAGCAAAGAGGGGAGGAGAGAGTGGGAGAGGAAGATGGAAGTGGTAGATAAGTGCACAGAAACAGTGGAAATAGATAAGATATAATGCAAATAAAATAAAAATTACTTAGTTCGATAGTAGTTGGCGGTGAAAAAGTGTAGAAGACGCAAGCTGCATGGCACAAAATAGAGGAGTTCAAAAATTCAAGGAGTTCATTGGGAAGGCAATGTTCTGGATAGAATACGTCACATGACAGACATTGTCTTTATATCACTTTAATTGGGGGAGGAGGGTGGGTGATGGCCCCGGAGCGTAGTATTTTTCATTTACTGTTTGAGATCCAAGTCCCCGAAATATCACAGAGAACACAATATATTGGAACATTGGGATACGTGGTAACTATTTATTTATACAAACACTCAATTATCTGTAGATGTGTGCACATTTTAGCTAGCTAGAGTGCAGGTCAATCTTTTCTTGCCATTAATTTTCCTTTTGAATGAACATGGAGTTCAGTCAAACTAATATACGAATATAAGGGAGTATAAAATGTGTTCGATAGAAGTTTTACGTGGAAGGCACATGGATTCGACTAAATGTTAATGATCTAAAAATATTTCCAGTTAGAACACTTTAGGAAGCCAGCAGTGCGCCAACCCCTGGTTCTATGATATAGGTACAGTAGTGTTATATTGGAACATAATCGCCTTCGTCTGTAAATACTTAACGAAGAAGATATACATATAGTCTAAACAACCTCTGGTACTAATGGCTGACATATGGGAGTGGTTAAGAAAGCAGTGCACTGAACTGTGACTCGGTTATATAAGACGTATTGGCTCATGGGAAATAGCCTTCTAAATGACTCATTTGACTATTCTCTTGATTTTCATTGGCTGTTACACAAAGTATAATCATAGCAACCAATAAAAATAATGTGAATAGTCAAATGAGTCATTGAAAAATGCTTTATTTCCCATTATCCAATAGGTCTTATAATGTAGACGGTCATGACTGAACGGACAGAGTTCCTGATCTGTGGAAATTTCCATCAGATTGGTGATGCGTTCTAACTAGGATGATTGTGATTTATATTATAAAACTTTGACAAATATTCTAGTGCTTCACTTGACGACCTTATACAATAGAAGTATACCTTTCTTATACAATTTCTGCTCCAGTAAACCTAATAAGGCGGTCAATGGGCAAACTAAAAAACTGTTCCACCATTTCTAAAGATATTGTTAACCCAACCCCATCTCCATACTAGAATCCCGCAGCTTATTATATAATAACAGTGTTTCTCGCGAACTAAAGTCCTGGGAACCTATGATGCATACTTCTTCTAAAGTGATGCTATTTAACTTTTTCGCGTGAATCTCATTGATCAATGGTGATCAATCTCATTGATCAATGGTGATCAATCTCATTGATCAATGGTGATCAATCTCATTGATCAATGGTGATCAATCTCATTGATCAATGGTGATCAATCTCATTGATCAATGGTGATCAATCTCATTGATCACTGTGTATACTATGTATCGATATACAATAAAATTAACGAGAAACGCCAAATAACGTCACTTTAGATTGGTGATTCTTCATGAGTCCACATGACTGTAATTGTTGATAGACACGATAATGAACATGTCTCAATGAGAAAATAGGCTGGATTTAGGATAAGACGTGGAACTAAAGTACGCGTGATAACAATTAGCAGTACCCTCAAACATCAAGTGCCAAAAAATGTAAAACTTGAATAACTCCGATCTTTAGATGATATAGGATATGAACTTCGTGTTAGATCTCGACCTGGGTAAAACAAGATGTAATCTACAATTAAGGGATGAGGTAGTCTAGTTGATAGTGAGCTTGCTTGCTAGCTATCACCGGGTTATAGCGTGTCAGGTTCGTAACCACGTCCGGACACACACAAATCCGGGTTGTGATTTTTCGCTTGAAACAACCATCCTTCCAGTCGACTCGGCTATAAATGAGTGCCTGACGCATGAGTTAGGGTAGGTAAAGACAGTAAGAAAGGCCACCCCACCTAACAGTTGCTTCGACTTAGTACATGAAAAGCATCTTCATCCCCGACAGCAGGTTGCTGCCATGGGATCTACCTTTACCTATAACCTACAATCTCAGTACAAGTACATATATAAGCTATGTATGTGGGAGCCGCGTTCGCGCAGTGGTTAGAGCACTGGCTTCGCATATGAGTGGTCCTGGGTTCATTCCCCAGCTGAGGCGGAAATGTTTTCAGATCGCAACGGCTCCCAGGTCGACCCAGCCTTAAATGGGTACCGGATTAATCCGGGAAGTAAAGACTGCGAGAGAGAGGAGATGGCTACCGCCCTCATTTGCAGAGCCTGTGAAATGTGAGATCGCTAACATCTCACACTCCTACGGCATTAATAAATGCTATGGGTTACTTTACTTTTTTTTTTTACATATGTAAATGTCATCACGAGCAATGAAACCACGCTCAAATTCTGCATGACCTTAAGGTATCAGTTTCATTGATGTATGTGTGTTGTCGGTTTCTCAGAATGGGGTGACGAAGAACAACCAAATCGTGATATGTCATACATATCGTAAGAGACAATTGAGGATTTAGGTGTGGAGTTGAATGTTCATCCGAAAAAGCGTCAAGGTAACCAAGATTCCATACTAAAGTTTGTCTAAAAGGTACAGATATCGCAGTAAAGATGTAAACAGTGACACAGATTATTGTTCTTCTGGAGACATCTACAGTAGTTTGAGAATGACCGCAGAAGTTCTTGTGACTGACATTAAAACAAGCTAACTTCATTACGTTCAGGCATATTTATTAAAGCTTGTTGTGTACGTAGCGTTTACAATATCTGTACATTTTATATGACGTGGCACACACATATCGCAGAAAACCGTCTCGGTTATTTTGTGTGTGATTTCGTTTAGCAGCCATGAACGTGGATAATAATATAACTGGGAAGTATACACAAATAAAATAAGGCGTACGCCAGGGATGTGTATTGTCACTAGATTTATTTTCTCTTTACAGCGAGAATATCTTGAGATCAATTAAGAATATGTCAGGCATTAAAATAGGAGGACACAATATCAATAATCTACGATATGCAGATGATACTGTGTTGATAGCAGGAAGCCAAGAACATCTCCAAGATCTGTTAAACAGGTGGTAGAAACTGAACAAAAAGGTCTTAGTTTAAACATAAAAAAAGAGAGACAATGATAATATCAAGAAACAGTACTACACAAATAGTAAAATAGTATTAAATGAGAAAAACTTAAAGCAGGTGAATAGTTTCAAATATTTAGGAACATTAATAACTTCAGATGGTAAATGCAAGACCGAAATTTTAAGCAGAATAGTACAAGCAAAAGTAGCATTCCATAAAATGAACAATATCATGTGCAACAATTCCATATCGATGGATACTAGAAAACGTGTCTTAAAATGCTACATTGAACCAGTGCTACTCTATCGAAGTGAAGCATGGACAATAAATAAAACATCACAAAAATCATTGGAGGCACCAGAAATGTGGTTTATTCGAAGACTGTTACGCATTCCTTGAATAACAAAGATTACTAACGAAGAATGTCTTAGAAGAATGGATGTGAAAAGATGCATTACTGATAATATAAGAAAAAGACAATCAACATTTATTGGGCACATAATGAGAAGAAGAGGCATTGAGAATATAGTAACAAAAGGAAAGATAGAAGGGAAAAGATCAAGGGGAATACCCAGAGAAACGATATTGGACAGCTTGACTAAATGGCTTCGATTGAAGACACCAACAGAGATGATGCGATATATGAGAGATCGATGTACATGGAGAAATATGATCGCCAACGCCATTCGGCACGGCACTTGATGATGAACTTTTTCACAGCCTTTTTTCCGATTCTCTTACCTGGATAAAAATCGTTTTGCAGTATAGGATATTGTGACATACCTATGAGTAGGTGGTAGCAACAGCATATCAAGCGATAAAGTTACACTGTCCGGGAAAAAATCTGAAACTGAATATAGGGGGCTCTATTCAGGACGTAGCGAATAGCTTCTTGATTCTTGATAACAAACTAATATCATATCACATGGGACATTTCCATAAGTGTTCCGCTCTCCGTTCCAGCAGCCATTCGAGTGTATGTAGACTCAAAGTGCCAGTCAGGTGTTGATTACGTAATCTTCGGTTCTTTCCAAAAAGAGTACAATGAACACGAATAGCTATCAACCGTGACCATCAACAAATATAAGACAAGTGGAATATATTGGGAATCGACTTTCTACACTTGACTTTTCCGGTGACTTCCATGGCTGTTGACGCAAAGTGTAGACAATGTCTATCTATCTATATATACGATGTGGCCCTTGTTTGCCTTGCGGCGTCGGGGGTGGAAGAGTTCTCTGGAGATGGCCTCTTGTGTGCTGTTTGTAAGCCTGTGGCTTCTTTGATATCTGTGATCCATCTTTTACATGGTCTGTCTCTGGCTTTATAGCCGTAATGTCTGTGTCACAGCCATTTGAAAAATGTGACCAGAGAAAATCACCGGAAAAGTCAAATGCATCACTTAAGAAAAATGATTCACAATGATGCAGCGCAACACGCCATATATTTGTCGATGGTAAACTTGTCAACCCATGTTTTTTAGGGCCATGGTAGCTCTTTTAGTGAACTAGCTTCCTAGTCTGGTGATCAAAGGTTAAATTTCCAGTTCAACAGGAAGTATTTTAAAATTGCAAACGGTTCCTATGTCACTCCAACCTAAGAAAATGGGTTTCAGATCTTTTGAAAAAAAGTAAACGCATTGGACGTGATACTAAAAGCTAACCACATCATTCCTATGTATGTATTTGGTCAATGAAAAATACGGGCCTAACCTCAATACTCCTCAATAAGGTGGAAAATGAAAATTGTACTTTTCTAATTACATTATATTGACTATGCTGATTTTAATGGCACTATTTACACTCAGGTGACTATCATCGTTTTCCCGAAAGACTTTGAACAGTAGAAATGAAAACTTGTACCGTGTTCATGGCGAGCTCACCACCTCCCAGTCACATGCTCGGACACTACGCTAGTGATATTGTAATACTATAATAGTTACTTGTTGATAGTCAGTTGATAGTACAGTTACCGAGGACAAAAAAAAAAGCTATGCAATATATCGGTGTGTATTTTTTTTTTCACTACTTACAACAGATCTTTGCGCATGCGTACTGAGCGTTTTGCACATTACCGATGTATAAGCTGATAAGGATGACATACAAGTGATTTGGAGGTTGATTTTCAGGATAGCCACCTCAAAACATGGGCATGCACATTTAGAGATGTGTAACTCTTTGACCGAGACCGTCGGCGGTAAAGACCTCTGTACAGAAAGTAAACAAGACTTTATTCGTTACGTTATTGATTATCGTGCTTTTTCGTTAGTCAGTATTTATATACTTGGAGTTGCATGCCAAAAAGCCAAAGCTGCCAAACGAAATGATCGGAAATAAATTTTTTTTAAATCAGCCATTCAGTTCATGTTTACTTTTAGTACACAGGTCTTTGCTGGAGCCAGGTCATGCTTTGAAGTACGCATGTTTAGGTCACAGAGACAACACCTTGACCTTCCAGTCGTGTGAAGAAGTGCAAGTTTATTGACAACTTGCTAATAATGTGTATTTGCTGACAAATGACGTATTGACTTATTTGACGTGAGCGTTTTAATTATGACGTATAGGATTAACTAATTTCACGCCCGTGCTGTTATGATGACGCGTGCATGTGTTTGTGAAGACTTATGTTCAAGATCGCTGGCTACTTGGGTCACCAGTAATGTCTTCCCTTGAAGGGCAATTTGAATGTATTTTATACATTATTGAGTCTGTTGTGTCACATACGAAAACGATGTAAAATACAATGATCCTTAAGAATGTAATGAATTATTTGTTTTATCTTCAAAGACAAAATAGAGGATTATCATATTACATTGTTATACTGGCAGAGATATTTCTTTAGTAATGACGTAATTTATCAAAGACCACGAGTGGAATTTTTCAACATATAACACCCCTCTAAACGGACAAGTCCATTCTGAAGCAACCTACCTCAGACCTACGTAACCCTAAGTTTCAGGGACCAAAGACCTCATCCAAAAGACGAATAAATATGAAATTCTAAATGCACCCCTCTCCTTTTTTGTACATTGACATCTGTGTCTTTGAAGTCAGTCTGTCAGCTCTCTCATTGCCCAGAATTCATAGAGAGCAATGGCGTAGTGTTAAAATCAATAACCGTACCCGTATTCAGTTTTTCAAGAATAATTCTGCTGTTTATTTGGCCGTAGCCCAGGTATCTGAGTATTTAATGCACAAGCTTCTTAGTTTAGTGATCCAATGTTTGATTTCCAGTTCAACTGGAAAAATATTTAAAATCATCAATAGCTACTAGATCAACCAGGACAAGGAAAACAAGAACTAGACACTCTTGGCGGGGGAGCGACTTGCGTCATACTAACCACACAATCTTTAGTTATGCTGTTAGTCAGTGAAAAATACGGGCCATATATCCCAAAACGTCTGCTTAACGCTGTTTGTTGAAAAAGAATTCTTAACTTTTTTAAAGTATTAATTTTCGGTATACTATTTTACCTACATTATATCTGACCAGGCCAGTAGATAAGGGAGTTTGGAGCATTAACCCCCCCCCCCCCACCGCAAATATAACATGACATTCAGTACTAGAAACGTAAGCACGAAACCACCCCCCCCCCTCCCCTAGAAATTTTTCAAAAAGGTCTGCAGATTTTCCGTCAAACAGTGAAATTTACACACGAAAACGGACAAATTGCTTTAACAATTTTAATTTGATTTTTAATTAGAATACATTTTTTCCCCCTATGGTTATCTGTGTGATGTGACACCCATTCTGAGTTGTATTATCTGGCATCTAGATTCTACAAAAGGTTTAATCCGTGTCTCCGTACAACTAGCTCAGTATTAAAATACTTTATACTTTAGCATTCACGAAGTTAATACCTAGTAGCACGCTTAGTTAAAAACTACCTAATTATTGTTGTATCCTGTAAGAAATTCGGGCTACGTGTATGTTTTATAAATGTACTTGTTAGTAGCTACCGTAAATAACAGATAAATATTGTTGAAGTCTAAAACAGTGGTTCTCAACATGGATGATATAATCCCCAATCGGAGAGAGAAATTGTGAGCTTGAGGGCCTGGGCCACATGCCTGTTTAAGAGGGGGCGAGGGAACAGAACAGCCATTATGTCAAAGATATTTAATGAGATGTGTAGAAGCAACAAGACTGAGGAAAGGTGATAAGATTGTTATAAGCGTTCCACCTGTCACTAGACAGAGCATGTTGGAGATCCTTTGCTGTGAATCTTCTTTGTGGAAACATAACGTGATAATGATTAGTGGATCACTGAATAAAAACTGTCCTGACTTGGGTGGGGGGGGCACATACCAAAAGAGGTTGAAAACCACTGATCTACAAGACACGGTGGGTACATGTATATAATTTATCCTGCGCTATCTAGTGGCAACACTTTATAAAAGCTAAGTAGCTGTTGGGATAGCTATAAGAAATACATGTATACGCTATAACATAAGTTATCATCCAGATTGTAGGCTTAGATACATGTATCTATAGATACAAGGATATGATACGTGACTATACGCAGTCCGAGAAGAAGGATTCTTCAAAAGACATTGCATTAAGCCAAAGTCTCCTGGATATAAAATAATACTCTTGTTCTGGTAAACCATCGCCTTTGCACATAGGAAATAAAAGTAAAACGCTTGTAATTTCAGGGGATCTAAACTAACAAAATAAACATGCGTGATCTGTCACGACAGCAGTCGCTTATAATCAAACATTGTCGCGTGTTCCTTTACGGCACTATGAGATAATATAAGTTTTGGAGCTAAAATGGTGAAAAGCTGTCAAATTGTTAATAACGACCTTGAGATCGTATATTTCGTCAGGGCCATAGATACGTTTTGAGTAAAGAGGGGGAGGGATACCTAAAAAAGGTAATTCACTCATTTTCGTGTGTAGTTCCTTATTTTTCATGAAAACGTTGATGAACTATTTGCAAAATGTTGTTGGGAGGGGGAGGAGAGTTTATCTACCTTTAGGCTAAGATCCTAGTACTAAAACCAATGTCCAGATTTCTTGGGGAGGGGGGGGGTACCATCCAAACTCTCTTCCTCCTCCCGCATCTACGGGCTTGTATTACTTTTCTAATTTATATTTGACAACACTGGTTATATGTCTAACATATATACAAGATGCTTCAGCTGCGATGACAACCTCGGTTATATGTCTAACATATATACAAGATGCTATAGATGCGAGGACAACCTCGGTTATAATGTCTAACAGCTATACAAGATGCTACAGCTGCAAGCTTTAGTCGGGTTTCTATCTCGCTTTGGACCAGAACGATGATGTAATTGTGGGATTAAATACTCTTTCTATTGTTAGTTTAAGAAAAAATGTATTCTTATGGTGAGATATACGTTTCTCTCATCCGCGGACACTAGTCCAGTTTGGATAGATCAGAGCCTTTAATCATCAAAGCATAGTGGTTCTTGTTATCCAGTCACCAAACTATTCGGAATCATTCAATTTAAAAGGCTCTTTAGGTAAGGCACGTTCATTTATTTCATTGATAAGAGTTCACATGGGTTAAATCAGGGCGTATAACCCTTAAAAGATCGGCAGCAGACAGAAGTGACATACTAATTAATTAATCAAAGAGGTTACACACGCCTGCCTTCTATATTTGCTAGCTCTGGCTACATGAAGATAATGGAGTCCTCTCTAAAGAGGACGGTCTATGTTTATATATATCGTGTGCGTGCGTTTGTTTCTCTCTCTCTCTCTCTCTCTCTCTCTCTTACCTGTTATTTCATTTAACGTTTTAGTTCCATCGTGGTGAGGTCTGGCCATGATATGACCCACCTATATCCTGACTTCCATCGTTTACTGATTATTTAACCTGGACATCAGTACTCTTGTCTTCCAATAACAGCACTCGCGCTTGGTTAAGTGAACAGATATTTTCATTAAATTAACGCTTGTTATATTACACATTGTCCTCCATATTGTTGAAATCACAGTTGATCATCACGAATGATAAGGTCACATATTTCACATAATAATGCTGACATTTGATATGATTTACACATTTAAATATCACAGATTAGCTTACATCATCTCCCAATCACAGCTGACTATGAATTACGTGATATCACAGATGGCCATAAAATATGTTTGTATCACAGACCATCTTTTGTAACGTTCACATTGTAGCTTAATGAATATATTATCGTTTGTTTATATCACTTGTGATCCTGTAATATGTTCACACGTACTGGTACATATAGGCCCTATATTTCAATATCAATAATATTACCTCTCTACGTTGAAATCACATGCACAGACTGTATTCGTATATCATAAAACAATGAACGATTCGAACCACAGATCAGTGGTTGTCAACCTTTTTTGGCTCTCCGTCCCTTTTGGGAAAACTGTCTCTCATGTGCCTCACCACCCTCTACCCTGGAACATTAAACAATAACATATCACTGATCTCCTTTAAAGGCTTTATTGATATAACTATTGTTTTTCGTTTGAATATTTAGCTTCGTGTGGGGTGGGTCTGCGATCACGAACTTCAAATATACATATGTATATAAAAATGAACAGTACTGAGAAACTAAGTAACATAAGCCCAGATGACATTGGCTTGCACATAATTTGAAACGTTTATCCTGGCACACCAAAGTATACTTGCCGTACATCGGTGAAACAAACGTGTCTTGATCCTTAATTTTATTCCAATCTGAGGTCATAAACATCGTAAAAAGTCAACGATAACACATAGACACATCGCCTGTGTGGTGTCGGGGCCCGAAAGGGGAGCAAAGAATAGCAATACGGTTTACCTTCCATGCATGTCGTATGAGGCGACTAAGGAGGTTATGGGATGGAATTGGCTGTCCCATCCCATATAGGGTCAGTGACCCAAAGCCATGCTGAAGTCGGATATGTCAGACCAAAAGGCGCAGATATCGCAGCAATGCTGTAAACCATGACACAGCGCATTCCGTTCTTCGGACTACATCCTGCTGATATACAGGAGTTTGAGAACGAACGCAGATGAAGAAGACATAGACACATGTGTTCACAATAAAGTATTATTGACACTGATTACTAATATAACTAATAAATAGCAATGAATAATGTCAATACCTTTTTTGTTTTTTAACAAAGGAACAAGGACTTTTTTCCACGTTACGGTCAAATAATGACCTTTATCAGGAACCAACAACAAACTATAAATGAACACCCAAAATTGGCAACACAATGAGATGGTCTTACAACCACATCTCATTGGGATTTTTCTAGTTTATTTTTAGTTTATTTCTAGTTCATTGTTGTTTCTTGATAGTGGTCCCGATTGGACCGTAACATGGAACAAGTTCTTGTTCCTTTATGTGTGCTTTTTGTGTGGCTATTTCTTATTGACACTATTTTTTATAATTTATTATTTATATTAGTATTTAGTGACAATAATACTTTATCATATGTATTATCGCTTCTTATTTTTGCTACTACGGCTCTCTCTACCTTGTTGGATATCCTCTGAGTTTGGTAAATATTTATATTTGTAGGAAGTCGACACCAAAAACTGAACAAACTATTCTTTGTCAATGATCAATATTCAGAACTCGTATTCTACTTTTCCAGAACAAGCATTAAAAATAGGCCCACATAAAACTCACTACATAACAGACTCAACATAAAGATCAACATCGATAACGCAAATGTCAAGATAATAAATTAATAAATAATATCCAGATAAACCATCAAACATTAAACAAGTGTAAGAATTTAAATATCTTAGCATTTTGTTCACATCAAATGCTAGATTTGACAGATAAATCAACTGATTTTGTTCACATCAAATGGTATACTTGACAGATAAATCAACTGATTTTGTTCACATCAAATGCTAAATTTGACAGATAAATCAACTGATTTTGTTCACATCAAATAGTATACTTGACAGATAAATCAACTGATTTTGTTCACATCGAATGATAGACTTGAAAGAGAAATCAACTGATTTTGTTCACATCAAATGGTAGACTTGACAGAGAAATCAACTGATTTTGTTCACATCAAATGCTAGATTTGACAGATAAATCAACTGATTTTGTTCACATCAAATGCTAGATTTGACAGATAAATCAACTATTTTGTTCACATCAAATGATAGACTTGAAAAAGAAATCAACTAATTTTGTTCACATCAAATGATATACTTGAAAAAGAAATCAACTAATTTTGTTCACATCAAATGATAGACTTGAAAGAGAAATCTACTAATTTTGTTCACATCAAATGATAGACTTGAAAGAGAAATCTACTAATTTTGTTCACATCAAATGATAGACTTGAAAAAGAAATCAACTAATTTTGTTCACATCAAATGGTAGACTTGAAAGAGAAATCTACTAATTTTGTTCACATCAAATGGTAGACTTGAAAGAGAAATCAACTGATTTTGTTCACATCAAATGGTAGACTTGACAGAGAAATCAACTGATTTTGTTCACATCAAATGGTAGACTTGACAGAGAAATCAACTGATTTTGTTCACATCAAATGCTAGATTTGACAGATAAATCAACTGATTTTGTTCACATCAAATGCTAGATTTGACAGATAAATCAACTATTTTGTTCACATCAAATGATAGACTTGAAAAAGAAATCAACTAATTTTGTTCACATCAAATGATAGACTTGAAAGAGAAATCTACTAATTTTGTTCACATCAAATGATAGACTTGAAAGAGAAATCTACTAATTTTGTTCACATCAAATGATAGACTTGAAAAAGAAATCAACTAATTTTGTTCACATCAAATGGTAGACTTGAAAGAGAAATCTACTAATTTTGTTCACATCAAATGGTAGACTTGAAAGAGAAATCTACTAATTTTGTTCACATCAAATGATAGACTTGAAAGAGAAATCTACTAATTTTGTTCACATCAAATGCTAGATTTGACAGATAAATCAACTATTTTGTTCACATCAAATGATAGACTTGAAAAAGAAATCAACTAATTTTGTTCACATCAGATGATAGACTTGAAAGAGAAATCTACTAATTTTGTTCACATCAAATTGTAGACTTGAAAGAGAAATCTACTAATTTTGTTCACATCAAATGATAGACTTGAAAGAGAAATCTACTAATTTTGTTCACATCAAATGATAGACTTGAAAAAGAAATCAACTAATTTTGTTCACATCAAATGGTAGACTTGAAAGAGAAATCTACTAATTTTGTTCACATCAAATGGTAGACTTGAAAGAGAAATCTACTGATTTTGTTCACATCAAATGGTAGACTTGAAAGAGAAATCTACTAATTTTGTTCACATCAAATGGTAGACTTGAAAGAGAAATCTACTAATTTTGTTCACATCAAATGATAGACTTGAAAGAGAAATCTACTAATTTTGTTCACATCAAATGATAGACTTGAAAAAGAAATCAACTAATTTTGTTCACATCAAATGGTAGACTTGAAAGAGAAATCTACTAATTTTGTTTACATCAAATGGTAGACTTGAAAGAGAAATCTACTAATTTTGTTCACATCAAATGATAGACTTGAAAGAGAAATCTACTAATTTTGTTCACATCAAATGATAGACTTGAAAAAGAAATCAACTAATTTTGTTCACATCAAATGGTAGACTTGAAAGAGAAATCTACTAATTTTGTTCACATCAAATGGTAGACTTGAAAGAGAAATCTACTAATTTTGTTCACATCAAATGATAGACTTGAAAAAGAAATCAACTAATTTTGTTCACATCAAATGGTAGACTTGAAAGAGAAATCTACTAATTTTGTTCACATCAAATGATAGACTTGAAAGAGAAATCTACTAATTTTGTTCACATCAAATGATAGACTTGAAAAAGAAATCAACTAATTTTGTTCACATCAAATGGTAGACTTGAAAGAGAAATCTACTAATTTTGTTCACATCAAATGGTAGACTTGAAAGAGAAATCTACTAATTTTGTTCACATCAAATGATAGACTTGAAAGAGAAATCTACTAATTTTGTTCACATCAAATGGTAGACTTGAAAGAGAAATCTACTAATTTTGTTCACATCAAATGATAGACTTGAAAAAGAAATCAACTAATTTTGTTCACATCAAATGATAGACTTGAAAGAGAAATCTACTAATTTTGTTCACATCAAATGATAGACTTGAAAGAGAAATCTACTAATTTTGTTCACATCAAATGGTAGACTTGAAAGAGAAATCTACTAATTTTGTTCACATCAAATGATAGACTTGAAAAAGAAATCAACTAATTTTGTTCACATCAAATGATAGACTTGAAAGAGAAATCTACTAATTTTGTTCACATCAAATGGTAGACTTGAAAGAGAAATCTACTAATTTTGTTCACATCAAATGATAGACTTGAAAGAGAAATCTACTAATTTTGTTCACATCAAATGGTAGACTTGAAAAAGAAATCAACTAATTTTGTTCACATCAAATGGTAGACTTCTCATAACCAACTGATTATGAGCCGACTTCACTGCACTTCGTGCAAATCCATCCATATGTGCTCAGTCTCCGAAATAAATATCGAAGTATATGCATATTGATGGTTCATGTGGCTCGCTGGTTGAAAACATTCCTCATTCTGCCTCTCAGATACCAATTCATACTCTTGCATTATAATGAATACCAAATTATCCCAGTCGCATCCTAGATAAATCATCTATCGTAGTGTCTATAGTACATTCAACAATTTAATGCTAGATACAATATCTATAGTAGTGTCTACATTCAACAATCGTATCCTAGATACGAGAAGCAGTAGCCTAGTTGATAGTAAGCTTGCTTGCAGGTTCCAAACCCCGTCTGGACACAATAATCCAGATTGTGATTTCGCACTTGACACAACCACTCCTCCAATCGACTTAGCTGTAAATGAGTACCTGGCGCATTAGTTAAAAGCATTAGGTAAAAACAGCTATGATGGGAACTGGCCACCCTATCTAACAGTTGCTGCGGCTTAGTACATGAAAAGTTACCTTCATCCCCGACGGCAGATACAATGGGGTCTACCTTTACCCTTTTATCCTTGATACATCACCTATAGTAGTGTCTACATTCAACAATCGTATCCTAGATACATCATTTATAGTAGCGTTTAATTCAACAGGTGTTCAACCAAGAAACCGTATAATATTTACCTTCTTCTTATGATCTATGTCATGTAGCTTTGTTCATCATGTTTTTCCACGGACTTCTATGTCGCATGCTGTCAATCATTTCAGATACCGATGTTCTCCCGTGTCACAACGCTAAGTTGCCAAGCATCTTCTTTCTTGGTTCTTCCCTACCTCTCTTGCTCTTCAACTTGCCTATTGTTACAATGTGTTCCATCTTTCCTCTTCCCATGATGTGACTAAAAATGTGTAGTCTATTTCTGATGCGGGTAAGCAGCTATTTTTTTGAATTAACTTCTTTCAATATGTATTCATTCAAACAAAAACTGATAGATTAAAACTAATTGCAGGACAAATAGGTCTTCAAATCAATTCAGCAAAAACAAAAATTATTGACTTCACCAATTCACCTAACGAAATTACTTTAAATGGACAACAACTTGAAAAAGTACAGAAATTCTCCTATCTAGGAAGCAAATTAACACTCGCCGGTGATGTCATGCCAGAAATTACAACTCGCATTGCCATAGCATCAAGTGCATTTAACAGACTGTCTAATATCTGGAAGTTAAAGTCAATCAGCACACGCACGAAAATGCGCTTATTTAATTCCTGCGTTATTCCGGTGCTATCATATGGATGTGAGAGCTGGAAAAGCTCTTTATCTTCAGAAAAGAAATTACTGAGTTTTGAGAACAAATGTCTTCGTAGGATAACTAACACCCATTGGAGTGAATTCAAATCGAATGATAAAATCAGAGAAGAGACACATCAAAATTTCATCACAGATGTTATCGGAAAACGCCGTTGGTCCTACATCGGACATGTCCTACGCGCAGACACCAACAGAATACACCACCAATCTCTTGAATGGATACCTACAGGCAAAAGAGCAAGGGGTAGACCAAAAGAAACACCCAGAAGAACAATACTTAGAGAAAGTAAAACAACCAATATTCATACTATTCAAGAACTGCACAGAATAGCTTTGAACAGACAGAATTAGAGAGATCTGACCTCTGCCCTATGCGCTAACTTCAGCGCAAAAGGAAAATGAATGAATGAATGAATGAATATATATTCATTACGCATTTTATCTGTTCGTGTTCTCTTAATATTCTTCTATAAAACCATATCTCTGCTGCCTCAATATAATTTTTCACTGTTCCTCTGAGCGTACAAGACTTCAGTTCCATACATAAGAACTGGTTCTATATAGCTTCTAAGAACACTCTTTTCTCATCTCAATTGACAAAGATATTACATAGGATGGTCTTCATCATTTGAAATATTGCCTTTTCCTGGACAATTTTACATTTGACTTCTTTAATATATCTGATGTTATAAATGCACACAAATATTTGAATATGTTGACTTGTTTCAATCTGATCCCAACTACTTTGATGTCGCATTCCGGAGGACTACCTTATCCATTCTCAATTTACCAACTACATGTGCATTCGGCGCAAGTCTATCTGCTCTATGATTTCCGAGAACGTCCGAATGTGCAAATCCACGTGCTACCCAGAAGGTTGGAATAGGCTAGAGAGTCCATCCGGTTATACCGACCGTTTTGAACTTTTCGAAGCACGGGCTGAGAATAAGACAATATACTATGATTGACCTAGTAAATCGAGTCACAGAGGGCCATTGGATAGATGCAGCAACATGTATGACATCCATCCTTACACTGGAAGTAGCTGCCCTGTATGCTCTGTTGCACTTAGTAATAATTGTATTACTTGCTTTAGTTAGAAAATCCCAGCCAGATTTTTTACTACGACGCACATATCCCTCTATGAACGCTGTGACATCTCCTGAGTTATCAGCTTTCAGTTGATTAATTTCCATGTCTGCTAGAGAGAACCATTTCACGAAAAAAGAGTCAACAAGTCAATAAAGCTATTTATCAATTGTCACCAATTCTGAAATGCTTTGTCCTTCCCATGGAAATAGTCAGATTATAAATACCATCTTTATACCATCATTATCGTCCGTGTATTACCGAGACCCGAAAGGAGAGCAAACAGTAATAATACTGTTGCCTGCCATATTCATCGTAAGAGGTGACTAAGATGGTTGGGTTGAGTTTACTACATAACCCTATGATCTCCGCTGTGATGGAATCCTGCTGAAGATCCACTGCTGGTAGGGAATCAACTCAGAGTGGAAGACTATCTAGCTCGCGGTATTGCATCTCACAGCCACATGTAGTAAAAATCTAGCGGTATTGCATCTCACAGCCACATGTAGTAAAATCTCGCGGTATTGCATCTCACAGCCACATGTAGTAAAATCTCGCGATATTGCATCTCACAGCCACATGTAGTAAAATCTCGCGGTATTGCATCTCACAGCCACATGTAGTAAAATCTCGCGGTATTGCATCTCACAGCCACATGTAGTAAAATCTCGCGGTATTGCATCTCACAGCCACATGTAGTAAAATCTCGCGGTATTGCATCTCACAGCCACATGTAGTAAAATAGTAATCTAGAACGTAAAACATGTAAGAGCTCTATAAAATCACTACAAGGTTTTGCCAAAGAAACAGCAATCTGAAGTTGAAAGTAAAGACTAAAGTCATATATTACAATATGAAACTAAAACATCCATGTATTACACATAGGTTCAGTCATATATCACAAATGTCACTAAAGTATCCGTATACAAAATGAAAGAAATATTCATATATTACATGTGACACTGGCCCTAAATCACAAATAATAGCAATAGTCTAACATTACAAAAAGTTGAAAAAAAGGTTACAAATGTCTAGAGGATTGACTTCACTGTCCTTGGGCTATACTATATGTAATGCAGTCCTCTCAACTAAGCGGCACATCGCCTGCCAAGAGTATACACTCATAGCACGTAAATTCGTGGGTATCAAGTGATCATCCGAGATTTCGGGAAAAAATAAACTTTGTAAGCAAGAAGTCGCGAGCCGGATCTGAACCTATGACCTCTTGGACAAAAAACAAACGGGTTAACCACTACGCCTGGAGATTCCAAGTACCAAAGACGATACTAGCATCACAATACCACAGGTCATACTAACAGCACAATATCACAAACGTTACTAACATCCCAATATATCTGACGATACTAACATCCCGTTATCACAGACGGTACTAAAAGCAAAATACTACAAAAGACACTAACATCCCATTATCAGACCATAAAAATAGCCCAATATCACAGATGATACTAATAGCTCAATATCACAAATGATACTAATAGTTCAAAATCACAGATGATAATAATAGTTCAAAATTACAGATGATAATAACCCAATATCACAAATGATACTAATAGTTCAATATCACAGATGATACTAATAGTTCAATATCACAGATGATACTAATAGTTCAAAATTACAGATGATATTAATAGTTCACAATTACAGATGATAACCCAATATCACAAATGATACTAATAGTTCAATATCACAGATGATACTAATAGTTCAAAATTACAGATGATAACACAATATCAGAAATGATACTAATAGTTCAAAATCACAGATGATGATAATAGCCCAATATCACAGATGATATTAATAGTTCAAAATCACAGATGATATTAATAGTTCCAAATCACAGATGATAATAGCCCAATATCACAGATGATATTAATAGTTCAAAATCACAGATGATATTAATAGTTCACAATTACAGATAATAACCCAATATCACAAATGATACTAATATTTCAATATCACAGATGATAATAACCCAATATCACAAATGATACTAATAGTTCAATATCACAGATGGATCATAGTAACAGCTCAATGTCACAAACGATACTAAGGTCACCCACAACTCAGACTATACTAAAATAACATAAAATAAAATAACAACGATAATAAAGTATCCTCATATCTGAGACAATATAAAAGTAACCAAGTAACCTTATATCATACATGAAACTAAAGTATCATATTTCACAGATAACAATTTCGAGTACTGAAAGATCACAAGTGAAATTATTACTGTATCACTGATAATATTAAAATGTTTATACAATCGTAGATGTCCATAAAGTATCTATAAATCACAAATGAAAATAATCACAGAAACTGTTTATATAGTATAGGCCTAGTTGTCACTAATCTCTATATCTCACTAACACATATAGCAGGTATGACAATCTTCACTAGTAATATTTTAAAGAAAGGAATTGTCACCAGGAGGCACATAATTTAACAGAATGGTGCTGGTTACTAGCACATACGTTAACTTTGTTCCCTCGTGTAATCACACTTTACCCAAATGTGCAATTCGTGTTAGCTATTCGGTGTGACAATCTTCGCATGGTAAACACTTGCATTGGTTGCCTGTAACATTGCACGATTAACGTTCGACGATGGTATACAATTAATATCTAGTATGTACACGAACCCATTTACTTTTAGTTTCTACATTACTTATTCACTTTTTTAGTATGGTGCGGGGTATAATGATTATCGTATGTGTTATCTCGAGCAAAAACTAATAACATTGCAAACAATTCTCTAGAAATAGTACTGTTCGCTAATCACGAAGTAACATATCTTCTTTGCATACATGCAATCGAATCCAGCTTTTACATATATTTTTTTACGTATAATTTGTGATTTATGCCGAATGTATGTAGCAATAAAGTTGGATCAACTAAGATGAGTAAACACTACATGAAACTAGTTTGCAGGCCCAATATCTAGAGAAGGGACTGTGGCATTATAATTTCTCATGGATGTTGAGGGAGACTACGGAACGGAAGAAAACACTCGAAGTCAGAAAACATAACATAAACAAGTACAAGGAAAAACTGAACCCAACTATTTGACAGCAGAAGTTGCAACGAAGTTGCCGACTCACTCTCTATCCTCTCGAGAAATTTCAGGCAGTTGCTGAAATGGCAGAACAATGTTCGAGCAAAGAAGATGTGGTTGGTCAAGTACGGAAAACCTGTTTACTTGTGTTGCAAAGCGATTCGGTGCTGCTAGAACAGACCTGGTTCAATTCCCGTCAGCTGTAAGAACAGTTCAAGCAGCTAATATATAACATATAATATCTTGGGGTCTTTTTTGCCTTTAATATTTTATGGTAGTGTGTCCTGATATAACCTAATTGGACTTTGTTGTCCGCTGGTTGAAAGGGGAGCTTCTCTACAAAAGAGAGGTAAACACATTAACTACCCAGTTCAAGCAGCGACATGAATAAGACTGTAAACCTCGTTAGGATCTCTGAAACTAGATAAGCAACAGGAATGAAGATATCAGACATATGTGAAATGGTATGTACTCAAGGTAACATAAAAAGTATAGATCAAATCATAATATACTAGCAATTGTTAATAACGCACCACTTTGTTTTCAACGCAGCAATTTTTTGTGCCGAATTTAAAATACACAAAACAAGTACATTGACAAATATGATCCATTTACGGGCCCATTTATGCAATTTTTTGGTTTTACAATGAACAAATTCAGGACCGTCACCTAAGAAGTTGTCTAGACTAAGGTAATAAAAAATGTTGGGACGTCTGTTTTGCAAGCCAACGGAGTGAAGTCTCCGTTGCATCGTGCTTTCGCTGGCAAGTCTCATAGTACCACGTGTTAGGAGTTGTCGAATTGCTGTTAAGAAGGGGTTACGCAGATGCGTCAATTGAATCTGGAGATCTTGAGCTACCGTTGTTACACAAGGTTGGTCAGTCCTTTGGCAGTCCATCTGCCGAAGACGGATGTGTTGGGCCATTGCAAATAAAACGACGACACAACGCATTTCCATCCTCTGGACTACATTCAACTGTAAATCTTGTAGGACCATAGTCCTGTTAAATACAGCGTCACCTACTGTTAAGAACAATAATACAGCGTCACCTACTGTTTAGAACATTAATACAACTGATCTACGACAATTGGATCACCTCACCTACGTCGGCTAGAGGAAAGCAGAATCAATACGGTTATCTTAATTGGAAAGCTGGTTTCTAGAAAACGAATTCTAACGTGACCTTTCTTTCGCTTCAAGGTAGTCGTGACTTAAGAAGCTTGAACATGATAAATATCAGACTCAGGTGGTCTTATAAGGGGCAGATTCAGCCGGAAGCAGACTTTGACGGGTAAAGAAGTTCGTGAAGCATATTAATAAAACTTTTTTCTGTCTACCCCCAGACTGATCTAAAAGTACTATATGTCCTGGAACAGAGAAAAAAAAACACTACTTGAAACTCTAAAGGACTATTTAAAAAAGCTTTTTGGCACCCTATCACACAAAAACAGCTTAATCCATTCGTTCGGCGCAACAAAACACATCTCCCGTACCTGAACAGCGCCAAGACATAACCCGTGTAGAATTTAATTTGTTAATAATTCGGTATTCCAACCTTTTAGAAGTGTCATAGGTCTGTATAACTACAAAAATCTGTTAGTCCCCAATATACAGCACATAATATTTACATAAACAGGCATATGTATGATTATGTGATTTCATAGATAAGTTCATTAAAAAAACAAACACGCGAATATTTAAATTTATAATGTAGCGACGACTGTGTAATGTTTTAAAAAAAATAAATGTCAACACAAAAAATACCCCACTATCTCTGTGATGAAATACTAAACACAACAGTCCGTCACTTCTAAGGCAGTGGTGTACATCCGCTTGTGTCCAAGAACCGGATTGGGTTTTTGCAATTGTTTTTAGTTCTTCCATGTTCTTTCTTAATACTTTGAAGTTCTTAATACTTTGAAGGTCCAATGTACGTACGAAAAGGTAGTTTTCGCTAAGCCTCAAAAACTTTCTCCGCATCGTAAGGCTTGCCGCGTTTGAAATATCTAGTGTCGGACATCAAACAAAAGCTGATTGCAAGAAACTGTTTTCGGCTAGTATTAATTTTATACTTAGGGGTTGTCCATAATTTACGGCAAACTTTTTTTGGTCAGTTTGTTACCCCCTTACCTCGTCCTTATTAACAACAGTCAAAAATTCGATGACACCCCCCCCCCCCTTTTTCCACAAAAGCACACACACACTTAATTATATCATAAAAAATGTAACCCCACTTTCTACTAAAAGAAATTAACACAGAAAAGGACTTGAAACACTTATGAGTTTAATTTTTTTTAATTGTTTCGCATGTTTAGAAAAATGTTTAAAATTCAAACAATTTAATTGGTGTATAAATAACAGTATTGTTGACGTCAACTTTGACACGCATCCTCCACCTCCGTCTTATCAAAAACTGTCAAATTTTATTTCCTGGACCCAACCCCAGTTGTTAACGTAATTTATGGGCAGTCCCATATCACCGTTTAGCTGAAACAGTCGACGATATAGAAGACATTTCAACAGAATTGATTAGAATTGATCAGAATTGATTAGCTATGTTTTTGATTATTGTTTGGTTTTTGGTTGGTCACTATTTTTATACTTGGAGTCACCTTATCTATTTGTGGAATGCGATTCCAAATATGTAAATAATGACCAACCGAAATACAACAATATTTACACGACGTAACGAATGGGGTCCCAATTAATTCTGTTGGAAGGTCTCATTGGAGACGGTCATGTTTTAGCACTACGTTTTGCAGTTTGGATCAGATAGCTTGTTATCTGATAATTTCTTAGCTTTTGGGTCCATGCATATAGCAATTATAAACTTGCCTGGTCAGCATAATGGCTTGAATCACCGGATTTGCCAACCTATGTTCAAGACATCAACTAAATAAAGTTGGTACCATATCCTATTTAGGCCGTAGCTATCACCCCAGCCCTTTTTGGCTATAGCAAATTTTATAGACAACATTTTTATTCAGTAGTTTGCCATTGTTTTTTGAACGGTCTAGCAGCTGTCTAGCATGCATTATTAAACCTGTAGTTTAATAATGCATGTTGTCTAAATTGTAAACAAATTCACTTATAATCATTACCCCAAAATAACACATTTCAACTAGATGCTTACATACTTGCAGAATTCGCACAAATACTGAAGTAAGTTCAGTACAAAAAACACAAGTTAAAATAGCCTACAACTACACACGAATAAGAAATTGTCTACAAATTGGAAGCCACAGATACATATTTTATAACTCGAATTATGCTACACCAGACTAGCAATGGTTCCATGCCTCACCTTAACGAACCTGCAATTGCAACCACACGTCAGAAACCAATAACACAGTATAAAATATGCTGACGGTTATTTGGCTGGAAATAAAATGCTGATCAATAGTCACTTCATAAACTCTGAGAGAGAAAAAAGAGCATTTGTTACGTACTGCCAATGCCTGTTAAAAATCAATAATTAAATCGATGATTCGCACCTGATATACCTCAAATGTTAATCCGGACCGATGGATACACAGTTGTGAATCCACGAGGAAAATGCTTAAAAATTCAAATATATATGAAAATATTGCCGACTATTATTCTCCGGGATTTTCTACGCTCAATATAAGCCAGCGTATCGTAAACTTTCGTGTCATGGTCCCTTTTTTGTATCGGTGGTTCTCAACCTGTTTCCGCGCGTGACCACAAATTTCTTTCCTACCTTCTCCCCAGCATTGAGTGCATATCTCTCACATCGGTATAGATTATATAGCCCGACGTCCCCAGACTACCCACCATATCCCCACATTTTGACATTACTTATTCTCTATTATCACAAATGGTAGATAAATATAAAATAGACATGGTGAAGACACCAATTCAGAAACGTTGTAAATTAATTATTATCATAACATCTTTTTAAAATGTTCGTTCTGAAATTCACGTCGTATATCTTTTGTAGCAGGGCAATAGCCCCCTACTTGATTTCCAGCAGGATGTGACCCAGAGAACGGAGATATGTTTTCTCGTGGTTTTCATTTTACGTCAACGAACCGAATCATCCAACTTCGTCAGTGATATAAATATACTTTAAGTGTTTTGTCAATTTCACTGAACAGCGGACGCCCCTATCCTTATTGCTACAGGTCAGCGTGAGTCATAACCTGTTTATCAGCGTTGTTTACACAGCACGCTAACCTTAGTCAACCATCCAAAATGTAGTATTGAACGATGCTTGACATTCTTTTGTCCATGTCTATATCGCATTGACCACAGACGACCACAGATATATATATATAGCCACACCATATGCAATAGCTTACTTTCATCTAAATGTAATAAAATAGTTTTCCGTTCACAGAAGAAGCTTGTTATAGCTGGGAATAAGAATAAGGACCATACTTATTCGGCTAGAATAGAACTTTATTTTTAACAATAGAACTGCATGATTTTGCCTTCTTTCCTGCATTTACAAATAGCAGGTAGTTTCAATATTTATTGTGCTTCTTGATTAGTTCGGTGCTCTCTAAAACTTCACCACAACTCTATAATACACCATATAATATATATTGTCACCCACTTTGAGAAGCGCTGATATAAATGCTGAGCAAGAGGTAGGCAGAGATACAAGTGGGAGAGTAACATCACACGATGTACAGGTTACAGTCTAGCAGAGTGCACCACAAAGACAAGAGACAGGAGACAGGAGATGTTGGAGATAGGTTGAAGCCAACCTTCGTTGCGGAAACGGCACTTAATGATGATGATTATGATATAAATGATGATTTGTGACCAGATTATTATGCCTCTGTAAGTTATATTTGTGAAAGAAATCTATAAAATTAAGCCAAGCAATGCCATTTTCGTAATCTACAAATAAAACAATCACACGTTTGCTTTCAATTTCCGGGTACATTTAAGTAAATGGTTGCTTATTATCGTAATTAGAAGTGCTGATAGAACTGATTTCGTCTGTGCATAGTTACCAGTCTCTGGTGCTGTTATCACATCTAATGTTGACACTCATTACTGCCACATTGTTACCACTCAAATATTATATATTTCTGTCATATTTATCTACACTTTCAGAAGTTTCATAATTTTATGTTGGTGTAATTTGGCAGCCAATAAATACGTGTAAACATTTTCAAATTTCTACTTTTGTCTTCTGTTGAATGTTTATCATTTGTGTGTGTGTGTGTGTTAAATTTAAATGTGATTTCCATCGCGAACTGAGTGATTATGCGATTCGCTTAGTGTTCACGAGGTTCTAGGTTCGAATTTTAGCCGCAATGACTTATTTAATATCGGATTTGTTGTTCAGATCTATGAGGATTAATGTATATGAGCTACAGCATAACGCGATGTCAGTGATATTCTACACAGGTAGTGCGAGAGGGACGAAGTACATATTGGTAAACTCGAGTACAATAAAGTCAGCCCTCTTCAGCCCACTTTTAAAGCTGAGATATCATAGCAAGTGTCATCTTCACACCAAAGGTTAAGTAGTGATCTCTAACACTGGGTTGTCCCCATAAATTATGTCATAAATTGGGGAGGTGGTGGGGAGTGGTTGAAAATATTTGACACGTGGAAGAGCGAGGGTTGACAAACGTTCATGTCAACAATAATGTTTATACACCAATGTACTATTTGAATTTTAATAACATTTTTATAAAAATTTACAATAATCATGTTTTTTTTTATTCGTACCATTTTTGTCCAGAATTTTTTTTTAATTACTAACATAATAAAGCAATGGGTGGAGTGTCCTAGAATTCTGTCCTAGACAGTTGTTGACGGGAGTGGGAGTCAGTAATTGACCCGGAAATGTTGCAATTTATGGACAGCCTCTAACTTCTATCTTGTACATTGCTATATTATGATGATGATGATGTTCGTCCGTCGTAATCGACGATGACCAAAAACTCAAACCATAATAATAATAATAATAATAATAATAATAATAATAATGATAATAATAATAATAATAATAATAATAATAATAATAAGTAATAAAAAATAATAAAGTAATAAAGTTAATAGTGCTATATTATATAATAATATTGTCATCACAACATAAAAAAGACAATGGTTTAGAAATATTAATCCTGCAGGGAAAGGTTTTAGGCAAGAGAACAGAATGCAGACCAAGACCACAATGGACACATGGCATCTAAAATCTGAATATGACTCTGAAAGAGGTCGCACAGCTAGCACAGAACCGGAAGTTTTACAGAGTGGTGGTGTGCACAAGGATCTGCACAGGGCACACAGATGCCTTATCAAGACCAGCTAATTGTGCTCCCAATGTAGAGTTGCGGCGTAAAGTAGGCCATCAGTGAGTGGAAAAACTAAACCAGGTGGGAAAAACTATAAATTTAGCAAGCTAAATCTGTTCTAAAAGGGACTCGGTTTTTCAGCTGTGGCAAAAGACTAGGACAGCTGGCATTTCATTAAACTAGAAAGAACTCATAGCTCACTGTGGAAAATTGTTATAGTGGATGCTGTGTGATGGATGAAAAGGTTGAAAGGTGGAATCTAGCAAAGGCACTTAAACACATGACGCGACACGTTCATAAAAAATGTATCACATATCTGAATCCATGACAACCTTCTACAAACAATGTGGACCATGCCAAGTGGAGATTGTGCAAGTAGCACAGTGTTTGTCTTCACCAACCAAGATCAGTGTCACAATGTCATCCACCTAGTCCATATACTCCCAGCATGAGATCTTCAACAACCAATCCATGTCACATGTTAGTTAAAACGAGTCCCTCGTCAATTCCAGTCTTGTTGACTCATCGGATATCATCCATCTAAACTGATGCCGTGTGACATTTCACGTGATTTTTATTGGCTGTACAAAGAAAGTAACGGAAAAAGTCGCATAGCAGTATTTTGGAAGATAATTCTCGATTAGTTCCCGGGACTATAATTGCTAGGGATTCGGATAAAACCTACAATAGACAATAAGTCATGTCCTATTTGAGCATATAGGACTATATCGTGACCCTCGGTGATATAAGACATACTGGCTAATAGGAAATCAAGCCCTTTCTAAGATGGCATATTTGACTATTCCCTAGATTTCTATTGCCTGTAGCACAAAGTATACTCATACTGACAAATTAAAATCACAGGAATATTCAAATAAGTCATTAGACGCATGATGTCCCATTAGCCAAGGGGCTTATATTGTATGTAAACGGTCATGCCTATATCAATGTAGATGGTTAGGTATGGGATTAAAGCCCCTGTAAGACAAGACACGCTTGTTTCAACCATTTCTTCTTCTTCAGTGTTCATTCTCAAACTCCCACTGGATTTCTCTTGTAACACGACAATGATCCTACAAGATTTCCAGTTGAATGTAGTCCAAAAAATGGAAATGCATTGTGTTGCCGTTTTATGTGCGCAAATGGCCCAACACATCCGTCTTCGGCAGGTTTCCAACCGTTTTAAAAATGACCTTTTATGATAAGGTAAACTCCTTTCAGCCGCGGACTTAGTAAACAATATGTTCTTAAACTGAGGAACTCGTGACCTCCTGTAGGTGTCTACGAAGATTTCCAGATGCACTATGGGACTTCAAATTTACAACAAGAAGATAAATGGACAGATATATTTCTATTGATTTATTATTATTAGCAACGCATTACCATTACATTTTCAATTGCAGACATTATTTACTATTTATTGTTAACACACATTTTAAAATATGGAATAATGTGGTGTTCCACGGTAGGAAAAAATGGAATATGTTGGGCAAATGTGGCCTCATCACGTGATAACAGTGAATCTTTTTAATGGTAGGTTTGATTTCATTGAGCTTCCATGAAAGCGGAGATAAATAACACAAAGCGTCAGTTTGCGCTAATTCGATTTTCGCGCAATGCACTGAGAGCTTCCCCTCCCCCCAAAGAGTGTTCCAGCGGAGGGGGAAGGTGTCCTCTCTGTGTGTTACGCGTAGACCGATGGATGCTGTATTGTATGCACCTCTAGCGAAAGTTCGTTTCGTTAAATAATGTATGAGATTAGTTCCCCCCAAAAAAAGGCTACATCTGCTTAACATGAACCGAACAAAATAAATGTAAAGGGGACAACAGAGTTTAAGAACCACTGTATTAAATAATTACGACGCCGAATTTAACACGAACTAAGTAAACTAACCGTCTCATAAAACAGAACATCAATACGCTACAGTGTTTGCCAAACAATTTGTAGCGCCCTCATTTCTGAAATCAGAATCTCTTGTGCTAATCTAGCAGCATTTCAATACATCACATCTCTACTTGTAACTAGTTTACGAATACCTAATATACACACATTCAAGAATTACTGCAGACAAAGGGCCAAACATATGTGTATCAGTATATAGACACATATGTAGATTGTTCTCTTCCTAATTTTGCGCCATATCTGCCGACGTACGAGATCATTCAACTGTACAACTTTGTCCCTCGTGTTGACAACTAATTCCGTTGCTAAACCGCCATCATGTGCAGTTTTCCCATCATATCCTACCGCTGTTGTCTTGTTTCTTCCCGTTTCCACTACATGTTTCAACAAATTGGTAGCGTATCCAACTCATGACGTAGCCATGTACCCATCATGTTTTTGGTTGTAGTGATTTTCTAGGAAATATAATTAAGTTAAGTAGTTTGCCATTATTTTGTGAACGGTCCGAAAGCCCAATTACCTGCGGTGGGGATCGAACTCGGTTCTTAGGCCGTCACAGACGTGCTCTGTGCCATTTTGCCACAGAGACGGGCGCCACTTGACATTTCATTGATTCAACAAGAATACTAAAAATAAGCACTACTCAACAGTGACCAATCTACAATATACGACATCTAGGTTCACTGGAAAACAACCTCCTAAAGTGACTTATTTGACTTCTCCCGTAAATGAATTGGCTGCTGACACAAAGTATACACATAGTGACCAAGCGATGAAAAGTGAAATGATAATCTGCAGGATTTTTAGAACGGGCGCAGATGAAATTTGTGGACAGTTCCTACTAAACGAATAAAATATACTCTGCATGAGAAACGATCATATTTAAACCAACAAAATACGGCCGATATGAATATAGACAATAATTAAATTACAACAACGTCAAAGGAAATTTAACATAATGGAACCAAGGGGAGGATGGGGAGAAATGGAATAGCAGGAAAATAGGTAATGTTGTGTAACAACATAACAACAACTCCATTGTAACAACTTAAGTCATTTGTGGGTTGTTGTCATTGTTCAAAGACATTCTGCCGAAACGTTGACTTCTCTGCTGGTTTGGTGTGTTTTTTTTAATTTTGTATTGGATTTTATATTCAGTTTACCTTTTAATTGTGGCTGGAGACACAGTGTATGATATAATTCCGGTAACACTGCTTAAAAAATATTTTCAAAAAGGCATTGATGATTGAGAAAAAAACAAGGCGTAATCATGTACGCTTAACATCATTGATATTAATCGGGTTTGACACTCATGTCATTTTCTTGTACCGTTCATTTTTTACCTGATTTGATTTTTGTCCATCAATGATAAGTAAAATTCACACGAGCTATAGCTTATGACTAAACATGATTGCGCCATTTTGCTGTTTCTTGATATAAGTCCCTATTGGACCGTAACGTGGAAAATGTCCTTGTTATTTCCCATTGACATTATTTTTGTTATTCACTTGTTATATTAGTAATCTGTGACAGTGATACTTTATTATAGGTATTATCGCGTATTTTAAACTAAGCCGCCCGTGTGTTGCCGGGGAGCAAAGAATAACAACACTGTTTACCTTCCATACATGTCGTAAGAGGCGACTAAGGAGGTTATGGGATGGAGTTGGCTGTCCCATCCCATATAGGTTCAGTGACCCAAAGCTATGTTGAAGTAGGATGTGTCAGTCTGAAATGCGCAGATATCGCAGCAATGCTGTAAACCATGACACAATTCATTCCGTTCTCCGGACTACATCCTGCCAATCTGCAGGAGTTTGAGAACGAACGCAGAAGAAGAAGAAACTAAGTGACTGGATAATTTACTGCACACCGTGAACCAAGTAAAGTTAAACTGATGATAAAACCAAGCCACTTTACTACACCGACTGTCATCGTGAAACAGTATATACTTGAACTGTTCTTTGATGATTGTGTAATTTATGCATACCTTTACCCGTGTAATATTTATATGAGTACGTATGACGCGCTATCTCGAATGTGTACAAGTTTATTCATAGCATGACCACAACAAGTGGGCTAACATTGATACACAGGAGAGAGTTGATAGATTACGTATACGGGATTTGTCAACTAACCTGTTATCAAACCGGTTTCATGGGAGCAAATGTTTATCCGTGGTCATGGATACTACAAACAAAGGGAAACTGCATTAATAGAGTGTTCGAACTAACAAGGTCACTGCAGGACTGAGTCAATAATTAAATGAAGGGCTCATCAAAGGAGGGAAGATCAATGTTATTTCTGAAACACGTTTAGTGTTAATTTTAAAACGATGAACATTAAGATAGCATCAACGTGGCGAGAGTACAGGTATGTTTATATGCACTTTAACACTGCATATATATATATATATATATATAAGACACATTTCCGTCTTTCCAGAAGATAGTATTGTTGCTGTACTAGACGAAACGTAAGTTCTGAGTTCTGCAGTGCTATATAACCCCTATACTAACATATGGGTGCGAGTCTGGGACAATAAACAAACTGGAAAGTGGGAGATTGGAGGCAACGGAGATGTGGTTCTACAGAAGAATGCTGAGAATACCATGGACTGCCAGAAAAACTAATGTAGAGGTGTTAAAAGAGTTAAATGCGAAACGGACCTTAATCAACAATATAAGAAAAAGGCAATCTTCTTTTTTTGGCCACTTCATGAGACAGGCAGGTTTAGAGAACATAATCACAACAGGCAAGATTGAAGGCACCAGAGACAGAGGGCGACAACGTGAGAAAATATTAGACAGTCTGACAACCTGGCACCGCAAAGAAACAACAACGACTTTGATACATAATACTGTGGACAGAGAGCTGTGGAGAGCCATGACCGCCTACGCCACCCGGCATGGCACCTGATGATGATGATGAATCTATATTCAATCGTGGTGAAGGATGTGGCTTACTAGACCAATCTGAGCCGCACAGAGCTATACATATATTGTTTGCCATTTTTCTAAGTTTCTTACACACATTCAGCGAGCGTAGTATCCACACGAAATAATAAGGAGGTGATTGTTTGACAGTAATCCATTTTATATTTATGATCACCGTGCTAACTCGTCCCTGAGCACAACTACAAAATTAATTATGCTCCAAAGGTCGGGTATAAGACGCTCAAGTGTTCAGCATTTGTTGCATGCCCGTTTTGACATGACGAATTTTGAACCACCGTGATGATGACTTCTAGAATTCTTCTTCTTCAGCGTTCATTCTCAAACTCCAGCTGGATCTCCCTTGTAGCAGGATCATGATACTATTAGACTTCCAGCAGGATGTAGTCCAAAGAATAGAAATGCGTTATCGCCGTTTTATTTGCGCTAATGGCCCGACACATCTGTCTGCGGCGTGCTTTAGAATTCAAATTTTCCTGGGCGTTAATTTCAGGTATGGAAAAGGGAGTTCGTAGAGTAGGACTTTGACATCTTTATCGGACAAAGTATTCAGCCGCTGACGAGGATATCTAATGTAAGATGAAAATTCGGTACATTTTTTTCCTTGTTTACCGCAGATATCCATCAAGCTAAATATATCTTGGTTGTGTCCGTACATATTCTAAATATAGAGTCCAAACGACACGGATGTGCTGACATGGACATTTAATGTCACTATCTATAACCCAAACTGTGGAAACCCTGTTTGTTTTACGTAAGCTGGCCCATATATTAAGGCTTTCTAAAAAATGAAGTCGTATTGTTTACTTCCGCGGTAATCAGATCACATAGAACCCAAAATTAATTATTCAATGTGGCCGCAAGTGTTGAACTCTTTGTTCTCTGAGAGTCTTCTTCTTCTGCGTTCGCTCTCATTTAACCACAACGAATATATCGTGTGATTTCCGCCGGGGAGCGTGAAGTACGTTGTGTTGCAAGTTCCACAGTAAAACTGTGTTATTTTCACCTCGGTTGGCTACTCTGTGGCCTGGACATCCGAGGTCCAGCACATCCGTTTTCGTCATGCCTTTGATTCGGGTGGGTTTCCCTAGTCCATGACAGAATGTATCTGTCGCCGGAGACATTGGTCGTTAATGTCTCTCTTGTACGAGGTGATCCACCGTCTATGAACTTACCTCTTGTAATTGGACGAACTGTGCCTGTGCCCATCGGGTACTGAACCGTTTCTCATCCGCGAGCCTGGTTCGATTGAGGAAGCACTCAACAGAAGAGTTGGGCCCTGGCTCTTTCGCCTTCTTAGCCGAGGTGTCGTTCACAGACATCGTGAATCCCTCGCCCAAGTTCGAGTCTCACACCACGCGTTTAAAAGCACGGCGTTTTCGAGCTGAGCGACCTTGTTCCAATAGAGCCTGAGCCTATCAGGTACTGAACCCTTTCTCTCTGCTCATGTATTTCCGGTATAGGAAAGCTTGATAGTAGAGTTGGGCCAGGACTAAAATCGTTGTTCCTTTTGTGCATGAGCCCATCGAGTACGGAACCATTTCTCTTCGCGTGCTTGTGTCCGATATAGGATGGCTCGACATTAGAGTTGGGTCAGGTGTTCTTGCTTTTCCGGACGCCCATGATTGGGTCTGGGTCTCTGCCTGTAAGGAGTACAGGTAACTAAAAGCTCGTATCGAGCTAACAGAGCTTGTAGTTTCCCTTTCCTTAGAACTTTCCTTGGAGTCATCGTCACTTGTGCAGTCATTTGTTAGTTCGTTTTCCCGTAGGGTATTCAAAATGTCTGCCCGATCCATCGCTCCACCAAGAGCCGTAGTAGCAGTGTGTGCAGTCAACCTATCTGACTCTCTCATTACCTCGGACTCCCGCATGTCCCGGCACAAAAATAAAAGACACTTTACGCACACAGGAATTCTTCACTGCATCCAGCTATTGTTCCTCAACGTACCCCGCCTGAACTTTCACAATCGTGCTCATGGAGTCACTGAGTATACAGGCATACTCGCAGACAGTCTGTGGGAAGATAGACCATGTTTTCCACCATCAACAAGGGTAACGCTTAGGTAATGTGAGATCGGCGCGCACAACATATAGGCCCCAATGTGTATTCTGTAGAAGGGGGCTTAGATTGACGAATCAGTTGACTAGGAAAATAAAAATCATCTGAAGTAAAGGGATGGCAGTATTGTGAAGGGGGAACAGGTGAGGTTACATTAGGTCATTTGATGAGACATCATGAATGCAGTATATAGAAGTGTATTGTGTGAGGTAGTGTATTGTATTTTCTTGATTACCTATTTCACAAATATGTTCTTACTATCATAGCTTAAGAAAAGTGCACTTATTATGGGTTTTTTTTTTCATTTCAAAATCTGATTTAAGTATTCTTGATTTTTTGATGTGGTTATCTATCGGACACGCCAAGTGCACATTAACACAACTGAGGCATTAAAAACATAAAATATCTTGAACAAAAAAATTTCAGATCTGTATTACCGTCACAAATATGATTCAACAGCGCCGAACCCTGTGTAAAATCAAACTTTAACTACAAAGCTAACAATTTTTATCGCCGAAGTCGGATTAGTCCGTCCTTTTACGCAAATAAAACGGCAATAAAGGGCATTTCCGTTCTATGGTCTACATCAGTGTTTCCCAAAGTGGGGCGCATGCTCCACAAGGGGGCAATTTTATTTTTTAGGGGGGAAGGGGGCAATTCGAACAAGTTGTAATTGGGGCTTCATTTAGGAAATAATTCAATTTCTTTATATTAAAAATATGTATATGTTACGTAAGTTGGAAAAGGGGGGGGGGGGGGTTTGTTACAATATCACAAATAAGCATGAAAAAAAAAGATTGGAAAACACTGGTCTACATAATACTGGAAAGAAATCTAGAGGTAATACAAGAGGTTTTTAGAAAGAGTTTGAGAGCCAACAGTAACAACAATCATTTTCTTTTTAGTTTTAGATCATATTTTGATGTTATATTTTATGCTTTATTTTTTAATGCCATAAACATTCTAGCTGTAATAATAAACTATTTACTTCAATAAACACCAATAATATTTGTACTTCAATAATTACTAACTTAAAAACAGTAAAACATCTACTTCTATGATTAACGAGCAAACATCACAAATCTCGCATACCTTCATTACATTTCAAAATTTAATAAATATTAAGTAATAACACATTTCCTCCACTTACGTTTGAGCACAAATCGTTTAAGCAAAGATGTAAGCTTTTATGCCCGTGTGTTGCCGGGGCCCAAAAGGGAAGCAAAGAATAGCAACACTGTTTACCTTCCATGCATGTCGTAAGAGGCGACTAAGGAGGTTATGGGATGAAGTTGGCTGTATCATCCCATATAAGGTCAGTGACCCAAAGCCATGCTGAAGTTCGATGTGTCAGGTCAGAAGGCGAAGATATCGCAGCAATGCTCTAAACCATGACACAACGCATTCCGTTCTCCGGACTACATCCTGCTAATCTGCAGAAGATTGAGAACTTACGCAAAAGAAGCAGAAGAAGAAAAGTAAGCTTTTAAGTAATAACATATTTCATCTACTCGTGTTCCAGATTTCAGCAACAATTTAAGCTATCAAGTAATAACACAAAACATCTACGTTAGTATCTACGTGATGAATACCAACACACAAAGAATATCTTCGTCTGTAACACACATTTAATACAATTTCTGCCAATTTCTCCACAGATCTAGATCATACGATAACAACACACTAGTGCGATGAAAATTTGAATTAAAGTTAGCTCATGAAAAATGGACCTGTTGCTGTGAGATCGTGTCTTAGACGGCCAATGTGTCAAGTTCAATTTCTGTCGCAGATAATTGTGGATCTGTACCATTCAGAAAGCAGCGGCAATCTTCTGAACGTAAACTATCGCATAGAAACTACTACAATGACCAAATACGAGGTCAATCGCTACGTCCTAAATATGATACGATACCAATATGAAACAGCAAACAAAAAATGTAATGACTTCACGTGTTTTTAAATTTGTTCTTAATACAACCGAGATAATAAAAGTGCGAAATCTTACACACCTAAAACGCGCAGAAACACAGTTAAGGAATATACCAATATAATATGAATACAATACAGAAATGACTGACATTACGTCTGTCGCTGCTAATTTCCTGTCAACGCACTATTGACAACTGGGTTACTGCAGTGTTCAGTTTTGATGGACCTGCGACGAAAGTACGAGAGTCGCAACTATTAACACAATGATGACACCATTTTACGCCTAGCTCCGTGATTAGCTACTATGCGCATTAGAATGACTACTTTTTCACAATATGTATCGCCCGTAACTAATTATCATTAACAATAGAATTGAGAAAACTGACAATTCAGAGTATAGATAATATATTACTGTACACATCTACCGGTACTTTTTTACTAAATCAACATCATCTTAGACTGTGGAAACATGTCCGATGCATGAAGTAAGCCTGCCTAAGTGTTTTTCTATAAGGGCATCGGATCAATAGTGCCAGAAAATTCGACAGTACTTTAAAACTTTCATTCAAAGATGTATGTAAGAGGAACAATGAAGCAGTTTATATTGTAGTCAACTACTGGGAAACGTTAGGGGACTTATGCACCAGGAGACAATCCATAAGAGTATCACTACCACGAGGTCAGCTGGTTGCTATAAGTCGAAACAAAGAAATGTCCAGTTGAAACCCAATTGGTCTGCACAAAATGTCATACAGTGACTGCCATAAAAATATAGATATGTACAATCATAGACGTCATTGCACATGACCAGAACTCCAATGAACATTCTGAACATACGCTTTAAGTCTCCAGAAACAGATGCGACAATGATGACATCGTACGTATATCGTTATCTCCCTCTTGGTCTTAACATTTTCCTCTAGCAGTGCCATATGCACTGCTAAGTGGCGAAGATACAGGGTGTTATTGTTTATTTTCAACCCCACTCATTATTTCTCAAAGTGTGTCTAATCTCTCTGTGGCTGTTTTATCCTGTTTGTTTCCAAGAAATATGCGACATTCTCTTTGTATGCACAGCTCAATGACTTTTAGATCAGTCTTATGGTTTCGCGTCATACTGCAATTTCAACTACGATAGACTAATAGTCTCCCGTGTGAAGACGAGGCTCGAAAGGGAAGCAAGAAAAGCGTCACTGTTACCTTCTATTCCTGTTTTAGGAGGGCGAATAAGGCGATCTTGGGTGTGGGTATGGCTCTACCATTCCATGGGACATACACTATAGAGGGACAAAGTAATCCAGAAGACATGCAGAAGTCGGATGTGACCGGTCGAAAGGCATAGACATCGCATCCAAGTTGTCACACATAACAAAACGCTATTTGTTCTCTGGATTATATCCTGATAATCTGCAGGCGTTTGAGAAGAAAAGCAGAAGAAAAATAGGTTATAATAAGATGAATCAATGAGTATTTAGGAAATGTGAAAGAGTACTGATTGCACAACAGCATTATAACAAAAACAACTAAGGAATTTCTGCTATATAATGAGACACAGCATGGAAAAAAAGCAATGGAAGGTATCGCTGCTGGTAACAGGAAAAAGGCTAGTCAAGACTACGGTGCACAAGAGACATTTCAGAATGTTTATAAATATCATTGGCTGCAGCCGATCAACACTCCCAAAATCGTGTGATATTCAAAACATTCAGAAATACGACGTACGTTCTGTGGAGATTGTGCCGCCTGAAAAATAGGGAATTAAAACATTTCACAAATATGATAACGATGACGATAACAGATAGCATACGACGACAAAAATATTCTGGCGTTATGCAACTTTAATTGTTCGAACAATAGCTTAACGGATAAACCAACGATCATCAAATTACTTCCTGCTATAAATTTGTTTTTCCTGTCGGAGTTTACATTTTTGTTAAAAACCCACACAGAACATGACCATGAGACAGCAAAGGGCATGCGTCCTTTATCACACATGCTACTCGAAACCTCCCTGCAACTCCCTAACGGGGAAAATGCAGTATTGTCATGTTTACAGTTATGGAAAAATGCAGCATTGATATTTTTTTTTTAGTTATCTGAGTTTTTATCAGCACTACTGGTAAGGACACCCTACTTCACGCTCAAACACGTATTACTACTCAAATAATCAGAATAAAAATAATAAAAGCCGCAAGAGTGACCAAACTAGGCATAATGAGAAATGATGAAATTGGGAGAGAATAAGTATAAAACCATGCACAGATTACATCGAGAAACAACAAATAAAATTGTTTGGACATCTTATGAGAATGGACCATAACTAACTACCGACAAGAACATATAACATGAGAAGATCTGGAAACAAGGTTAGAGGAAGAACTAGAAAAAGACAGATAGATAATATCAAGATAACCCAGAACAAATACGGAGTCAACGCAGCCAAGGCGACACATCTGGTTATATAGACACCTAAAGCTCCCGGCCACTTCACCACTCCTGCGCTTAACATCAAGCGTAGATATTCTGAGTATCATCCACCTGGAGAAAGACCATACGTTCCAAATCTTTTTAGGGCCACCGCCCCTTTGCAAGACATAAATGATGTCACATTTATATTACATCACCCCCACCCCATTATAAAAAAAATTTCGGCAACCGTTTTATATTTTCAACGTAAATAACAACTAATGATACATTGCTGAGTATGTTGTTAAATAATTGACAAAGAAGTGGCCACTATATGTTTCATCTTGAACATAGTTATTGCTATACCGATTTTGAAGGATCATAGCCCATATGTAAACATTGTAAAGTGTATGGATGAGCGCGGTAGCCTGGTTGAGAGTGAGCTTGCTTTCTATCATTGGTTTACAGCGTGCTAGGTTCGAAACCAAATCCGAACAAAACAAAAATTCGGCTTGTGATTTCTCACTTGACACGATCACTCCTCCAGTCGAATCAGCTGTAAATGAGTACCTGACACATGAGTTAGGGAAGGTAAAGACAGCAAGGAAGGGAACTAGCCACCGTTACCTAATAGCTGCTGTGGCTTAGTACATGATGAGTTATCTTCATCCCCGACGGCAGGTTGCTGCCATGGAATATACCTTTACCTTAAAGTGTATGCTTGAATATCATTATGAAAAGTTTCATACCATCAAAATTTATTATTCTTCTTCTTCTTCTGCGTTCATTCTCAAACTCCAACTGGATCTAGCTGGATCATGGTCCTGCTAGATTTCCAGCAGGATGTAGTCCAGAAAATGGAAATGCGTTGTGTCGCCGTTTTATTTGCGACAATGGCCCGACACATCTGTCTTCGGCGGGAAAATTTATTATAAAATTGTTCATTTTGAACTTCTAAAGTAAAATACAGACTGGCACACCTCTAAAACACAAAATAGGAGTGATGATATACTAATTCAGAAGATAGAATACCTAGTTCGTTTCAAAACATTGGAAGTGTAATGTATGGATTAAATATTCGACCCTCCCCCTCCCAAACAGACGGTTTCAGCGCCCATTGGGGGGGGGGTGGCACTTTGGGAACCTATGAGATAGACAATAGACAATTTAACATATGAGATAGACAATTTGAATACTCATTTAAGGCTACACAAAACCGGTCGACCTGTTAGCTGTTAGATTACCTGACTCAGTTTATGGATAACAATACTGATAAATCTCAAACCTTTTTGTGGCGTCGCGTCGTCTAGTTATATGTACAATATTGTGTACCGTAGATACAAGGGCTAGATAAATAATGATCTTACGTAGGCGTCATTTTGCTTCCACGTCAATAACTTATCACAGATATGTGGTAGTCTAAAGTGCGTATCACAGGTATTGTGTTACGGTTGTTCGTAGCACATCCTATTTGTGACGTAATAATCAACCCAGCATTTTTTTCCGGTAGTGATTTTAGGCAATATTTACATTCAGTAGGCTGTTATCGCTTTCCAACTACATGCAGATGATTTTGAATCCGTTACATTGGAATTCTGAGCCGAGCTAACTACCTCTTAGCCACCACGTAGCGCTTTATTGTAGGCCCTATTATTAGCTGTATAGATTGGAGCACATTGTCATACAGAAGTAATGGTTGTAGCTAACTTTCGTTTTGTTTCTTGTGTTTGCTAGATATCCACACCTTCTTACAAGTCATCTGGGTGAACTCTACGGCTGTTTGGGGGTTGGTCTTTGGCTCCATAAATCTTTGGTACTAGATGACTAAATATGAACAATGATATCAAGTTACAGATCATATTTACATATGTTTATATAGGAACTGTCATGGCGTATAAGATCCTGCTTCTAGCTGTACATATTAGAGCTCCCGTGAAACGTTACGAAAGGTTATACTTCCAACTATATTGATTAAGCCCCTGCGTCATGCTACAGAAGATCTTACTTCTAACTGTATTGTTTGGGGCCCCGGCGTCATGCTACAGAAAATCTTACTTCTAACTGTATTGTTTGGGGCCCCGGCGTCATGCTACAGAAGATCTTACTTCTAACTGTATTGTTTGGGGCCCCGGCGTCATGCTACAGAAGATCTTACTTCTAACTGTATTGTTTGGGGCCCCGGCGTCATGCTACAGAAGATCTTACTTCTAACTGTATTGTTTGGGGCCCCGGCGTCATGCTACAGAAGATCTTACTTCCAACTGTATTGTTTGGGACCCCTATGTCACGTTATAGAAGCTCCTGCATTGTTTGGAGCACGAGCTTATGAGAAAATAATATGTTCCCACCATTGATTTTATGAGAAAATAATGTTTTCACCGTTGAGATGAGAAAATATGTGTTCCTACCGTTAAGTTTATGAGAAAATATGTGTTCCCACCGTTAAGTTTATGAGAAAATATGTGTTCCCACCGTTAAGTTAATGAGAAAATATGTGTTCCCACCGTTAAGTATATGAGAAAATGTGTGTTCCCACCGTTAAGTTTATGAGAAAATATGTGTTCCCAACGTTGAGTTTATGAGAAAATGTGTGTTCCCACCGTTAAGTTAATGAGAAAATATGTGTTCCCACCGTTAAGTTTATGAGAAAATATGTGTTCCCAACGTTGAGTTTATGAGAAAATATGTGTTCCCGCCGTTAAGTTTATGAGAAAATGTGTGTCCCCGCCGCTAAGTTTATGAGAAAATGTGTTCCCATCGTTAAGTATATGAGAAAATGTGTGTTCCCACCGTTAAGTATATGAGAAAATGTTTGTTCCCACCGTTAAGTTTATGAGAAAATATGTGTTCCCACCGTTAAATTTATGAGAAAATATGTGTTCCCACCGTTGAGCTTATGATAAAATATGTGTTCCCACCGTTAAGTTTATGAGAAAATATGTGTTCCCATCGTTAAGTATATGAGAAAATGTGTGTTCCCACCGTTAAGTATATGAGAAAATGTGTGTTCCCACCGTTAAATTTATGAGAAAATATGTGTTCCCACCGTTGAGCTTATGATAAAATATGTGTTCCCACCGTTAAGTTTATGAGAAAATATGTGTTCCCACCGTTAAGTTTATGAGAAAATATGTGTTCCCACCGCTGAGTTTATGAAAAAATATATGTAATAGATAAGCGTGAAAAACTTCCTGGAGAACTTGTTTTCTAGCTTATACTAGTGAAAACTGGATCAACACGAGATATCCAGAAGGAAATGCCCCTTATGTGTGATGAGTTTCTTTTCTGTACATCTAGATGTCTGCGAGACAGTATAGTCTATGTGTTCTCAAACTGAAGACACTCCACTCCCCTATATGGGAACTTGTGATCTCAATGTTGCGCGAGGCGACTTGGCAATATAGTGCATTAAAACAGTGTCATTTTTCATAGCAACATTTTGCAAATTGTAACGAAAGCTATTTCGTTAATTTTGTTTTATATTAATCTTGTATTATAATAAAATTATTACTAACATTATAATGTTCACGAAAAAAAACGACAATGTATAACCATATTAATACACAATGATATTAATTGTATAACAGCTGTTTTTAGTCTTATTACATGCTACCTGGTTGAAATATTAGGGAGAAGGGGTACGGGGGAAGCATACGGTGGCCTTTGCAAAATGTCAAAGGACGTCATTAGCGGGAAAGGTTTGGGAACCATAGTAAAATCGGAATATTCTTTATATTATTCTACGTTTGTAACTGTAAATTTCTTGATAAATGCACCTTGTCCGAAACGTCGATTCAGCATCTTTTGTAAATTGTTAACTATATTCTACGTGTAGTTTAGTCGGTTGTGAACTGTCAAACCCTTTACTTCCCGTTGTCCGTTCATATTATTGAACAGTTTTGCTGTGGTACTGTCAATTAACATTTTCTAATGCTGGATTATGGAAAAGACGAAGACCAAGAGAGACTAAATACCAAAGAGGGTATAACTATGGGTATCAACAACATACAAGAAGTACACACAGTAGCATTACATCGCTCGAACTGGAGAGCTCTGGTTTCTGTCCTATTCGGCACTGAAGGGACATAGGTAGATATAATGCTGGGTAAACACGGAGCTATTTATAAAATTCTTGAGACTAACGGGAATTGAACCAGTCCGTTCAACGGCACAAAATCGCCTAGCAACTATTGCACACGCAATAAAAAAAAATTTCTTACGTACTTGACTAACAGATGCGAAAATGGATGCGAAAAAAAACCTCAAAAAAAAGATGCGATTTCATCAAGCCATTCATACCGTGCACAGAAAGTCACCCGAACGGACCAATCGAGACAAGGACTATTGCAACAACAACAAACATCCCGTACAGGTATTGAAATATCCTCAGTAACAACAAACATATAACATAATATCCGTATTAGTACCGTATTAGTACGGATATTAATAATACGGATATTATGTTATATGTTTGTTGTTACTGAGGATATTTCAATACCTGTACGGGATGTTTGTTGTTGCAATAGTCCTTGTATCGATTGGTCCGTTCGGGTGACTTTCTGTGCACGGTATGAATGGCTTGATGAAATCGCATCTTTTTTTGGAGATGCGGTTAGTCAAGTACGGAAGAACGCGTGTACAATAGTTGCTAGGCGATTTGGTGCCGTTGAACTCCCGTTCAATTCCCGTTAGTCTCAAGAATTTTTTAAAAATTGTCCTCTGGCTTCCTACTACTGATTCCGGCCGGAATATTTTTAGCGTTTAAACGTAATTAAATTTTGTTCAATTTTTGTGTGTGCACATGCATCACGGAAACAAGAAATAGTACTTCTAAATATAATTACATTAAAATGTAATATATATATTTCGAAACAGAAATTGACAGAGAATGTGATTATCACAAGATCATTTTGCAAAAAAAAATTATGTTAATATATAAAAATTATTTTAGACAGAAAAGAAAATATGCAAATAACAAATAAATATTATTTAGATATGATATTTGACCTTACCGCATTTTTGAATCAATAAATTCCACTCAAACTGTATCATTTCTGTAGATAATCCAATTACGAACACAATAATTTATAATATATATATGCATAGTGCGTCAAAAATGTATTATTTAGAAAGAATTTCGACATCTATCAAAAACAGTAGATTTAACTTTACACGAAAATCAAATTAAAATATGGCTAATTTTTCTTACAAAATGGCGTAAATTTGCAAACAGGATGCTAGAAGCATTTGCCAGATTGGATTTCATAATAAATGAGACCAAAGCAAATAAAATAGTTATTATTTTACGAAAATAATTAAATTGGAAAATATATATAAAACATATAAGGAAAAATGACGTCACAGACTCCCATTATCAAAACTTATCAATAATTTAACAAAATTGATATCAATACACATAAAAATATTGCAAGAAGTAATGTGGACATATTACACTTTCGATTGGAAACATTCTTATGTTGATATAGATACCGAAAACAACAACATGAATGTCATTGGAGTATTTAAAAAAGGACTTATAGAAGTCTTTCCGGCCAGAAGACATAAGGTTTACTGACTTGTATAAGTCTCCCCGGCTGGAATCAGTTAACTGATTTTCTTGTATGAGATATTTATAGACAAACAATATCCTGCCTCAACTATTAAATCTCGCCAATAGAAGATCTAAAATCAAAATAATCATTTTTACGTCATTTTTCGATTATTTCCGTGTATATCTTTGGCAGGCGACACAGTGTATGCATACCATGACCGGCATACGGTATAAAGACCTGTGTACAGAAAATATAAACATAACCTGGAAGACTGATTTTGATCATTTCTGTGAATTTCATTGGTCGCCCTTGGCTATTTTTGGCGAAGTATATAAATAGTGATCAACGAAAATTGCGAAAATAATAAAACAATGTATCTAATGAAGCCCTATACAGAGGTCTTCTACTGAGGACGGTCTCCGTACATCCAATGAAAATAACTGCAATTATAATCAAAATCATCACGAATTAATGCTTGTTTTGATTCTGTTGGTAGGTTTACTTTTGACGATAATCACGCCTCGACTAAAATAGAACCACGACAAAAGAAACAAAAAGCAACTACACGGTTACACTCGTGAGTTGTTGAATACTAATCAAAGAATAGTATCGCTGCTACCTAATAATGCATGTCGTAAAACCCTAATAAGGGATTGGGAGTGAAATAATCTAACTTATTCAATAAAAAGTTAATATTTTCTACAAAGATCTACGCTGAATTCTCCTGTCTTATCGTAGTGAATAGATCGCAGCAACGTTGTAAACTACGACGCAACTTATTTCGCTCTAATGACTAAACCCAGCTAATCATTACATTGAGAACGAACCAAAACGTTGATAAAACTATACATTAAACACGTAATTATTTGCACGTGAAATTCACTCCAATGATATGACAATCTGTTAGTGAAGTAACGCAGTGTGCTTTATTAGCAATTCATTAATCTTTGATTTACTCATATTGATTTAGTGTGCATCGGCTCTTCACGGATAGTAACTATTACATCCACTCCAGATAACTGTTAGCATGTTCACACTTGGCCTATCGATCGATCAGTAGTAACGGAACAAATGTGCCAAGATTCGTGATGCAAAACGTCGTAACTTAGTCACATTTGCATATAGCCTTGGGCAAACCAGTCTTATTTGAAGGATATGTTTTGAATAGTAGATAAATACTGTGTATCTTCCGATGAGGTGGTCTAACTATTGTGAAGTGTACGTTTCTTAGAAAGGTACATAAATCTGATCATTCTTCGAAATATGTAACATGATACATTAAATGAAGTGCAATACCTCTATACTGAATACATTTTTAACAAATGCCCCTATTTAATAATACTTTAAAATCTCGAATTATTTTTATTCATTATTGTTTATAATGTACTAGAAAGAATACCCGGCGTTGCCCGGGTGAGAATAAGAAAAAAATAGTACTATAACAAACATTTTTCCAAAATTCAGAATGCTGTATAATTCATAATTCCAACACATGCGGTTGCGTGTTTTGGGTCTCACCAATGGCCCACTAGACAAACGATATATGCAACAGAAAACCGTAGTGGATGACTTAATGTGGGGTGGGGGGTGTTGTAGGTCCGTTGCAGCCAACCTTCGTTGCGGAACCGGCACTTAAAGATGATGATGATGATGGCATATCACAGTACTGATATTCTTAGCTACACTTTCGGGCCCGGTAACACATGGACGAAGTCTGATCAATACTCTTTCTTAAGTTAAGAATTTCTGTTAAAGTGTCCATTCTGGTTAAGATTGAATAGTCTTAGAGCATTGACTTCTGTTTTACTAGCGTTTCCATATATGTATTCCATCCATCTCAGCAGCGAGCGAAAGAAGAAGTCCTTCTCAGCAGCGAGCGAAAGAAAAAGTCCATCTTAGCGAAGCATGATATTCGCCAGCTGAGAGTGATACAGCACGTTGCTTCCAACACACAATTTCAGTATGTGTCAATAACAGGACGGTGCGCGTGAAGTGTTCATATTTTTCCACATTTTAATCTGAAGGTCTGTAATCATATACCGTTCTTTTGCTTGCAAAGTTAGATTTGTGTTGTAAAATGTTCTTTAACTCCTTATCTCAAACAAGCCGCAAAAATAATCAATTAAGTAGATCATTTATGCCGATAAGCCACTAAAACCTCAATTATTATAGTTACTTCTAAATATCTTATGGATTTGTAGGAAAACCTTCATGGAGATAAAGAGTTAAAACATTGCTTTGGTGCACGACAAATGCAGCAGGTCAAGTCGCTGTTGACCCAGTCGGTGGAGATGTGCTCTTCTTATCAGATCTCGCCTGTTTAGTTTGTTTACGCTGCTATGTTCTGACTTGTATGCTCCGTTTTGTACTTTTCATTACCGATGTCCAGGATTTTTCAACAGTTTATTAGCAATACCTCTTTGAGGCTCTGTGGTATAGGGGATTGGGCTAGGTTCCTTTCAGACATTGCTAACTATTCTGTTTGTTGTTGTTTTTTTTTTCAATTTCATACATATCACAATTGATGTTATCCAATTATGTTTCTCTTCTTCTCTGTTAATTATCAAACTTCTGCTGATAATCAGGCGGTTGTTCAGAAAACGAAGCCCGTTGTATGACTGAAGTAGAACACTGAGTGGAAGAGTAGAACATAGAGGGCAATTCGAAAGAGAAATAGTAAGAAGACATAGGCCTACAGATTTTCCTCGTCTTAAGACCATCATGACTTTCTCCAATAAAGATCTTTCACCAAGATTAATTAGGCCTTCATTCGTCAAGTATTTTATTATTTTAGTGATTTCGGATGGCCACTATTTATATACTTGGAGTCGCCTTGGCTATTTTTGGCATGCGATTCAAGTATATAAAAAGTAACCACCGGTAAACAAAATAATAATCAAGAAAAGGAACGAATAAAGGTCTAATTAATTCTGCGAACAGGTTTTCTATACTGCCTACGGTCTCGAGACCATTATTTTTTTTCACACTGCAACAAGCTGTTATGCGTGGACATCTTAGCCATCTGAGGACTCACAAACGCAAAACTCAATATACTTTTTTTACGTCATGTTCTTGTGTCTTATTTGTTCAATTAATATGTCTTCTTTAGGGCATGAGACTGTCTCGAGAATAAATAGCGTTACTACAGGTACTGATGTTACTAGCGTTACTAACATATTGCACTGGCTGCTAACTCATTCAATAAACTATCAAATATCTGGCATTCAAAAACACTAAGAAATAACATAAAACTCAAAATCTTCAACTCCTGTATAATTCCAACATTAACATATGGATGCGAAAGTTGGAAAGCAACGTCAAACTTAGAACAAAGACTAAACATCTGTGAAAATTAATGTCTTACTGAACATACGTTGGTCAGACTTCAAATCAAACACAGTTGTCAGACAAGAATCAAAACAAGAATATTTTTCCACCTATATTAGAAAACGTCGTTGGAATTACATCGGACACGCGCTGTGAATGAATACTGAAAGACTCCCCTGTCAAGCGTTGATGTGGTCACCAAAGGGAAAGAGAAAACGAGGAAGACCAAAATAAACTTTACGTAGAACTATTACAAGAGAACGTTTCTCCATCGGTATCAGAAACAATGAAGACCTAAAACAAATTTCAATGAAACGAGAGACATGGAAATCTATGACATGTGCCGTCTTTGGCCCTAGGGGAATAACTAACTAACTAACTCACTATAGATGACAATGTTTTGTGCTAGCACCTTTCGACTGTTAAAACTCAGCACACCGCTAAGGACAGCTGAACTACCTTCTAAAGTTAGCGCATGTTTTTCATGTTACAAATAGCAAATCTATAACGAATAAACATGTTGACGAAGACAGTCTGAAACAGTTATGTTCTTCAATATTATTGAAATTTGTTGGCTGGATTCAACAACTTGCTAAACTTGTAGCCTTTTTAACTCTCAATCAACCCCAAAGTCACAACAAGGCAGAAGAGATTACTGGACTTCTTAGAAAAATTCAAATATTAAACGACACCACATTCTCATTATAATCCAAGCTGTGTTGATACAGTAATTGCCAATGTCTCTCAATGACAACAGTTTGTGACAAGAAAACACGAGCATAACTATAAACGCAGTATGAACAGCATAAAATAGTATATAGGGTTATGAACGCCAACATTCAAACGCTAAGGAAATTGTGTTACTAGGACCTGAGAGGGGAGCAAAGAATAACAGCACTATTACCTGTCATACATTTTGCAGGAGGCGACTTATATTTTTTGGATGGAGTTGTCTGTCTCATACCATAGAGAATCGAAGTGACACAGAAGCCACGCTAAATACCCCCCCCCCCCCCCCAAAATACAACAAACCACAGAATTATTGTTAAGATGTTACGGAGTCAGCCTCTTCGACGTTTATTGATCTTAATACTTGATTAGTTTTTTTAGCTGTCCATGGTATACATAAAATTCTTCTGTAGCATTCATGTCGAAAGCAGCTATTCTCTTTGCTATTGTTTTATTTAATGTCCATGCCTCGCAACTGTATATTGCACTGGAAATACGCATGTTCTGATCATACACAGTTTGGCTATGCTTCTGATAACTTGCCAAAGAGTTTTCATTTGCACAAGTTTTAAATGTCGCCACTGCAATTCTTTTGATTTCGACAGAGCAGTCTCCTGGGCTATTTATGTTTGTGTCCAAATACTGGAAATTTGTTACGTCCTCTAGTTCGATATTGTCAATTATTATTTTTGGTTGTACTTTCACTTTATCCGTTGTCATAATTTTTGTTTTCTTTATATTTAAGAACATGTTTGTGATTTCAGTGTGGATTTTTTTTAATGATAGTTCCAACATTCGCTTTAGACCATCTCCGTTTGTTAAGAGAACTGTGTCGTCAGCATATCTGATTTTTGGGATCTGCTGACCGCCAATGGTAAGAGGATGGAAGTCAGCACATGTCATGTCGTCTTTTACGTTTCGCGTTATGTAAAATTAGGTTATGACTGTATAGCATATTATTTCCTGCTTGATTCCTGTGATAGTTGCGTCTAGTATATATATATATATATATACAGGGAGAGGAGGTGGGAGGGAGCGGGTCACACCCATATCACTTGGATAAATAAAATATACTATAGCACTATAACCAATGGTAACATCCTCCTTCCGTTTACGCTAAAACTGGAAAAAAAAATTGTGGTTGTCTAAAAAACGAAGGAGGTTTCATGGTTACTAATCCAGCGACAGTGGGGATCATGCCCTGTGACACAATGTCATTGTGTGATATATGCATGTGTTTGTCAGCTAATTTGTTCCAAATAGTGTCCAGCCTGTAGACATTGTTGGTTGGGGGTATTTTTTTAATTTAAACCCCCTCCCCCTCCTTTCAGTATATGACCAAAAGTGTATTTTTAAAAATTACATTTTGTTGCTATTGTGTTGGTACTAAGCAAATAGAAGATGCCAGGGTGTTGGTTACTACAAACATTGAAGATGCCATAATTTTGGGTTACTAAATACATTGAAAATGCCAGAGTGTTGGTTACTAAACACAAAAGCAAAATGAAAACTACACCTGTTTGGTCATATAAAGCGACACAACTGTTTAGAAAGACAAATAATGGAGGGAAGAGCACCTGAGTAGGGGAGAAAAGCCACACACAGAAGACGAAGGATTGACGACATTTAAGATACCACGAATACATTGTTGGAAAATTCAAGCCGCGTGGCCCAAGACAGACGGGTTCAGGGAGTTCATTGGGAAGACATGTTGAAGAGAAACGTCATATGACACACTGAAGTCGTACCTACGGTCCTGTATAGTGTCTTCCATTTATCATATGCACACACCAAATCTGAAAATCGTTTTTAAAGAACCCCCCCCCTCCTTTTTTGTACTTAGCAAAGTTATATCTACGGTCCTGAGTTGTGTATTGCAACATTATCAAAGACAATTACACTTGATATCTTTATAGTAGAGAAAAGCGTTCTATTACGTCAATGATGAAGTCTTCATACTTCTCGCCGGCTGATATGGGATGCGTAGCACGGGTGCGTTTTCTCTGAACACGCCCTCGTAGAAAGTAATTACAGTTACATGTTAATTAGTCGTGTGTACATTTCGTTGTTTTTTTTTAATACGAGAACAAGTTTTCATCATACGGACACTTGGTAAAGTCTATTAGTATTCCGAATCGATAGTGTGTCTTAAATGCTCAATGAGGTATTGAACAGTGGTTTCCAAACTTTTCCAGCTAACGCCCCCTTGTTATTATGAAACTGTCTTCCCCCTCCTCCAGAATTTTAGACCCCATGAAACTATAGATAACACCTGGCTTGCTGCTGTTACTCTTTTTTTCGTCAGTATGAGGTTTTCATAAGAGCACAATCAAATTAACTGTGGTTATGAAATATATTTGTACATGGAACAATAGTTATTATTTCTTGTGCATTTTCCTCAAATATATACTGTTAAAAAATCCATCTTTTTTAGACTTACTTTTTTTTTTTTTTTTAATATTCCTGATTGGACATCATTCAACCTATCGACTGTGTCCGTCTGGTCATAACTTCTCGTGGTTACCTGAATTGTACTCACCTCATGATTTGTGAGACCATGAAAGAGGTCAAGGTCAAAACAACTTTTTCGGCAATAACTCTCGACAGAATAACTCTTAATGAACACACAAGTCTCTGAATATATTATTGAATGCCTATAAAAGATTTATGGTGCTCGAATAAATTCAGTTGAAAATTCAATGCGCAAGTATGATTCATCTCACTACAGAACAACGACACAGCATCATTGGACGCTTACAGACTGAACATCAAAAAGTGTAGTGGCCAGACAATTTAATGTGGTTAGAAGCACCATTAGTCCCTTTGGAGGCCATTTAAACAAATTGGCTCAGTGGCAGACCGGCCGTACAGTGGATTCGCAACTCTTGCCGAAAACCGCTTTACACGGCTGCCTCACCACAGGAATTGATTTGTATCTGCGTCCTCCACAGTCCACTCAATGCCAGCAGCTTATCGAATTTCAGATCAAACGGTCAGGAACCGGCAGCATGACTTTGGGCTAGAATACCCTACAGTCGATACGGCATCAGAACCGACTGCAGTGGACGAACCAGCACCATCATTGGACCGTTTGGAATAATTTGAGTCGGGTTTGGTTTGGTGATGAATCATTTTTTGTGCTCCAATGACGTTAGACAGAGGAAAATTTACCGTATAATCCGTGAGCGCTACGCCCACAACAGCGTTGATGAAGTCAGTCCTCTACATGGTGGTGGAGGTGTACTGATGTGGGGGCGCTCAACTTCATGAGAAGAGTTCGCCTGAATTCCGAACGATACGTTACTGAAATTGTTCGTCCACGTGCCCTTCCAATTTTGGCTGAACGAGTGTCGATTTTTCAGCTGGATTCGACCTCATGTGGCACAACTCACCATTCAGTTCCTCGCTGACAACGTCCAGACCATTCCATGGCCAGCCCTCTCATCAGACATGAACCTCATAGGACACTTATGAGATGAACTCGACAGACTACTCGGCTCCGCCAGGAGGCGAGGCTCAGACCAATCTCCGACAGATGTCTCTTGCTTTGCGGGAAGAGTAGGCAGCCATCCCACAACAACAGACTCAACGGCTAATCGGATCCATGTCACGGAGATGTTCTCTGATAGAAGCCTGAGGAGGTAATACACCTTACTGAAACGGGGGTCTCAGACGCAAAGAATAAAAATCCAAACCACATTTAATGAACATCATTTTACTGTTAAAGTCTGAAATGTTCTTCATGCCAATGGTCAAACATTAATTCGTTAAACAAAATAATTGGGTACACGACTGAAATTTGGTGTCGATTAGCATTGCAATAATGCATCGTTTCATTAGATCAAGCGATAATCCTCCGGAAACATAGAAAACATGCAATAGTAAATTTAAAAAAATACGCGTTCAGGATTCAAACACACAGCCTTATACTAACTGAAAATAGCTTGACCACTTATTATCAAAGTTATTATACCGTCGGCTGTAAACGATCTTTCGGTAATGTCACAACATATTCACGCGTTATCAAAACAATTTCGTTTTAATCAAAAGAACTATAAAATCGCCTCGCTTAAACTCAATTAAAATGAGAGTCCGTTAATTATTTTTTACTTCATTAGTTAAAAACTACGATGAGTCAAACTATGAGTGAAACATCACTGTATCCAGGTATTTTCAAATAACTGCAGATTACTTACACATCTTCATTCAATGTTACTATCCCTCCAAATACCATACATACAAGCTATTAGGACAGAAGTGACTACAGACGTAGTCAACTGAACGTAGGTACTAAACTTTACATAATGGATCACAAGTGTGCACACATTTCTAGACAACTCAGGTAATCACCCAAACCAATACTAAAAACACTGCCGTGTCGCCGCCCACGAATAAGATAATCAAATACCAATGAAAGGGCGCATCCTATGATGATTAGATAATGGGCTCGAATTAGAACTCTAGTTTGCTTCAACATCATGCTTCTTGTTATTTTATTGGCTGAATGTTGGTCTGGAAGTAGGTACAACATTGATCGGCGTGGATAAATAAGATAAGAGGTGACATTTCTTTTCTTTACTAAACGACGAGAACGTGCACTTATCACGTTGTCCCTAAGGTTACGCTAGGATTCGCTTGAAATAAATGAGTAGACAATACGATTATATTTCAATATGATTATTCAATTATTTATTATATGCTATGATTATTCAAATATTGATTATATGATATAATTATTGACTATGACTATTGATTATGATATGACTTTTCAATATTACAATACGATTATATTTCACATGACACCAATCATCAGAAACAAACATGTAGATTTAAACACGAAAATAACACTACTCAAAATAATTATTATACCAACGCTGTGTACCAAATGCAAAACATGAACAACAACAGCACAAGATGAACGTAAACTTGTGACAGCTGAAATGGCATGATTGCGCAGAATTCTAGGAATATTGTTAAGAGACAAAGTGAGAAATAAGGACATTAGACAAAGAAGCAGTACCACTCCAATCTTGGAATACATTAAGAAAACCCAGATCAAATGGTTTGCACACATAAGCAGACTACCATCAGACAGCATACCACAGCAAGCTATGCTACACAGATACAGTGAAGGCAGACCTAGATGCCGACCTCAAAACGATGGACTACCGAAATAAAAGAGGCGACAAACTCCACAATATACTCAGCACACACGAGGGCAATCTCCTGAAAACTCTTCTACCCCTGACGCTGAAAAGCAACAAAGGCTTTAGCGAATAGATATATTATATTTCAACACATCTCGTTGTCATCGTAAAGAGATTATTAGTGAGGTGTGATAAGAGCGGTGCCGGATTTACCCATAAGTTGTATAAGCTATAGCTTAGGGCCTCCAAAATATTTCTTATTACAAAATCTATATATTCTTAATTGTTGAAGGGCTCCATATCTCAAATAGCTTAGGGCTCCATATCTCAAATAGCTAAGGGCCCTATCAAGTCTAAATCCGGCCCTGGATAAGAGACTGTTACTATTCTCTGTTCACTAAGAATAAAGTGGGTCAGTGTTTCTGATTGGTTGTTGAACGTAAAACGCATTAATCGATTGTTAAATGCTTAAGTGCCCAATAATATTGTTCTTAAATTTCGTGTTTTAAAAAAATGTTTAAACATTGTTTTAATTGCTTTTAAATGTTTTAAATAATATTGCTTTTAAATGTCAACAGCTGTTTAAAAATTATCTGTTGTCGCGGAGTAATGGGGGGGGACCTGTTGTCGCGTAGTAATGTGATTGATTCGGGGGGGGGGGGGGGGTTGTTTTGACCCACTTTATTCTTAAAATGAACAGAGTATAGCACAAGTGTGATGGGATTAATTTTTTTAATCAATGCACAAAGAGATGGTAGAGTTCTGACATATAACATGGATGACGATAGAACTCAACAGAAATAAGGATGTGTCATTGTTCTTCTCTAGACCAGCGATTCTCAACGCAGATCATATGACTCCGTGAAAAGATGCACACGGAGAGCAACTGTGTAATAGGGGGGTGGGGCACTGAACCGTCAATGGGGAAATATGAAGGTAACCACGTGAACCATAAACAACACGAATTATGTACCCCCTCTGAGTAGAACAATTTCTTCAATAGGCATTGCACTAAGCCGAAAGATGTTGTCTCTTGTGTATGAAAGAACTCCCTGAGAAACGACCCCATTGCACATGGGAAATAAGAACAAATTACAATTGTTACCACAAATTCCTTGTGGAAACACACAAAATAACAAACACGAATTATATAGATAAAACTAAAAAGCGTTGGTATTCTAAAGAAAGTCAATGACCATTTTACAGACACCGGAAAAGGGGGAGGGAAAACAGATTGGGAACCCTCCGCTCTAGACGATGCAGTGACAGATTCAGGTAGAGACTGATGTCTCCCTGACATTCCTCTTGATGGGGAAGTTTTATAGAGTATGCGTGTTTCAGAAGACTATGTATGATGCAACACCACACGCTGGTCAATCTTCTACTTCAGATGTGATTTTTACCGTGACTTTCTTACAAAATGGAGACATGTTGCAGATAAAAGGGTTACTTTCCTGCCAACATTCCACGAATATGTTTCAGCAGGTACAACAGGTGTGATAGGGGAAGGGGGAAATCAACCCCCACACGTCATCTCTGCCGTGACGACATGCATGCCATTATGACTATTCGTTGCATTCGTCCCCGGTAATAGACGGTCGTGATCAGAAAAATACGCATCATTTACACGTGAAAGGACATGGGCAAATAGAATAGAAAATTTAAATATCTAACTTTTGGTACACGAGTGTGTTGTGTATGGTCAATTGTTTAGAACTCCGTCCGTTTCCAGAACTCTAGATTGTTTGTTTTGCGTTCGCTCCATTGTAATCAGCAAGGATATTCGTGTAATTTCCGCTGGGAGCGTAGTTACGTTGTGCCAACATTATGCGCTTTGCAGGCCCAGTACATTAGATTTCGGCATGAGAACTCTAGTGACAGCACAGTTTCAAATTATGGTAAAAACTGGACTTGTATGTAACCAAAGTAACGTTTGAAATTCACCATCTGCACGTCGTGGTCAACGCTACGACAAAGCAGCCTTTATTACCCCAGTTAAAAAATTCTCTCTGTACTCCTTAACAGAGAAATACACATTTGCTAAAGAAAGTACAAGACCACTTAAATACACATTTGCTAAAGAAAGTACAAGACCACTTGGTAAGCCTTTGTGTATATATCAACAAAAGACACAAATAATGCCTTCATGAGAATCTCAGTGTGATACACCAGATCAAACAAGTTTCAACAACTATGCTAACACAGAAACAAACACAAACACTGACAATCCACTAGAGCATAGATTATGTGACAAACAAGCTACGACCATTTAATCCATTACGACAGAAGTTGACTGGACACGGATTTGGAATGTCTGGAGAGGGTAAGCTAACTACACACAAACTGAAAAAAAGGATAATTTCATTGGAAGATTCAATATGCGGAAAGTTATAAGCTCCTATAACTGGACTATAAGATCAACCACTGTGCAACCGTGACCTGCGACATTATTATAAAACCTCTGTACATAATTAATTAATTAGGACTTCACTCGTTACGCTTTTGATTATTGCCGTGTTTTTCATTGATCACTAATAATACGTTAATACCAACAACGAAATGCAGGAAATAATCAAAATGGGAATTTCAGGTCATGTTTACGTTTTCTGTGCACAGGTCTTCTATATACCAGAAACGGCCATGGCTAACAACACGCAAACTGAAAAAGGCGTAATTTCATCGGAAGATCCTTACATGCGAAAAGACAGAAGCTTATCAATAACCTATCAGATCAACCATCGTGCAACAATAAAACACTAGTAGTTGATGACAATATGTATAGTAAGTTTGGTTTTTGTTTGGAACGTGTATCCTCCCGTTGTGATTACTTCCCTTGTCAATGTTTGCCAGTTTACGTTTATCCTTGATTAATTTTAATGAATGATGCAAGACATACTATGTAGCAAAACCCTACAGCAGAAAACACAAAGAAACACAATGAAATCAAACACACGTTGAATGAGTAGAAAAGAACAGAGATACAAAAGAGCTGGCATGAAAAGACCAGCAGTCTAAACATGACAAAAGACACAAGTAAACTATGGAACCTTACAAGAACTCTAAATGAAGAAACAAAGAATTCACACTACAAGACTGTCATCGAAGAAGAGGGAAAATTCCACACAGGGAAAATGGCAGCAAACATTTTAGCTGACTTCTACAAGGAAGAAAGCACAACAACACTCTCTCATACACGTATCAAAGAAGTCAAAAAAGAAATTAAAAGAAAACTGAAGAATCAAAATCCAGAGCCCTGCATGAAGACACCCTTCACCATCGCAGAACTAAATGGTGCCATAGGAAAACTAAAAACCAAAAAGGCCCCAGGAGAAGACGGCATAACCAATGATATGATCAGGAACCTAGGGCCAATGAGCAGAAACAAGCTTCTTACCATCTTCAACCAATCATGGAAAACTGGTAAAATTCCAGACTTATGGCGTGAAGCTGTCATCATCCCAATTGGGAAAAAACAAAAAGGAAAAACAAGCAAGTCAAGCTACCGACCAGTCAGCCTCTTGAGTTGATAGGAAAAACAATGGAGAGAATGGTCAACTCTAGACTGATAAAATACCTAGAAGAAAACCAAAAGCTCACCAAGACACAGTCGGCCTATAGGAAAAATCGAAGCACTGAAGACCAGCTTACATACCTAGCACAGGAAATCGAAAATGCTTTCCAAAAGAAGGAAAAAGTGCTGGCTACTTTTATGGACTTAAGTAAGGCCTTCGATAAGGTGTGGAAAGAGGGAGTCCTCTTCAAGCTTCTTCAAAACAAAATTGAAGGCAGAATGTTTAGCTGGATAAATGATTTCCTCTGCTACCGCACTGCAAGAGTAAAAGTAGATGGTAAACTAAGCAAACGTGTTACTCTGCAACAAGGAGTACCTCAAGGAGGAGTGATCTCTCCTACCCTCTTCCTAGTATTCATCAATGATATGGGAGAGAAACTGTCACATCATATTTCAAAGGCTCTTCATGCAGATGACTTTGCTGCCTGGAGTGCGGCAGGAAACCTATATACTGCAAAAAACAGAATGCAGACAGCACTTGACACCTTAAGTGAATGGGCATCTGACTGGGGAGTCCAGATCAACCTCTCCAAAACGGTGACAACCATCTTCTCACTTTCAAACCACCAAGAAAAAGCAAATTTTAAAATAAATGGAAGTGAGCTAGCACATGTGGAGAACCCTACATATCTAGGGGTCACACTAGACAAGCGACTCACCTGGAAACACCTAATAACCACCGAGCAAAAAGCAACCAGGAGGCAATCCTTGATGAAGAAACTTGCAGGAACAAGCTAGGGAGCAAATGGAAATATTCTGCAAAATGTCTACATGGGTACAGTCAGACCTGTAGTAGAATATGGAATGACAGCCTGGGCATCAGCATCAAAAACAAACACTAATCGCCTATCTAAAGTACAAAATAAAGGACTTCGACTTATCTCTGGAGGGATGAAAACCACTCCAATCCATGCAATAGAAAAACATGCAAACATCCGCCCACTGGATGACAGAAGAGAAGAAAGAGTGCTTGTTCAAAGGGAAAAAATTAAGCGCATGCCAAACCATCCGTTGTATGCGCAAATTTCTAGATGAACCACAAGCAGGTTGAAGAGAACCAGCTTCTGTCACATCTCTAAAGATATCCATGAACAACATAAAGAAATCCTCACAAACCTCCCAAATGAAATTGAAACACTAACGGACTTTGAAGAGCTAGGAAATAGTCTCCAGAATGTCTCCATAATAACACAGGTTCCTGGAATAATTAATAAGGAATACCAAACTCCACCTCAACTAAAAGCATTGACACTGGAGATGATAGAAATAAAATACAATCCAAGGATTGGACACATGTCTACATAGATGTATCGGCAGAAGGAGCAGTAAGGAATGGAGGAGGTGGAATTTTTATAAGACTCAAAGATGGGAAGACAATATCAAAAGCTTTTCCAACCGGGAAATACTCCTCTAATTTTAGAGCAGAAGCAGTTGCACTTCATCAAGCACTGAAAGCCTTCACTGAACAAGGACTGCCAAGACCAAAGAAGATAGCCATATTCACAGATTGCAGATCCCTACTAGAATCAATCCAGAGCAACAGAAACGAAAGCCTTCTGTACAACATCAGACATGAACTAAGACAGATTCAAAAATCAATAGCTATTGCCCTTCAGTGGATACCATCACACTGTGAAATCATGGGGAATGAGAAAGCGGATGCTCTGTCAAAGACAGGAAGTGAAATGGAGCAACACAGACACCCACTGTCTTACGGAGAAGTAAAAACAATAATCCGCAACACATACTCAGCAAAGTGGAAGAAAGAAATGGAAGGGGAATACGAACATGATGCAATACATCTCCTCCAAAGATATCAAAAGACCACAATATTTCGCCTTATAACAAGCCACTGCAGACTGTTTGGTCACCTTTATCGATTAAGGATCTCATACACAGATGAATGTCCATGTGGATCCGGAACCCAGACTCCAGAACACATACTTCAGGACTGCCCAACATACAAAGAGCAAAGACAGCAGACCTAGCCAGAGGATACAAACTTGAGGCAAAAGCTATGGGGCAGCCACTCTGACCTGGAGAAGACAGTGGACTTCGTCTTGATGACAGGTCTGACGGTATAGCATGACCACATGCTGAACGCAGAAGAAGATTAATTTTAATATATATTTATTTAGGGTTAGGGTTAGTTATGAAAAACAAAACCCATCCTAACCCAAACCCTTAAAAAAATTAAATTAATATTCACTGAAAAACATTGCCAAGGGAAATAATGAAATTAATAATCACATTGAGGGAAAAGGCGGGGGGGGGGGGGTAATTCAACTGTTCCTAACAAGAACCATACGTTTTTCCTCCGTCGGAAACCTCAACATCACTTCATCTATACAATTATGTATATACCCACTTCTGAGTAGGAGGTTATTTAATTATGCATTGTACATTATTGAGAATTGGGGCTTTCTGAGTATGAAATAAAGATCTAGAGAAACCTGCCCTACACACGAAAGGATTCAAGAGTTGCATTTCTCGTAATTATTGGGAATCTAAACAAACGCAAATTTGAAGATCACTATCTCAGAAAGCCACTTGTTGAAGACCATCAAGAAGTCAGAACTGACGGCATTGGTAGTCCATAATGGTGAAGTTTCAATTTGAAGACAAGGGCTGCCTGTATGAGATTTATTATATTTCAGATAAAATGTGCTCAAAAATGGCCAAATGGCCACAGATTGCAGATCCCTACTGGAATCAATCCAGAGCAACAGAAACGAAAGCCTTCTGTACAACATCAGACGTGAGCTAAGACAGATCCAAAAATCAACAGCTATTGCCCTTCAGTGGATACCATCACACTGTGGAATCATGGGGAATCATTTATAAGATATTTTCAAATTGATCCCCAAAAAAATACCAAATTGACCAAATCATAAATTTCATGAGTAGTGACATTTAACAAAAATTGACCAATTCTGGCAACCTGGTGTAGACAAAACATAACCTGGTTCTTCTTCACATTCGCTCGAACCACTTCATGTTAACAGGGTGTAGTCCAGAGAGGGGGATGATCGTGATATTATGAATAAGTCATTTTGTTCATACAAACAAAAACTAACTCAAAAGCATTTCCAAAAAAAAATTACACACACTAAAACATAATGCTCAATTCATCTAGCAAAAGCTACTAGTTGACAAATTCGAAATTTATAAATGTGTGTGTGCAAGAACATTTATTTTATAAACATTGTATCGATCCGCGGTTGGTTCAAAATCTACATACACACTGCACAAAGTGCTAGATAAACCTTCCCTATTAAAAAAAAAATTATATGGCGTGTTTCCACCATGAATCATTTACTTGATAAAAGTCCTTTGTAAGTAACATTTAAAATGACAAGTCTGGAAACAAACATGGCCGACTTATTTTCCTCTTCCAAATACATTCTCAGATGTCAACTTGAATATGCTCAAAGAGAGCTGTTGTCAGCCGGATGTTGTCAAACGAGTTTATTTTGATTTTGTCCTGTACAAATCCTTCGCCAATAAAAGTCCTGCGCACAGATCCCCCCCATCCCCCAAAAAAAAATCACTTATCTTTACCTTTATTTGCATTGCCTGTCTACATAAAGTCCACGCGGTGACAAATGAAAATCACGGAGAAAGTAAATAGCGTTACTTTTGAAGAATGATCCCCACAATGTTGTATAATTGACGACGGATTCAGTTTAACATATGCAATGATCGAAAAAATATTGGCTTCAATCCCATAGCGATGAGATTATCTGATACTTTCTACCTGCGACTGAACACGTCAATGAGGATAAGAACGTCGATGTTTGATTCTAAACGACACCGCGACAACAAAGTGTGCACATTGTGTTAATTATACTAGTAATCCGAAGACAGTAGGCGAGAGAATATGTAATTTATATGCAAACATGACACACATTTGTTTAACGGACTATAGTCTCTTTAAAGGTCCTGAAACTAATCAAGGATCTCTAAACACAAGGATTTGCTACTGTATTTACCACGCCACCATAAAAATTAGCTGTAAAGACAATTAAACATTCATGTGCGTTCCTTTGCAGTATAGACTTCGACAGTGCTATTATACTCTGTTCACTCTAAGAATGAAGTGGGTCAGTGCTTATGATTGGTTGTTGGACGCAGGACGTATTAATCGATTAAGTGCCCAATAATTTTGTTTTTAAATGTTTTTAATGTTGTTTAAATATTGTTTTTAATTGTTTTTAAATAATATTGTTTTTACGTGTCTTCGGCTGTTTAAAAATCAATTGTTGTCGCGGACTAATGTGGGGGTGTGTTTTGACCCATTTCATTCTTAAGGTGAATAGAGTATATAAGAGTGAAGTGGTCAAAACACACCCATATATTACTCCGCGACAACAGGTGATTTTTATACAGCTGATGGCATTTAAAGGCAATAATATAATTAATTATTCAGAACTTACGTCATAGCAACCTTGTCCCCTCCCAAATATCACTGAGAGCTTATAACAAACGATCATCTGGACACAGAACCAACGGAAGATCGAGAAAGAGATGGATCGAAAACATCACGACCACATTCCACAAAAACGGACTCAGTACAACTCAGGCATCACATCTGGCCTTGAACATAAACTTAGAGCTCCCACTACGTTTAACGGAAAGTGTGGACGCTATCAACTAGCTTCCACCTAGAGATAGACAATAGACAAGAAACTATAATGGTTGCCCCCTATCGTTGTGCGGGAAGCAAAGCGGGTATAGTAATTTATCATGGAATTATAAAGATATATTATATGAAAATGTATTTCAAACATACATTACTATTGTGAAAGACATGTATTATTTATCAACAATTGATTTAAATTAACAACAGTATTATGTTTTAATGAACTATATTATTGTGCACTTAACATTCAATTTATGCGATCTGCATCCAACAGTCAATCATAAACACTGACCTACCTCATTCTTAGAATGAACAGTGTATAGACCTTTTTACAGAATTAATTAGGCCTTCGTTCATTTTCTTGATTATTCTCGCGTTTTCCGTTGGTCACTATTTATATATTTGGAGTCGCTGCCAACACACACCAAAAAAAAGAAAATGAGACTCCAATTATATAAATAGTGACCAACCGAAATCATCACAATAATCAAAAACGTTACGAATGAAGGCATAATTGTTTCTGTTGAAAGGTCTCTTTCGGAGACTGTCATGGTATAGGTGTATACATTTTGTAGCTATACTGGTTAACCCATTTGACAAGATTTTCCAATTAAAGCTCAAAAACTTATATAGAAAACTAAAGTAACTCGGTGTATGTTTACAATCAACATTGACCATATCGTGACATAACCTGTAGCACATTATATTGCATCTATACATACTTAAATCAATACGGAAGTCCGAGTGTGGACTATTTTGAAACATGTGACAATGAAAACTATACTAGAAAAGAAGGATTAAATTCGAGTACGTGAGGAAGACAATGGTAAAAAGTAATAGACAATGTAATAGTCTATCCATATGTGCGTATTTATTTCATATACATATAACATGAAATATTTCATATACATATAACATGAAATATTTCATATAAATATAACATGAAATATTTCATATACATATAACATGACATATTTCATATACATATAACATGACATATTTCATATAAATATAACATGACATATTTCATATAACATGAAATATTTCATATAAATATAACATGAAATATTTCATATAAATATAACATGAAATATTTCATATACATATAACATGACATATTTCATATACATATATCATGAAATATTTCATATACATATAATATTGCATACACATATATTTACCAAAGGTAAATTGCGAAGTATGTTGACGAAGACCGGAAGGGGAGCAAATAATAGAGGCACTGTTACCTACCGAGCTTGTCGTAAGAGGCGACTAAGAATGTTTTGGGTTGGAGTTGGCTGTTCCATTCCCATATAGGGTCAGAGTAACCCAGACAGTCATGCTGAAGTCAGATGTGTCTGTCTCAAAGGAACACATATCACAGCTAACTTGCAAGTCATGACACTACATATTCCCGTTCTCCGTCTATACCTTGCTGATCTGTATGAGTTTGCGAAAGAGCGCAGAGAAAATACAAAAGGTAGAACAACAAAGCATGTCTTTTGTCAAATATACAGTTCTACTGTCTCATCATGAAATCATCTTTCTATAATGAAACATTTGACTTTTTCTGTGATTTTCATTAGTCACTGTCTGTATATTTTGTCTCGACAGTCAATGACAATCACGGGAAAAGTCAAATGCGTTACGTTATAAGGATGATTCCCAATTTAGCCCATGGGTTATCGATGATCGATGTTGTTGATGATCATGAACAAGGTTTGCGCACCAACATGAGAAGTTTAATTTTCCAAGCAATCGATACTATTGTCACAGGCCGAGTAAAAATTGCTACAAGTACTTTCTAATTACGGGAAACCAGCACATTATTCTACCAAGAAGAAAGTCATGGCGACACACAGAAGTACAGTTAATCATAACAGAAGTAGTGTTAATATTGCAACGTGGGAACGTTAGATCGTTAGTGAAGAGTGGGAAATTAGACATCAAACAAGAAATGGAGAGAATTGACATAAATATCTTAGGAATTAGTGAAATAAGTTGGACTGAGGCAGAAGAGATACAATCAAATAAATTTAAAGTTATATACTCAGTTATATACATCAAAACAAACAAGTAGCAGCTTTAGGTGACTTTGGAGTTGAAATAATCACACATATTTCTGAATGACGTGTATATTAGTGGACAAATACCCGCCGACTTAATGAGATCCATATTTATAGTTTTACCTAAGAAATCGGGGACCACCGAATATGAACAACACCGTACAATCAGCCTCATGAGCCAAATAAATAAAATACTAATCAGAATCATCGTGAAGAGATTGAGAAACAAAATAAAAACTGAAATAAGTCAAGAACAATGTGGCTTCGTAGAAGGTAAAAGTACCAACAATGCTATACATATTTTGCGAATAATAATAGAGAGGTCTATAGAGGTGAAAACAAATCCGTACCTCTGTTTTATAGACTACACGAAAGCATTTGATAAAGTTGAACATAGCGAAGTTATACACATGCTAGAGAATGTGAACATTGACAGTAAGGATTTAAGAATAATCAATAAAATGTACTGGCAACAAACAGCAGCAATAACAGTAGGAAATAAATTTGGCCCTTTTCAACAAATAAAACAAGGAGTTAAACAGGGACGCGTACTTTCACTAGACTTGTTCTCTTTATACAGTGAAAACATAATGCTTGCAATAGTTGATATCTCAGTAATATAACATAAATAATTTGAGATATGCGGATGACACTGTTCTGATTGCTAAAAGTGAGGAAAACCTTCAAGAATTAATTAATGTAGTAGTCACAGAAAGTAAAGAGAAAGGCATTTTCCTAAATATAAATAAAACTGAAGTACTGGTTAATTCAAAGAAACAAAATATCACGCTTTGCAAGATCAAAGTGGATGATATAGTATTAAAACAGGTCCACCAATTCAAATATTTAGGTTCAACGAATACAGCAGATAGGAGAAGTTCACGCAGAATAGGGCAGGGGAAAAAAAAACATTCAGAAAAATATATTGTGTAATATAATCATGTCATTAGAGGTGAGGACGAGTGTTCAGCAGTGTTATATAACTCATATACTAAATTGCGAGTCGTGGACAATAAACAGAACAGTGAGAAATTAGAGGCAATAGATATGTGATTCTACAGAAGAATGCTGAGAATACTATGGACTGCCAGCAAAATTAATGTTGAGGTGTTGAAAGAATCAAATGCCAAAAGGACCTTAATCAATAAGAAAAAGATGACCTTCATTTTTTTGCCCACTTCATGAGACAGAGAGGTTTGGAGAACATGGTCACAACAGGCAAGATTGAAGGCAACAGAAAATATTAGACAGTTTAATCTGGCACGACAGGGAAACAAAAACGATCTTGTAACATAATGTTGGAGGTACAGAGCTGTGGAGAGCCATGATCGCCTACGCTAGTCGGCATGGCACTTGATGATGACTTTCGAATTGGTGGAAATGTCTACGCCTCTCTGGGACTTATGTGTAAGCTAAAGACAGCTACTTCTAGTGTGGTGCCAGAATTCGAAAGGGAAGCAACAGTGACGGTCGGTGCATGCTACAAGAGGCGAGTCAGGCGGATCGGGTTAATGAAGGTGGCAACCCCAACCCGTGACTCAAAGCTAATGCTGTTCGTTATATAAAGCTTTGTGTGTTACAGGCCGAAAGTAACAGAAATTACAACCTAGATGTAAACCATGAAATAATGCATTTAGTTATCCAGATTACATTCTGCTAATCAGCAGGAAAGGGGGGGGGGGGGGTTTCTGCGGCGGAGTGGTACTTATGACTAGAAAATCACTACAGCCAAAAAGTGCTGGGTTGATAGCTACATCATCTATAGGATATGCTATCCTAAAAAAAAACCCAGAAAAACTAATGTATCTGAGTGAATGAGTACTTAATGGGTGCTCTCAGCACACACAGATTATATCTAGTCCATTAGTTCATGTGGAAGTCAGGTAGTATAGATTATATCGTGTACATTTGTACACATAGGAGTCACGTAACATAGATTATATCGAGTCTCATTAGTACACGTAAGAGTCGCATATACCTTATATTCTTACATGTAAGAATATTAGTCTATTAGAACATGTAAGAATCTCATAGTATAGAGGTTATACCTAGTCTATTAGAACATGTAAGAATCTCATAGTATAGAGGTTATACCTAGTCTATTAGAACATGTAAGAATCTCATAATATAGAGGTTATACCTAGTCTATTAGAACATGTAAGAATCTCATAATATAGAGGTTATGCCTAGTCTATTAGAACATGTAAGAATCTCATAGTATAGAGGTTATACCTAGTCTATTAGAACATGTAAGAATCTCATAGTATAGAGGTTATACCTAGTCTATTAGAACATGTAAGAGTCTCATAATATAGAGGTTATACCTAGTCTATTAGAACATATATGAGTCACATAGTATAGAGGTTATACCTAGTCTATTAGAACATATAGGAGTCACATAGTATAGAGGTTATACCTAATCTATTAGAACATATAGGAGTCACATAGTATAGAGGTTATACCTAGTCTATTAGAACATATAGGAGTCACATAGTATAGAGGTTATACCTAGTCTATTAGAACATATAGGAGTCACATAGTATAGAGGTTATACCTAGTCTATTAGAACATATAGGAGTCACATAGTATAGAGGTTATACCTAGTCTATTAGAACATATAGGAGTCACATAGTATAGAGGTTATACCTAGTCTATTAGAACATATAGGAGTCACATAGTATAGAGGTTATACCTAGTCTATTAGAACATATAGGAGTCACATAGTATAGAGGTTATACCTAGTCTATTAGAACATATAGGAGTCACATAGTATAGAGGTTATACCTAGTCTATTAGAACATATAGGAGTCACATAGTATAGAGGTTATACCTAGTCTATTAGAACATATAGGAGTCACATAGTATAGAGGTTATACCTAGTCTATTAGAACATGTAAGAATCTCATAATATAGAGGTTATACCTAGTCTATTAGGACATGTAAGAATCTCATAATATAGAGGTTATACCTAGTCTATTAGAACATGTCTCATAGTATAGAGGTTATACCTAGTCTATTAGAACATATAGGAGTCACATAGTATAGATTATATGCAGTCCATTAGTACACGTATGAATCACGAAACTCAGTACTTAGCTCACTTGCTTTCAAAACAAAGTTAGAAATTCGATTATATGATCAAATAGTAATATTTGTATATCTTTATGACACGTAAAAGTTGGGGAAGGGGGGGGTGCGGAAGATGTTTAATGCTGACACATCATCCCTAGGAATACAGTTGGTCGATGAAAATATGGATGTAACATATAAGCCCTTTACGCCTTCATCGTGGCGTACTTATAAGTAAAGAGGATTGACTTCATTGTACTCAGGTCTCCAATACGTACCCCGCCCACTCAAACAAAACGGCAAACAGCCTGCCAGGAGTTCCATTCATGGCACGCAACCCATTAATTTCAAACGATAATTCCGAAAGGAAACTCCGAAAATGCAGTTGTACACAAAATGTCACAACCTGGAATCGAAACAGCAACCTCTTGAGCACAAGACTAATGGCTTAAAACATTATGCTAGGGAGATAAGAAAATACTTCATATATCAGAGCTCATACAAGTGATACACTGACATTACACGTTAATCTACACATTTTGTGTTTACTAATTTTGTAAAGTTGCAAAACTGCACAAGTAATAGTCAACTGAAGTGACAAATGATCCAAGTATGAACACCACAACTATTGTCAGCTTTTAATGATTTACTGACTCAAGGCGCAATGCTCTACTTCACATCAAGCGTGTGTAATAGGTCGCACCCAATATGAACATAGCTTATCTTATATAGACTCATGCCGTATTCAGTCAGCAATTATTCGTGCGTGACGCAACAGTAATACACGGCGCAACTGTTGATTACATTGCGGTACTTGTCCTATCATAATATGGTTATATGACCGTATTCGTCTTGACAGACGATCTGAATCTAGTCTGTATCAGGTGAAGTTAATCGAGCACAAGTAAAACACCCATTTTTGTGGTTAAATCTACCGATTCGTGATCGCTTTGGTCTGATACAGAACACGCATTATTGTCATAGCTGGACTATTACATATTGTGTGTGTATGAGACTTCTGTTCTGTTCAACATTGAACTCTGAGGTGTCCTACACTGGATTGCTTTTCATGTGACACGATCTTTGCCAGCTTTTTCCAGATGTCGGAAGCGATGACAACAGTTTTCACTGATGACTTGCATACATTTGTGTATATCACCTTAGCCCTGCCTCTTCTTCTAATACCATGTAAAAGTTATCAATACAGTATATGTTTTTGGAATGCGGCTATTACTTGTCCTTTGAATATGGCAAAGCCACCTAGGTCTTCTGTGGCTGAGTGTGAGATTAATGTTGGAAGCTGGCCATGTACAGGACCATGCTGGCCACGACAGTGTTGGTAACCTCACCCTTCCATTTGAAATTCAAAATATTTTGTAGACATCGCATATTAAAAATTGTCAATCTATTTTCTTGAGGTGAGTTTGTTATGTTAGTTTGTTTCAGATCCATAAAAGATAACACTGAGTACGCATGCCTGACAGATGGTCATACGCCTATAGGGACTAGCTTTCATGGTTGAGAGGATGTGGCCTGGCCAAACAGAAGCTTTAATCCCCAAACCGAACTAACTATGGTATTAAATCATCATCATCAAGTACCGTCTCCGAAACGAAGGTTGGCTGCAACGTATCTCCAACATCTCCTGTCTCTTGTCTTGGTGGTGCACTCTGCTAGACTGTAACCTGTCCATCGTGTAATGTTACTCTCCCACTTGTATATCTGCCTACCTCTTGCTCGCTTCCCTTTGACTTTACCCTCAAGTAAGGTCTTCAATAGGGTGTCATGTCTTTTAATGTGTCCAAAGTATTTTATTTTCTTGATCTTTATTTCTCTTAGTAGTTCTTTCTTCATATTAAGTGTCTTTAGCACCTCTTTATTTGTTTTCTTCTCTTTCCATGATGTTCTCCCTATTCTTCTATATACCCACATCTCAAATGCATCAATTTTGATGGTATTAAATATGGATATATTATTATGTTTAATTTCCAGTTAATCTGGAATATTTTTAAATCTCTAATGGTCCTTAGGTTAACAAAGTCAAAGGAAATGTGTACCTGGTCTCATGGAAAATAATTGGAGGCGGGCGTTATACTGACCACATTATCAAGATCTGATATCGGTTAATTAAAAATAAGGGTCTATTCCCTAATATGCCTCAAAAGTCATGGAAAAATAAACTTCACACGTTACTTTCCTCGTGAAATTCAGAAAACGCTGTGGCCTGATGGAGCGAAGCAGAGGAAAGAAACTCATATAGGCTAAATAGAAACATCTTAGACGGTCATCAACATTATGTAACGCATCCTTATATAACCAATATAAACTTGTTTCGCTATATCAATTCTGATATAACCAAATTAAACTTGATTCATAATATCCATCTTGATATAACCAAGTTAAACTTCATTTATGATATCTATCTTGATATAACCAAGTTAAACTTCCTTTATGATATCTATCTTGATATAACCAAGTTAAACTTCCTTTATTATAACCTATCTTGCTATAACCAAGTTAAACTTGATTCATAATAGTAATGGACGTCCTAAAAAAGACTGTGGTCTCTTGTGGTCAGAGGTAAACTAAATTTAAGGTTTTTCTTCATGTCTTTGGAACCCAAAATTACTTCTGGAAAACCGTTATAAAAATCAAACACAAGATACACCAAGAATATAAAGGAATAAAGAAGATGAAGGACTTGATGGTGATAGGTATCACATAGAATGACACGGAGAACATATATACGGACATAGATAAATGGAAAATCATTTTTGTCTGTGGCATATGAAGAACCGAAGTTGTGTCAACACCCTAGAGTAGTTGGTCAAAACAGATCCTTCTTCTGTAAGTTCTATATGATAGATCATTCATCTGGGTTTACCCGACTGCGCATTGGTCACGTTGCGTATATTTAGTGTCGGCAGCCAATGAAAATCACGAAAAAGTCAAATGCCACTAATCTGAGCTAATGGCGCATATGACTATCCTGGAGATGGATTTGGCCAAATGTCTTGAATGAAAATTATCATCATCAGGTAGCATATCCTGGACGAGCTCCAGCAGTCATCCGGAACTCCTGCCAATCTCGAACTATATAATTTTCCTGACTCTGTCAGTGTCATGTTGTCTGTGATATATTCCGTCCATCTTCTTTCTGGTCTACCACTCATCGTTGCCCCGGCATCATCCCAATAAATATGGTCTTTTCTGTGATATCGTGTAGTTTGATATTGCCAAAATATTGTAATTTTTTTGGAGAGAACCTCCTTGTTTAATCAAATTTCTTTCATTTCAAACTCTCTCAGAATGTCCTTCCTGGCGATATTTTTGGTCCTTTGTATTCTGAAGATTCTTCTGTAACATTTGTTTTAAATAATGCAATATTGTTTCTCACTTTGTGATTGTCCAAGATTGCCATCCATACATTGCAGCAGAGAATATGCATGCTCAAGGAAAATCATTTTTATGATGTTCCAGCTATATGTTTTTCATTTGCATCAGTATATTTGATGTAATGGTTTAACCCACGTTACGCGCATACGAGTACCCAGCCATGCGCGAATCTAAGCAACACTTCACCCCAAAAATGACATTATAGGGCAATGTAATAAATAACCTTCACCTTATGTTCGGGTTCCATAAATGTCCTCTTTCATGACGGCAGTCATGTCACATGCTATATAAACAAACACGCGCGTAACATTACGTCATAGATTGAAAGCAAGCGCGGCATGCCACAATATCCCACATCCCATAATAGTACAACCCCCACAAGTATTAGCGATAATAAGTACATGTATTAAGTAGTAGAGTACAAAGTGAATAGAGAAGAGTAATAATTATACAATCATCATAATCAAGTGCCGTCTCAGCAACGAAGGTTGGCTGCAACAGACCTCCAACATTTCGTCTCTTGTTTTGGTGGTCCACTGTTAGACGTGTAACCTGTCCATCTTGTGATATTACTCTCTCACTTGTATCTCCGCCTACCTCTTATTACAATCCTACAATCATAATGTGTTGGTAAATATGCCCGATTTGATATCAACCGTGGCTAACGACTGACGATTTTTATAATTGTTGGACTTTAATTGGTCGCTATTTACATACTTGGAGTTGCATGCCAAAAATAGCCAAAGCCAACCAATAGATTTCACGAAAATCTGAGAATAGTTCATGTTTACGTTTTAGCAAACATGTCTCCTATACTGTCAAAGGCCGCGTATCAACGGACCTGAAAACTACCAGACACTGAAAGACCCACATATATTTGAAACACGAGACCTACAGTTCAAGAGAAGTATCTCGCGAATATAAAATAAATAAATAAATGTTACCCAAAATGGGGAAATGTGGGGGGGGGGGTGTTAGCTCTTTAAACTGTACAATCTTTCTGTAGATTGTTCACAGAAGCACATTTCAGTGTCACCAATTCCAAACCTTCCATACATGTGTTGTTTGAGACTGTTGTGGCCTGTTTATAAAATTGAATGTTGTTCTTTCTTCAAAGCTAGTGGATTGCACCGTCTTTCTGGTTACATGGGTTCAGTTGCATTCCATGTCTATGGGTCATCAGATGATAGACTTCATCTATGAAAATTATACCGTGTTGTTACCGGTGGTTATTTCCAATTTTGACGGAATGATCTGCTATCTCATTCCAGGGCCGTAGTTACGTCCCTTATGCCCTTAGGGGAGGAAAGTTACTTTTTTTTTAAAAATAGATAATTTGTGTCTTCGTGTGTCAATTCTTCTTTTTGATAAAAAAAAAATTGTATGATCACATGTCTGTGGTTGGGGGGCATTTGGCTAAGTTTATAATCTTCTTATAACAAATTTTGGTAACACATCTAACTATTTTTGTTTATTTTAACCTTCTTATACTGGTTCGCAGATTAACATGACTACACAGTAAGTCCGGTTTTCTTAATAAATGCTGCTGTATTTGAAAGCTCCTCTGTGCTACCATACAGATTTCTGTGGATACCCATCTCTGTGGGCCAGTGTTCCTCCCTTAACTGGTTTAGTGAAATGCAGGTCCCTTAACTGATTTAGTGTAATGCAGGCTTGAAGGATATGTTCCGCGGTCGGTGTTGCCTGCACACATGGACGCTTTCTTTTCTTGGTAGGTTATTTCTTCGTCTTTTCATTCATGTGTGACCTATCTTTTGCCAACCTATTTGCCTCTTCATCTCCTGGTATGACACAGTGGAATGGTGTAATACACAGTATAATACACTGTAGTACTAACCTTCTTTGGATACTCACTTCTCGAATGACTTCCTTCATTCATTGCAATTTCTAGTAAAGGTAGGTCACATTGCTGCAACCAGCCGTCGGGAATGAAGATAACTCTTCATGTACTAAGTCGCAGAAACTATTACGTGGGGTGGCCAGTACCCTTCCTTGTGTTTACCTTCCCCAAATCATGCGTCCGGTATCAATCTCAAGCTTGGTAAACTGAGGAATGGTCGTGTCAGGGAGAGAAATCACGACCCGAATTTTTTTTTATCCGGATGTGGCTTTCAACCTGGCACTCTGTAACCTTATGATCATCTTGACTACCGCGATCCTCTGCTTAAAAATACAAGCTTGTAAAATACTTACAAGTAAAAAAACATTTAAAATAAACTAAACATATTCTATTCAGTTACTAATACTTTCGGCGCATCTGCCGTTTCGTCCACCGTTATGACTTTTAGGGAGGTTAAAAGGATTAGAATTAGTTTATAAATTTTTTGGGGAGGGGGAGAAGGGTTAGAATCAGTGTTTAGAATTAATAATTAATTCTCTAAGAATTCTTGTTCAATAAAGTTGTCTAAGGCATGAATCGATATGATTGGTTTTTCAAGGGAAATCCGTGACGTTATATAGCACAACGGGGGACGAAACAGCGTTTTAACTGTACTTTCATAGTTTTCACTGGAAACAACTTTTCTAACATGTTTTGCTTTGTTTACTTTAATCAAAACAATCAGAACAGCTTAGTGGGAATTTTAATTTAATCATCATAACATGACAAATGCTTGATAACCACTGACCTATTAAATTGTATATATATATATATATTAAATACTGAATGTTATCACATCCTATTTACGACCTGTATTCCCCATACACAACATCACGTGAACAAATTAAATTTGTTGTATCAAGAGTTAACGCCCTGTGACGGGTGAATCAAAGACAAAATATGACAAAAGTAAACAGTGATAGCACGTCACGTGTCGTGTGCGATAAAAGACCTATTGGCTGACGGCAAAATAAGCCTTCTAACATGACTCATTTGACTATTCCTTTGATTTATTGGCTGTCAAACAAATTATAAACATAGTGACACTGATAAACACGGGAATAGTTACATAAATCATTAAGAAGGCTTGTTTTCCCATTTGCCAATATTTCTTCTAATACGGAAAGCAACCATAAAAGAACTCAAATCAGTTAGGACAATCCCGAGACTCGTGTTAACCATATATATGTATATGTCGTGTTATCTTACAGTTTCACTTACCGTCCATCGGAAACATCAACTAAATAATACTATTTCATTAAAGTCCTACACAGCACACGCGATCATTCTTCTTTGTTCCAGCAGTGTTCGGGGTCTTTGCCCTTCGCTCAATATCGTGTGCTGGTTACACACACAAGCATTTGTAAGTTACCGTAGTTCCAACTAATGTGTTTTATTTGTCTGACCTCAGGGGAAGTAGTCGGCCTAACTCATGTATGTTTAGGGATGAATAATTACATATATGATGTCATTGCTGCACAGTGCTCATTACATGATCGTACATCCGTGTTCTCGAGTCAGATGTCAGGCATAGGACGGACACCTGGTGAATGTCAATATCAGTGTTTATCATCATCAAGTGTCATCTCCACAACGAAGGTTGGCAGCAACGGAATTCCAACAGCCCATGTCATTGGGATAAATGTTCCAGTGTAGGGTAACAACCCTAAACAGGAAGTCAAGTGGCTGGGGTAACAATGGGCAATAATCAAGAAAAACAAAAATAGGTAGAAGTGTTACCAAAAAAAGACATAAAACAACCTAACAACAAGATACAGTCAAACTACGTTTCGACTAAAAAGCCTTCATCAGGACAAACCAAAGACCACAGTACAACAAATCTTACATGGAAACACACATGGAACTTGTTTAGTTGGTTCACTCTGCTAGACTGTAACCTGTCCATCTTGTGATGTTACTCTCCCACTTGTTTCTCTGCCTACCTCTACATACAATCATACTGTGTTGGTAATTATGCCCGATGTGATATCAACCGTGGCTCTCGACAATACAAGCTTCCTAGCTGAATTAATTTGGAACCCGTTCGTTATGTTTTTTATTATTGTTGTACTTTGGTCGCTATTTACATACTCGAAGCTGCATGTCAAAAATAGCCAACCAATATATTTCACGCTAATCGGAGAATAGTTCATGTTTACGTTTTAGCAAACAGGTCTCCTATACAGTCGACGGTCGCATATCAACGGACCGGGCCAGACAACGAAAGGCCCACATGCAATAGAAACACGAGACCTACGTTCAAAAGAACTCTGCTAGATTGTAACATGTCCCTCTTGTGATATATCCCTCCCACGTGTATATCTGCCTACCTCTTGCTCGCCTCCCCTCAACTCTGCCCTCCAGTAAGGTCAACAACAAGTTACATGTCTTTTAATATGTCCAAAATACTTCTTTTATTTGATTTAAATTTCCTTTAATAGTTTTTTTTTTCTCCATAGAAAGCGTTCAGAACTTCTTTGTTGGTTTTGTTTTCTCTTTACATTGAAGTTCTCCCTATTCTTCTATATATCCATAATTTAAAGACATCAATTCTGTCTTCTAGTTGCTTGTTCATTATCCATGTTAATGTTCTCCTGATGTCATTGAAAGTACTTTTCAGATATTCTTATTCTCATTTTAATTTCTATTTCACACCTACCAATATTAGTGATTGTGTCCAATACATTGTTAATGATTGACTTGTAGTATCTATGCATGTGTTTGCAAGTTTAGCAGCTGTTCCTCGGCGATTTTGCTGTTGGTTTTTGTATATTTATATCTAGTTCATACTTGGTTTATCGACGTGATCTATTAGTCTTTGTAGTTCCTGTTCACTTGAATATAAGTGTTACAGAAGATAAACATCATATGTACAAACTAGAACTGAGGATTAATCCGCATTAAATCACATTCTCTTCATAATGTAGTCCACATCCCCCCATACCCATTTTTTTAAAAGCTGATCTAAACGTACTATATCACAATCCTGGGTAAGAACATATGAAAAATGGAACAAATAGCGTGCATGATTGACTTCATTATGATCGTGTTATCCATTTGTACTAGATCGGATACCGTTATCAGTAAAGACCTCTGTCCAGATTTAATTAGGACTTTATTTACGTTTTTGATTATTGTCGTGATTTTCGTTGGTCACTATTTATATACTTGGAGTTGCATGCCAAAAATAGCCAATGCCGACTAACGAAATCACGGAAATAATCAGAATGTGCCTTCTAGGTCATGTTTACATTCTCTGTACGCAGGTCTTTTACACCCGAGACCGGCCATGCTCCATCCCTCTCAGAGAAGTGGAATGCAACATGTGAGAGTACCAGTTATAACAGCTTTAAGCGATAATCCCCAAGTATTTTTGAAAAACAAAACTTGTAATCAAGACAGACGGCGAAAGCAAACGGCTTACCTACTAGATTACGGAAATCCCCCATCTTTCAATGTGCATGTAAATTTCAACTTTTCGTGATGCCAGAAAATGTTTCGGTTAAAAAGACTTACTTAATCAGGTAGAATCATGGTAGAGAAATAACGACGAACGAATAAACAAACAGAACGTATAAACAAACAGAAAAAAGCAAACATGTTTATCTCTGCTATTTTTGTCTTTGTTATTTATGTTGTAGATCGGTTGTTGTTTGTCCGGTGACTTTCGTCCTGGTGAAGGATTTTTAGTGGAAATGCATGTCCTTGGGTTTCGCTATTAGTGTGTCGTATTTTACTATTGGTAACACTTTAAAACATATATTTCTTTCATAATCGCATTTGCAATGAGTTACCGAATCCACTATGTACGCAGCGTGTTTAGTTATCCCTTACAAATGTGATTTATAATGGAATTTATCCGCTAAGATAGATCTTTGGGAGGATACGGTAACATAGACAAACATGCAGTATACGTCAAAATAGGTAAAGTATTGTGTTACCAGTAATTAAAACGGTATACGATACTAAGAATGTGGCCAAGCTTCGTCTAATAAAAGTTAGGGGTACAGTACATGCAGACACCACCACATAGTCGAGTTACTTCCATTGTTTATGTTTGTAAACTTCATGTTCATCAATTAATAATTTAAATATTAATTTATTTTTGGGTTTGGGTTAGGGTAGTTGTGTTTTCCCTAACTAACCCTAACCCCAACCTTAAATAAATAAATAATTCAATTAATAAGTGATGACCATGAAATGTACAAACATAGACAAGGGAAATAATTAAACAAGTGGTGGCGTCTGCTTGTACTGTACCAAAGATATGTATTGGTTCAAAATTAATGCAATTCATAGAATGATTTGATGGTAAAATAAAACGTATGCGATGGACAATGCATTTGTTTTTCAAATTATATCAATGGGTAGATTAACAATATGTTGGTTAATATGATGTCCCATGTTACAATATTAGTTGGTTAATAAGATGTCTAGTGTTACAATATTAGTTTGTTTATAAGATGGCTCATGCTACAACATTATAGTGAATTGATTAGAAAGAAAGTATCATGTTACAACATTATAGTGAATTGATTAGAAAGAAAGTCACATGTTTCAACATTATAGTGAATTGATTAGAAAGAAAGTCTCATGTTACAACATTATAGTGAATTGATTAGAAAGAAAGTCACATGTTTCAACATTATAGTGAATTGATTAGAAAGAAAGTCTCATGTTACAACATTATAGTGAATTGATTAGAAAGAAAGTCCCATGTTACAACATTATAGTGAATTGATTAGAAAGAAAGTATCATGTTATAGTGTAATATGAAGTTGACTAGCAAAATAGCAAATAATAGCTTAAAGTTACAATGCAATCATGAATTGGTAAGCAAGGAAATAGTGTAAAGTTCTAATGTTATAATAAGCTGAACAGTACTTAATTATTAGTTAACTGAATCATCAGTTTCAGTTTCTAAAAACTGCACTATAGTGGTACTTAATGTCACATTTATTCCCCAAACATGGGAGATTTGTCATAGCTGCCTCACTGATTTTTGTATAGTAAACCAAAAATCTCTTGTTTAAAGATTTTAATATTCACTTTTTATATTTACGAGGAAAAATGCTAATTCAATACCCTTCTTTTGCGTTAACTTTCAAACTCCTGCAAGTTGGCAGGATGTTGTCCTGAGAATGGAACACGGTGTTAAATTTTACAGCTTATCTGAGACATCTGTGCATTTTGATATAGCACAACCAACTTCAGTAAGGCTTTTTATGTCACTTTCTTCACATGGATGGGACAGTAAAATCCACCATCAAACTGTAGCTGTTTCTAACAACATGCATGATTTGTAACAGTCTTGACACTTTTTTGCATCACTAATTTGGCCACAGAACACACTTGAACAACACTGACAGGTGATTAACCTTCAATTCCATGCCCTTAGTGATGAGGGCCTTAAGTGATGAAGTCTGTCTCTATATACAAGAGAGGTCATATTTCACATACATACCATGTCTTTCACCAGTGTCAGGTTTAGTGTATAACTTGTACCCCAGTTGTTTTATGCATTTTGCAACCTGGATATTGGATGCAATATTCCATTATAGGTCTGTGGCATGCAAAATCAAGACCTTGAAACCGTATATCATATTATGTAGTATAGCTATGTACTTTTCACAATTTGAATAGTCAATTCTATATACATGCTCTCTAGAAAAAACATCACTGATACTCTAAGCAATGTTCCGTTACTTTGATTTAGTCCAGTAATTATCAATGTTCCCTCTAAGCTAAGCAATTCGTTGCAGAGCTTGGCTCAGAATTCAAGACACTATGTACATGACATAGAATTTCGCATCTAAGCATCTAAAAAATGGTCCTCAAGTATCATCTGAATCATGATTTTCACATGTGATTTTAGTCACATGTCTAAGTCACAGTCTCAGCTGCACACGCAAGAAACATTTTAGAGGGAGTGTAGATAATCATAGTAAGATGAAAGTGTTTGATTTTCCTTCTACTTTCTGAAATCAAATAAATATTTTCAAAGAAATTATCATCAAACCCATAACTCTTCAGGGTCATAGAAATGTTACTGGAAACATCAACAGCAAAATTTCCCCATGCCTCTCTGTTATCAGTTCTTTGTTTGAGTGTGATGAATCTTAAGTCTGTCCATCTTTAATATTGTAAATCCATATTTTCCTCTGAACTCCTCTTTTTTTTTCCACCCTAAACTGTTCCTGCAATTCCTGATATTTTTGGAAAGAAAATCATGCCTCATTTACGTTGCCAAATCACACAAGTTTGTGACATCTCACCACTGTCATGAGATGTTCTTGTGGGTCTGCCGGAGCATTTAATACTCAAAGAAAAACAAATACAAGGATTTGACCATCTCTTATAGATTGTCCAGGTATGGGTAAAGATGATGCCCATGTAAAACTGATCTATTCTACATACTGTAAGCTTTTTTTATAACATGTTCAGCTATTATTCTCTCTGTCAGATTTTTACATTATAGATTAAATGGCATGCAAATTCTGCATCAAAACCCAGCTGTAAAAGATCTCCAATGTTTTCTTTCTGTACCATAATTGTACATTGCCACTCACTTGCCCAAACATTTAATGACTTGACTGCAGGTTATCATAAATGTATACCAGACAAATACATAGGTGCTCCAATCCCTGTCTCAGTAAATCCATCAGAGGCTGTTTCACTTCGATGCTGGTTTGTATGTCTATTATGTTTATTTTTATGGACTTTTTCGATATTTACACAAATCTCACCCAATTTTGAGGAGTGATTGAAGACTTAAAAAATATTCTGAGTAGACAAGGTTCTTAACACATTAACTATGTCCAGATCAATCCATTGATGTACCTATTGAATGTGGCCATGCTCACCAGTGTATTTGCTCGCTCATCATCCTCAACATCCGTATATCCGGGCACAAATATAAATCTAATCTTTCTGGTCATAGATTGTGACAATAACTCCACCCATCGACATTTAAAGATTCTTAATAATGCCTTCTCTTGCAAGAATTTCAACTTAAGTCCCTATTTATATATTATTGTATGGCAGTGTTCAGTTCCTCTAAATGTGGCTGTTTTCTTGACACAAGTATAAAATACACACTAAAACCTCAATTGTAATTACATATCTATGGTAGACTTTTGTGGTAAATTTTTGTGTGAACTATATTTGAGTGTACTATAATTCTTCAATTATTTTATTATTAACACACAAGTGCAGAGGCACTGAAATTGCTATGAAATCTTTCTGATGCAGCTGGCATCCCTTTTTGTGTAGCTTTGATAAGGCTCAAAATTACTCATCACAATAGATTTTAAAAAAATAGTATGAAGATTATATGAACTAATGAAGCACTACTCATTGTGAATAGAGTAATAAGACTACACTAGCACCATCACCAACACTGATTAGAACAGCTTCTTACCATAGAACATTGAATCATCCATCTTTGTTTCTTCACACTTTGTGATCTCAAACTGTTACAACTCTTCAACCAATAACACAGACACTGTAACATTAGTAGACTTCTAGTTAGACTTGTTTCTGGTAGCTTCAAACACTAAATGTTATAATACAGCCTTCCCTTCAAATCAGATGAAGTTTGGCCCTCAAGAGCCTGGTAATCCTCTCCCCATGTAGGTACCAATATATGTAACTGTTCTAGTTCCAGTATCTGTCATTCTTCTGTCATCAATAAACTGTATGATTGGCAATTATATCAGGTACAGGCATACATGATGTATTCTCTTGTAGCAGAGTAGTGGTACTACTAGATTCCAGAAGGATGTAGTCTAGAGAACGGAGGTGTTGTTTCATAATTTTATTTTTTATCAATGACCTGACACATCCGATTTCAGAGCTGGAATTTATGTGTTCAATGTGTTATCAATTCCACTGAATGGTGGTTGTAGCTATGTTATTTGTAAGCAAGTATGTGTGTCGCAACCAATTAATCAACTTGCAACCAATTAATCAACTTTCTCACGCAGCACACTGGCCTCTTTCATCACCCATCTGAATGTTTGGTCATCATTTCTTCATCTCTTGCAGTTGTTTGGATCACTATTATACTGATCATTCAATAGAGACTGATTTGTTCTTTGTTTGACATTTGATGGTAGGAGTCTTTAGGTTCTGTACATGGGTTTGTCTGCTTCCACAATTTGTTAATTCACAGTTTCATCTATCTATTCACCTTTCACTCCTTGCAGAGCAAAGATCCTCAAAAAAATATCTTCCATTCTGTTCTACCATAAGATACAACTTTCATATTTCTGTCCATGTTTATCAGTTTTAGTTTATTATATTTTGGGAAATGATTGAATTTGGATTTATATATGTGCTAAATAAACTTGTTGTAAACAAGACGGGATAGTGTGGTTGATGAATGACGCAACTCTTCTCCACTTTATGCACTAGTTCAGGACTAGTCATATCTTCAGGGTGTACAAGGAAATCCCAAGTGTGGAAAATACTTATTTTTCAAATTCAGACATACCAAGATCATCATCTTGTGATCTCTCTCCCGGTTTAGCTCATTTTGTCTGCATCAACTCTGACAGACAATCATTACAGTTAAGTTTTGCATTGTTGGAAGTCAGAATGGATTATGCCAAAGTGCTCCTAAAAATTGGCTTACAAATATTGTGTGCCATGATCCCCTTAAGCTTCCTACTATATCCATAACAACCAAAAGAGAACATGGACAACTTATTGTGTCTGAGGATCAGGTTGGAAAAGATAAAGAAGCAGAAACAAGACTATGGATAGCAGAGCTATGGGGATGAAAAGTTGATAAATTAATAAGGATGATGTCTTCTTATTTATTGTTCTTCAGTCAGATATCAGAATACAGTGCCAATAGCTTCAATGACTTATGATTCGCTTCAGGTAATTCATGGAACCCCTCAGTTCTGGAAGTAGTACAGTCTCAGTAGGCCATATTTTCTCCCTCTCTTCTTGGTAGAGTTGACATGCATGAAGAATGTGTTCTGCAGTCTCTGGGCTCAGTCAACAGTTGCACAGGTCTGTCTCACAAATTTTCAGCTTTCAGAACATGTGACTTCTCAGTCTGTTGTGGTCAGTTCGCAGTCTGAAGATGATGGTTTGTTCCTTGTGTGACATTTGGTGATTGGGATCATTTGGTTCTGCAGTTGGGTGCATATGCTTCCACTTTTTCTTATTTTTTTATTTTATCATAGTCTTACATTCATAGTACATATTATCAGTTTATATTTGTTCTAGTGATCCCCTTTCCTTGCCAGGAGATCAACTTTTTAATTTCCAAGTATGCCACAGTGACCAGGGATCCACTGTAGTACTGTTTCTTTGGTAGTACTACTGAGGTGTAGTAAGCAGGTCGTAAGTTCATTCATGCTCGTATTCTTTGGATCTTTTACTGCCTGCAATACTGACTTTGCATCAGTTAGACTTCAGCTAAAAAATAGCATAGAAAATGAATGTGTTTTTTTGTGTGCTAGTCGATAAATGGATTTCCTCCTGAAAGCAATGGCAAAATACAGAAGTAATGTGCCTAGTAATTCTATTTTGGTAGTGATAAGATCAATAAACGTTGAGATGGCTGGCTCCTTAACAACATCCTAACAGGAAAGTTGTGTTTTTTGGTCATTTAAAGAGACATAACAGCATGGAAAGATTAATAGCTAAAGGCAGAATTAACGACAACAGGGGAAGAGAGCTCCCAAGGCCGCGATGGTGCAGTGAATTGCAGCAGGTCAACTCGCCCAGAATTGCGGAGTGTTTAGAGAATCGATAAGGAAGATCACATTCTGGAAAGAATATGTCACATGATGATCAGTTAGAAAGACTACATGTCTGTTGTTCATCTGCAAACAATTTATCAGAATTTTGGCTGCCTCTATTATAGCTTCCATTTCTGCTTTGAAATTTGTAGAATGTTTGCCTGTGGGTATGGATTATTTAATTTCTTCTCCATCTGGTGTTACTATATATATTTCTGCTCCTACATCTAATACTGTTTCTTTTGCTAATTCCATCTGTATATACATGTGTCCATATATCCTCTGGGTACGCTTTCTGTATGTGATTTTTAGATGTCTCTCTTAGGACATGTAGGACTTGTATAGGAGTTTCTGTTTTCGAAATAAAGATTGGTATATTGTCCATAACTCTTGAGAAGATTTTTCCTGTCCCAGGTTGGATATCTGTTAAAGGTGTTTAGTGGTTTTAGGTTTTGCAGGTCTATATCTGTGAGTGATTTCTGAAGCTGTTCAGTGGAGTGTAGGAAGTTACCTCTTTTGAGTCACTTTTTTGTAGGTTAGCTTAGTCTTTAGTTCATTTATGACTCTTTAAACATTTGAACTTTGCACACTGTGTGAGGATTTTTTCATTTTCTCTTTCTACCACTTATGGCAAACCTGTACATGTTTCCATTCCTGTGATTGGGTTAGTATTCATACTTCTTGTTATAATTCCGAGAATGCGGATTTGTATCTTTGAGATTTTTTGAGTGTTACTTTTGGCTGCATAAGGATGATGTTATATGATTCATTATTTTCTGCTATGCTTTCATTCATGATAAAATTATTGTGCCAAAAATATATACTCTTAAATTTCATATTATATATCAGATATGTGGAAGAGAGCAGACCAGAAACCAGAAGATTAACAAGAAAAGGTTGCAATGGATTATACATTCCTTTAGAAAATAATAGACATATACCAGACATGTACTTTACTGGAAAACAAATGATAAAAGAAGAGTGGATAGCAAAGAACACCTGTCATACAAGAAATCTGGAGGTCAGAATATTAGAGCCTCAAAGGAAGATATGAAGAAGACAATTCAGAAAAGAATTTGTTAGAGGCAAAACTCATGCAGCCTTGTGTTTCAAGTGAGAAGAAAAATGTTTAAAGTGTTTATTTGTAATATTTGATGTTAAAAGACACTCCCTAGTACATAAATCATTATTTCTGGTATGATATGACCATTTTACATTGTAAACTATGATCCCACACACATGTATTAATGTAGGAAGACAGGTATTTTTCCAGTTAAGCGAACAAACAAATTTGTGTTTTTATATTACAAAATTCCGCCGAAGACGGCTGTGTCGGGCCATTGGTGCAAATAAAACGGCGACACAACGCATTTCCATTCTCTGGACTACGTCCTTATGGAAATCTAATCTAATCAAGAGATATCCAGTGGGAGTTTGAGAATGAACGATGAAGAAGAAGATATTACAAAATTATACTTTTCAGGAAACCCTTTTTTACAACATAATGTATCAAAAGGATAGAGAAATCTAATGAAGATACATTATGTAAAACCATAGTATTATTATAAAATTATAATATTATAAAAACAGTAGTGGGATGGGTCTACTTCTGAAATAATATCTTCCACTTGTTGTTTTTGTATTCTTAATTGTTCTCTTTTTCCCTTTGGTTACGCTATACTTTGTTTCATGTCACATGATAATTTGTTTCGTTAAATGTGTGTTTTAAATTAACAAAATATTAATAAAACTGTGATATCCTTTTATGTGTTATTTGTCCTGTAGTATCTCTTTAGTTACCCGGTATATATGTTTTTGACTTAAAATAAGAAGATAAACTTGAAAATCATGCATTTTACCTTTTTTTACAAAGTGTATGGTTACAAAAAAACTACTGCACAAAGCAGTGTATCAAAAATGAGAACAAATGCAACACACAAATATCAAAAGTGAAATGAAGGCATACAAATAACATTTCTAATCTAAATTTAAATGTAATATGTCACAATAGTTATCTGATCACAACATCATGTGGAAACAATGCACATGCTTACCTGAGGAGTGCCCTTTAGGAGGGTGTAAGAAAATACAAAGAACTGTCTAAATATTCTTCTATTTTAACTTTGTAGCAAAAGTCAACAAAATGAATAATGTTCGGTAATAATTAATTTAGATGTTTTCTAGAAGAAGATGCTGGTCAGTGAAAGGAGAAATGTATATAGTTAGCTAACAGAGCAATCACCACTGCAATCAGGGTAGTGAAATAGGCGCTCAGATTCTTTGCAGATTGCAAAGTGTATACTTGCTAACTCTTTCTGAAGTTCATTCATATTTCTGTGTTCAGAATTCTTTTAGTATTGCCTGTTCTTCGGGCCAGTCACCAAGACAAAGTATCAAGTCTTTTCAAGAATTTATTAAAGTCTTCACCATAATTTATTGAAGCTGGGCAGTCCTGATGTGTGTGTTCAGAAGTCTGTATTCTAATCCCATATGGGCATTTTATTTGATATGCAACTATGATTCAGTATAGGTGACCCTGTACTCTGTAGTGGTCAATTCTGAGTTGAAGAATGATGGTCTGTTGCCACCTATGCAACTAATACATGGGGACTGGTCTTTCATTAATATTCATTCTGTCTGTAATACAGATTGGGATTCTTAACTAGAGTGTGAGGCATATTTATTAATTAGTTAAGTTGCCATTTTCAGTTGAACATCACGGCTACAACTGCAGCTCTGCATTGACTTTCTAGAACTGAGTTCAATGGTTTGTCCTAATATATTATTGTCTACCATGATGTTGTAGATTTTTAACTGATTTTAATCACAAATTAAAATGGTGCCAAAATTACATCAGAGTTTTCTATAATTAATATGTTCAATATATAGTAATCAAGGCAACAGTGCTATTTGAAGAATACTACTTGCTCTTGTATAATGAGATAGTAAAATGCAACAGTGACTCTCATATTTAAGCTAGTTCTGTGTGAGGTTTGGGTAGTGAGGTTGGAGAGTGCCAGAAAAACACAAGCCTGGAGCTGAAAGTACAACTCCATGACCAGGTGTAGCAAACAAGAATAACAAACTCGTACTCCCTTTAGGCTCTCTCGTCATCTGGTCTCTATCCAGCATGTAGTTGTTACAAATTTGTAGTATGTCTCCATCATCCATTTCCTACATCTAAACTTAATGTAATTTTGTCTTACATCCGACTGCTCTATCATGTGCTTTTGACTAAAGAGATTGATCTCCCTGGTGTAATGGTTAAGCCGTTTACCTTGTGCTCAAGAGATAGCATGTTTAAATCTAATTCGTGACATCTTATTTACAAAGTGAATTTCTCAGAGATCTATGGGGGTTATTGGTTGAAGCTAGAGTTATATGGCACTGCTGGAGTTCTTTTCTGAAGGGGTGAAATATATTGCATTACTCGTCTTGACAGTCTGAAGCAAGCATGAATCAGGTGAAGTTAATTGGGCACGAGTCGAACATGTCTTTTCATGGTTAAATCTGCCAATCCACGAACAACTTAGTTTGTTTCAGAATATGCATGAGAAAAATGTCATTGCTATGCTGCTTCACCGTACGCCTGAACCTTTATTCTTCTGCTCTGCTCAGTATTAAATTCTCACATATCTTAACACCACTAAACCGGATTGTTCTCCATGTGACACGATCTTATGTCAGCTTTTCCCATTTGTTAAAAGCGATAACAAAAGAATTAATTGATGACTTGCATACATCTTTGTATCACAACTATGGTCTGCCTCTTCTTCTGGCACACCACAAGAATTTCCCGTACAGTTTTTGTTTTGGGATGCACCTGTTGTTCAAACTTTGGATATGTCCAATCCACATAATCTTCTGTTACTGTGTGTGAAGAATATTGTTGGAAGCCTGGTTCTCTGCAGGACCTTATTGTTGGTAACCTTATTAAGCCACTTGATATTCAACATTTTTTCAGACACATCTTAAATAGAAGATGCTTCAATCTCTGTTCTTGCTGTGAATATGGTGCACATGTTTCAAATCTATAAAGAACACTGAGTACACATGCTGATAGAATGACATCTTTGTTTCCATTGTCAACTACATGTTGTTTCAGATTCTTCTTGACAATTTACCAAAATTAGTGACAGCTTTTTCTACTCTACGGAATTTATAGTGGAAAACCTGAATACAATAAAGTAAATCTTCTATGCATTTTACAACTTTTTTTAACTAAAATCTGTGTTTCCTATCATTGTCACAAACATCTGCATGTTAGGCAGCACAGTAAATCCATGGAACTACAGCTATGAATCATCTATAGTTCTATTGGTTGATTTAATCATTCAACCATTAGGTCCATACTTTCTAGATTACAAACTATCATAGAACTCTCCATGATTGTGGTTTGTCTTCTCTAAATTATGTCTAGGTCTACATCAAATATATATATATATATGAAGACATGTAAGTAATACTATAAATAACCAAACTGTCAGGGAATATTCAACAATTTAGTTTTAGTTAAACCAGTAACAATTGTATATTATCCTAGTTATCACTAAGTAATATTACAGGACTGACCCAGTTTACTGCTCACAAAATGACAATCTCGTGCACAGGAACATCTCTACCACTTTACATATGACAGGAAAATCTCTACCACATATGACCAATATCAGACTAGATGCATAGTAACCGATCGCAGAAGAAGTATCATTATATATATATTAAAATAAATGGTTATATAAAATATAAAGAGCTAGGAACAGTGAATGGAAGATGAATTGCTTCTACAAATGTTTGGATAAAAACAACACGTTCAAAGTTACTACATTCTGCACCAACATTATACTTTTGGTTAAAGTTGTTATGAAAAAAAAGTGTGACTCGTAGCTATTTCACAGATGACACTTTTTATTAGTAAAATATCTGTTAGTGCCACATAAACATGTAGAAAAAAAATGTAGTACTCACCAAAATATTTCAGAGACTCTCCAGTCTGTTGAGGAGTATGCCCATCATCTTCATCCCACAGTTCAGTGTCTGTTTCAATAGAATCTGTGTAGCTATAACCTGCACCAGTTCCAGGATGCAGACAATACCTAGGAATCTGCTCTCCTATCAGAGCTAAGATCTCTGCCTCATCTGGATCTTCTGTTTTACAATGTCCTGCTGAACAGAAAATAAATGGCAGATAGGAAAGAGACTATTGGTGATGGTCTTCTGGATAATTTCATAGGTAAAGATATTTTCATATGCACAATATGTTCTTCTATATAGCAAGGTCTACTTGTTGTATGACTGTTTCTTCCTCTTGTTCATAGTTTAACATGTCTACACAGCAAGTCCAGTTTTATTAATAAATATATTACTGTATTTGAAAGCTCATCAATCAATACACTCATACAGCTTTCTGTGGATGTCTGTTCATATGGGCAGGTACTCCCCCCTTAAGCATGTATAGTATAATGCATTCTTGCAAATTATGTTTCTCAGTTTGTCATGCCGGTCCACATGAGCACAAAGATGATGGAGCCATTCTTAGTCTATTGAAGTGACTTTAGTCTAAAGTGTCTCGTCCTGGTGTGGAAAATAACTTGCTTGGTTCTCTATTTTAGCAGGCTGCATGGTACCATAGTTGCTTGTGCACCTCTTGGTCTGGCATCTTTGAATTCAGCACCTGTGTTTGGACAAGACCTTGGTCCTGCTCATAAGAGATGGCCTGACCAACCTGTGTTGACTGGACTAGACCCTATCTCCACATCACAGAACTGACCTCAACTGTTTAAAATGAAATAAATTTCTACTTGTTCTGATATAATTTCCTTACTTTATATTGAATATGATGAAACGGGAATGACAACATTTTTGACTGTATTCAAAATATTATTTACTGTGTAGTATACAACTGGTTTAAAGAAAAATTAATTTTGGTACTAAAATAATTTTGTCATTGATTTTGTGACAAATCAAGCAGATACTATGGACTAGATATTAACATTCAGAAAGCAAAAACCATGATAATCAACAAATTCAAAGAGAAAAACACTAAGAATAAAAATACATGGAGCTATACTACAACAAGTAGATAATTACCGGTATCTAAGACACATAATCACAAATGATGGTAGATGTGCGAAATAGAAATTAAAAGAAGAATGGGAATGCCTAAAAGTATTTTCAATAACATGAGAAAAATTCTTCTTCTGTAATCATCTCTTAGTCAGGTTGGGACTCCAGATTCTATGATATAGTCTGCTTTGCAGTACAGTTTCTCTTTGACGCTGATTGGGGTGGGAGAATGTTTTTCTCTATAGGTAAGCATATTGGTTTTGTAAGATATACTCCACTAAATCATATTCACAGAGTTGCAACTCCAAGCTGCAATGGCAAAGCCAATTTGTACCTATTTTGAACTTAGTGTTCATGTGATGTCACATTTTGTTGCGACCAGTTATGAGGTATAGCAACATAGCCGTGTCCCTTCTGGATAGTTAGTAATACCCCTCATCTGCATATTTGTTGTGGTCATCTTTCCACTATTTGCTACAATTGGATTTAAGGATGGTCTTCAATTCCTCATAGCTAATTAAATAGTCTTCTTGATGCAGATTGTCTCCTTTTTTGACCAGTCTATCTGTGACTTTATTTTCTTTTATGTTGCAGTGTGAAGATATGTATTGGATCATTGCTCTGTGGAAATGATCATGCAGTTTAACTAGGATGCCCTCAGTTTTGGTGCTCCTGTGTAGCTTCAATGCACATTAGAAAAACAATGACAAAAACAAATCAAAAATAAAAGACTGCATCTATTATAATTGTTGTTCATCCATCACAAGTGATAATGACCATTTGTTACATCCACTTTTGAAAATTCAATTTTAGTTATGTCCTTGATTATGAGTTCGTAGATGGCTAATGAGCCCTATTCGAGCTGTAAATGTCCTTGGACAATTTGGAGATGGAATAACGACTGTAGGCGGATCTTGGTCTATCCATGACTTTCTAGCTGCTCTCCGTTGTTGAGCTACTGCATTTCTCTTCTTTTCACAAGACGATGCGCTCTTTTTTATTTTAGAAAGCCATGTAGATCTATTTTGTGCAAGTTCTTCCCATGTATCGTGGTCTATTTCAAAGGCTTTCAGTGAGTCCTTTAACGAGTCCTTGTAGCGCTTCCTTTGGCCACCTTGAGATCGTATACCCTTCTCTAGCTCACCATAGAGAAGTATTTTTGGCAGACGATGGTGTGGCATACAGACCAAATGACCTGCCCAACGAATCTGTGTCTGCATCAGGATCGTGTCAATGCTTGGGATACCAGCTCTATCAAGGACAGTGGTATCTGGAATCTTGTCTTGCCATCTGATGTTCATAACTTTTCTGAGAATATTTGTATGAAAATGATTGAGTTTTTTCACATGACGTCTATACACAGTCCATGTTTCACTAGCGTATAGCAGCACTGGAAGTACCACTGCTCTGTAAACTTTCAGCTTAGTTTGTAGGTTAATGCCATTTCTACGTCAAACATTTGATCCAAACATTTATAATTAATATAGGACTCAAGGGTTGTTGGAGGTCTGGTTCAGCCAACCTTTGTTGCGGAGATGGTACTTGATGATGATGATGGTTCATAAATATGGTTAATGAACAATCAGTTAGAAGACAGAATTTACGGCTTTTTGATGGTGATATCAATACTAATAGGGAAAAGGTTCTTAGAAAGAATAAAACAAAAAAATAGGTTTTAACAAATCTACATATGGAAAAGAACTATTAAGGGAAATAACTATCAAACACATACAAATGTTTTGCACATATTACAGGCATGATACCTTGTTAAAGACATTACTTGAAGGTAGAGTCCAGAGACAATGAGCAAGAGGTAGGAAGAGATACAAGTGAGAGGGAAACATTACGAGATGAACAGGATACTGTCTAAAAGAGTGTACCACCAGGGTATGAGACAGAAGATGTTGGAAGTCCGTTGCATCGAACCTTTAATGTAGAGATGGTACCTGATGATGAAGGGCAATCTATCGTTTACATATTGGTAGAGTATCCTATTCAGGACATAGTCATCAACCCAGCAATGTTTGGTTGTAGTGATTTTCTAGGCAATATAATATGTTCAGTAGTTTTCCATTGCTTCCTGAATGTGGGCCACTGGACCACAGTCTTGTCCAAACCATTTACATATATGGAGATATAAGTTCATAAACAAAACAAGATTTTCTTGGTACAGGTACTCCTGGTATTCAAGATGACCCATAAACATGCAAACATGGAGATCTGTTGCAGCCAACCTTCATTGTGGAGACGGCACTTGATGATGATAAACATGCAAACAAAGTCAATATTAATTTTAATGTCCATTGATCTGATTGGAAAAAGTCATAAATTCAAATGAGGCAGAACTAGCTCAGCAAGGTGAAAGAATTGAGAATTCAATATAGAAGAAATTATTATATAAAACTGTAGGGCTTTCAGATTTGAAATGCTTGCAAACATTTACTACAAATTAAGAGTACAAGACATTACTGTATACCTTTGGTTGTTCCAAAATATTGTTTATTTACTGTGTCAGCTTCATTGCTGCTGTTGTGAGACGAATGGTGACTTGAACTTCCAGCACACCAATCGTCATGGACAACAGCAGTGGTGTCATGAGATGCCAGTTTGGTTTGACAGACCAGAGAGTGCATGTGGTGTGCTGCTGAAATCTTTTCAGCAGCGAAACTGCAAGTAAAGAAATATAGTAAATAATAAGCTATGTTTAAGACTATTAAAACAAAAAAACATAATGCCTTCAAAAGAGTTTTAGGACGTTGAACATCAGTGCCATACCATAAAACGTCATCCCCTGGAAAAAAAGTATGTATGTGATGCAGATTAATAATATTAATTCCTACAACAAAAATAATACATTTTACTTTTAATGATGCTGAACATATCCTGCAAGAATGCAATACACTAAACTACAGTAGTTAAGGGAAGAACACTGGCCCACAGAGATGGATATTCACCAGAAAGCTGTATGGGAGCACTGAGGACTTTGAAATATAGCAACATTTATTAAGAAAGCTGGACTTGCTGTGTAGTCATGTCAAACTGTGAACGAGAAGCAGAGAAAGACTTTTAATGGTTGATTAGTAGATAGGAGACTAAATCTTTTTGTGGTGAGGCACAGCTTTTAAACTATGAACATGAAACCATCTTGGTTATAGCTGGTATATGGCAAAAAACTGTAAGAGATTAAAGTTTACGTAATCCTGTCAGACTGATAATTACAATTATGCTGCTGAAGATCATCATCATGATCATGTGACATATTCTTTCCAGAACGTGATCTTCCTTATGGATTCTCTGAACACTCCGTGATTCTGGGCAAGCAGCTAGAGACATGTTTAAACAATCTGATGTATCACTGCACCCTCTTCCTCTGTTGCCGTTGAAGATAGGGGAGAATAATGAGGGATAATGGGACATTTTTATCAGCGGATAGATACTACGACCACACCCATCCACCTTCCAGACCATGTGGAATGGAGTATATCTGGCCAACAGGAAAGAAGATGGGAAATAACTGAAAACAAATATTCATAATGATGCTGCAGGAGATAAAGAAATATGAGAAGGGATATTATGTTGTATCAATCCCCAGGAATTATAACTGCTTAGTTCTCACTTCCTATATGCAATGGAGCAATAACAACTATAATAATGTAATATCAATATTACTAGTAACAAATATAACCAGGGAATAGTAAAACTAATGTAAAGGAGAAATAACAAAAACAAGGAGCAAGGACTTTTTCTACACTTTAGTCCAAAAGAGACCTTTATCAAGACATAAAAATGCACAAGAAATAAACACACACAATTATAAAATTATCAATGCAAAGAAATGATCTCAGAATTCCATTTCACTGCATTATAAAGAACAAAAAATGAAACAGGTGCAATCATGTTTAGTGACTAGCAACACCAGGGTGCACCAGGCCTTATGCACTATTGATAGATAAAAATAGAAAGAGGTAAGAGGAATGCCATAAGAGAAGGAATGATGAGTGTATGAGGAATCCTAAATGTAAATACTCATGATTTCTTCTCTTGCATATATAGGTACCATTTGCACCATTGGCAGATAGGACCATGTTCAGTATTGGAACTTTTTTGACTACCAGCATGATGTGCAATGATCGGTTCTCTGAATGTTGCACCACAAAGGGAAATGTAACTGTACAGATGAAATGCTTTGGGGTTTCCACAAGAGAAAAGCCTCATTATATTTGTAATCTATTGAGGTTTAGTGTTGCATAATGTCGGTTTGATAGGTGCATAGTGAAACAATCACACCTTCCACATGTGGAAGGGATGATAAAATATATAATAATGTACCGGTTGATAGTGCCTCAGGTCACCAAACAATGGGCATACCCATAGGTACTTAGTCTTTTTCAGCTGATAGTTAAGAGCATATATACTTATCGCTCCAGTCACATGCTGGTTTTTGATACTCCTAATTTGTAGTCTCTTGACTTTCCCTGTTTGTTCTACACTTGATCCAAATTTCCTGCAGTCTCTGTACTACTGATTCAACCAGTACCAATAAGTGTTCCAGTTTTCACTGCAAGATCTAATTTTTTTCCACATTTAATGTGCTAACTACAGGTGCCTTTAGCCAGAGTGCCATCCTGCTCATACCTGCATACTCCAGCATGATCTGGACAGTAGATCCACATGAGTTCCTGAAGAATAAAGATACCTATGTATTCTTTCCATTCATGATGTATCCATCTGCTTCAGACCTTTCAAAGCATGGATGGAGAGTCAGATACAATACTTGTCCTGATTACAATGGTTTCCAAAAGCCATGGTAAAGCTGCCTAACTGCCTCTACCTCTATTCATATACTGAAGGTTGTGGTCATATAAGCTCTCACTTCATGGCTGTGATCCTTTCTAAAACTCTAAACGATAAACTCCAACCAGATTTCTCTGCACACAGTACCACTTCATTTAAGTTGATCACTATCTCCTGATTCTCAGCTTTATCCTCAATTAAATGCTTTATCTGAAGATCTGTTTTCCTATTACCCATACGCTCTGCATTCCCCTCCAAGAGTTATGATAGCTTTCTGGAGGGCTGCCATACATTTACCATTATTAATCCATTCTTCTACTTTGAGTATCATCTCAACAGTAGTTACCAGTTCAATTGTCCTCGACCTTTAAGATTCCTCTTTTTATTTTCTTCTACTTCCCACCCTTGATGTCTGTGATATTCCTGTGCAATGGATGTATCTTGTCTAATCTAACACTCATGTAGGCTTTTTGTATGGGTCAGAGAATGTCATAATATTATTGACAAACTCCTAATATGTATCTCACCATTGAAACAGAAGTATCTCTAGTGAATTGATCACTGATAATACCAATTAATTGTACAGAAGGTTGAACAATTGTTACTCCAGTTGTGTCAACGCTTTTGAATTGAGAGCCATGAGTTCTCAGCAGTTTGTGACATCCATCATCAAGAGAAAATAAAAATAAGGAAGAGAAATTATAATACTAATGATACCATAAAATGATAAAGGTCAACAAATAGTACTTCAAATAAAAGTCTATTTCCAAAACATGTACAACTAAATGGTATCTCTTCATACACGTTGTGGATTTAATAATAATGCCAACCTCATATAATTTTACTTTTAACCTAATTTCATTTAAAATGTCAATGTTATTTTAATAAATATAATACAGAAGTATTCAAATTATATTGAATATAATCAATATTTAGGTACTTTGATAAAATTTTCAAAATAATGCTACATAATTAAAAATAATATATGTAGATAGCCCTTAAAAAAATGCAATTCAACGATACCTCAACTAAGTTTGTACGTCAAACCTGAAAAAAGTTACGAATTTTTTCCGAATTAATTTCACATCAACATTTTTTATATGAGACATATAGGAAAATATAAATAAAACTTGTGACCACAAAATGTAACTGAGCTGATAATTTCTGAACTATCTTTGTTATTTGCAATAATACAACACACAAACTATACATTTTTTTGTTCACGAAGACAAGACGCATCTGTTGATCCCATTTCTGCAATTTTCAGAAGTAAGCACAACTAATTAATATTCAAAAATGGTCGCTAATTAGCATAATTAAAATATAAAAATTAATTATATAACAATTAAATATATTTAAATACCACATAATATATATTTTTTTGTGTTAGCAAAGGCAAGGCAGATCACATTTCGGTAATTTTCAGATGCACGCAGAACTAATTAATATTCAAAATGGCAGATAATTAGTGTAATTAAGATAAAAATAAATATATAATTATTGAATATAATAAAATACCACAGAAACTATATATTTTTGTGTGCGCAAAGACTAGACACATCTATTGATTACACTTCTATAATTTTAATATGCGCGAAAAAATGATTAATATTAAAAATGGCAGCTAATTAGCATAATTAACATAAACTATATAAATATAAAATATAATAAAATACAGCAGAAAATATATTTTTTTGGGTTCACAAAGGCAATGTTGATCACATTGTACTAATTTTCATATGAAATTAGGGTTAATAAAATCCAAATTGGCGGCTAATTTGCATAAATATTACATTAAGTAATCTAGTTATTAAATATTTTAGTTGTTTACAATAAAATATTATATAAACTATACATTTTTGTGTTATGTAAAACTAGACAAATCTGTGGATTGCATTGCCATAATTTTTAAATACAACCAAAGCTGATTAATATTCTGAATGGCTAATTTGCATAATTAATTTTTTTTTAAATATAGGATTGTTAAATATCTTAGTTATTTATAATAAAATGTTTCTGTGCTTAAAATGTGACAAAACATTCATGGATTATGTGCATAGTGATGTGTTTAGCTAGTTGTGTGAGCAGCTTGTGTGGAGGAATATTATTCATGTGTATCAACTGGTAAGTAGAGATTTTATTTCTACTGTTTTACTTCCCCCCCCCCCCCACAAGAAAATCTCATTATTCATATAATTATTGGTAGCATTATTGTGCATAGTCATGTTCTAGGAATAATAGTAGAAGAATTTGTGGAAAAAAAATTGTAACTAGAGTAACTTGTAGGGCCTAAGTCAAATTTCTTGATTATGAGCTTAATTTCCATGTCCTGAAGCATGGAAAACTTTTTTGCATAAAATCCCCCCCCCCTTTCTACGGGTTTGCATGTTACCTCAGATCATCTATGGACCTTTGCCTTTGGTCAGCCATTACATTTATGGAATTATATTTCTAAATAATTTTTGTAACAAAAGAAAAAAAACTGATGTTCACTATGCAGATTTGATAGCACATAAATGCCAATAATTAGGCCTAGTGACTAGAGTTATTTACACAGTAACCATAGTAATGACTGTGCAATTGCATGACATGCTTAGTCGGTACAGTAGGCCCAGCTATATAATAAATTATTCTTCTTCTTCTGCGATCAGTTTCCTATGCTCATAAGTCTATACAGGAAGGTGGGCCGCCTCCATGAATTCAGTCGTCAGCAGGAGGTCCTCACAGTTGCCCCACAGCTTCACCTTCAGATCTGTCTCTTGGGGCCATATTTTGGTTCTCACGTCATCAAAGAGTGGGCATGTATGCAGAATATGTTCTGGAGTCTGGGGACCCTTTTTACATGGGCATTGGTCAGTTTGGGCAGCCTTAATTTTGTGGAGATGTGCTTGTAGTCTGCAGTGTCCTGTGCGAAGTCTAAAAATTCTGGTTTGTTGTGACCTGTTTAGCTTTAGAATAGGGTCCTGTGGAAAGTTACTGCCTGTTCTCTGACTCCATGTATGTGTGTATTTTCCTTTGATGAGGGTTTTTGCTTCAGTCAGTGATATTCTGTGCTGGAATTGTTCCTTTTTTGCACCTGCTTTTGCCAGTCTGTCAGCTCCTTCATTTCCTGCTATTCCACAGTGTGCAGGGATCCACTGCAGCACAACTTTATTGTTGGCAGATAGTTGATTTAGAAGTTCTACAGTTGTTTTTGTTAGGAGATCTTTAGGTTCCTTTTGGATGGTTTGGAGTACTGACATGCAGTCACACAAGAAGACTATGTTAGCTCCTTTGAGCCTCCGTTCCTCTAGAGCCTTTGATGCTTCCAAGATTGCTTGTAGCTCTGCCCTGTAATTTGTTGATAATTTGCCAGTAGCGATTGAGAGTTCTAGTTTTGGGGTGTTTGGTATGAGTATTAGTATCCCAGCTCCTTTCTTTACTGCACCCTCTGATGATCCATCTGTGAAGACATGAATCCACTATGAGGTAGGGTATTGGGTGTCTAGGTGATCAAGTGTTTTTGCCTTAAGGGCAGTAGGGGTTTCCATAGTTTTGCTCTCAATGCCTGGTATTGTAAATTTTGCAGTATATATGGGTGAAGTGTTTGTGATGTTGCAATATGCCTCTAGCTGTTTCCATTCATCTGGATTGTTGCTGGTTACTTCTTTATTGGCTTTCATAAGTTTTTTTGATAGGTGATTGAAGCTTGGTCTTTTCAGTCTGTTTTTTGTTAGTTCTTTTGTTTTTTCATGCATAGGGTGATGTTTCAGGCGTCTGAATTTTTCTGTCATTATTGTGATTTTCTCATCCCTGCGGTCTGTTAGGTTTTGTAATCCTGCTGTTGCTTCCATTGATGTTATAGGTGTGCTCCTTAGTCCTCCTGTTATGATTTGGTGACCTGCATTTTGAATTTTGTCCAGCTTTTGAAGATTGTTATTTGCTGCTGTTGCATATGTGGTCAATCCATATTCCAGAGTTGGACGAATGTGACCTACATAGACTTGTCTTATGGTTTTTATGTTGGCTCCCCAATCTGTCCCAGATAGTTTTTTTTATTATTTGTAGTCTGCATGTGGCTTTATTTTCTGTCTCTTCAATGTGTGATCCCCAAGTAAGTCTTTTGTCAAATTTTAGCCCCAGGTAGACTGGGGTGTTTTCTTTTGGGAGTGGGGTATTGTCTAGAGTGAGAGTATAATTTTCAGGCTTTGTGGAGAGGGTGAAAAGTGTAGTACGGTCTTACTTTTGTTTATTTGAACACCCCAGATTTTTGCACACTCTTCAACTTTGTTTATTGCCTCCTGCATTCTAACTTTTGCAACTCCAATGTATTCTGATTGGGTCCAGATAGCAAGATCGTCTGCATGGAGAGCATATGGTGTGAATAGTTTTGGCAGATCATCTATAAAAACTATGAAGAGTGTGGGGGACAGAATTCCTCCCTGTGGGACACCTTCTGTTATGTTGACCATTTTACTTTTCATTCCCTGGAGTTTGACTCTTGCATGTCTGCCTCATAGTAAGCTTTTTATCCACTGAAACATTTTGCCTCTGATTCCTTTCTGGGCAAGTTTTAGCAATAGTCCCTCTTTCCAGACTTTGTCAAAGGCCTTTGTGAGGTCAAAGAAGGTGGCTAGGAGTTTTGATTTTTTCTGGAAAGCATCTTCTATTTCCTGGGCAAGGTATGTTGTTTGGTCCTCAGTGCATCTGTGTTTTCTGAAGCCTGATTGGCAGTCATCTAGAAGATTGTTTTTCTCCAGGTAGTTTAAGAGTCTGTTATTCACCATTTTTTCCATGACCTTTCCTAAGCAACTAAGTAGACTGATAGGGTGGTAACTTGTTTTGTTGGTTTTCCTTTCTTGGCAATTGGAATTATTTCTGCCTCTTTCCATTCTTCTGGGAAGATCCCCTGCGCCCATGATTCATTAAAAAGGTCTAGGATTCAGCTTCTACCCACAAGACCTAGGTGTTGGAGCATTTCATTTGTGATTTCATCGGGTCCAGGGGCTTTCTTCTTTTTTAGATTTTGAATTGCCATGTTAAGTTCTGATTTGTGAAAAGGTGAGGTCATTGTGCCTGGGCAAGGTTGATGTTTATTTACAAGGTTTTTTGTCTCTCTTCTTACTTCAGCAGTTCTTGTTCTAGTTATCTTAATTTTGCTTTCTTCAGCATAGGAGTCTACTAGAATATTTGCAGCTTGTGTGCCAGTGTAGGACTTCCCCTTGTCTTCTATGATGATACTACTTTGGGGGTTGTTTTCTTCATTGAGACACTTGATAAGTTTCCACATTTTTGTTGAGTCTTTTTCCATGTTGAGTGTTGCTGTTTTTTCTTTCCAGCTGGATCTAATGCTGTTTAGCTTTTCTCTCCTGAAAATTTCTTGCAGTCTATTGTGTTCAATGATATTGGTTTCTGTTGGTCTAGTTTCCATCTAGGATCTTGCAGCAAAGACTTCATCATGCATAGCCTGGAGTTTTTTGTTCCAGAAGGGTTTGTAGTTTTGTCTTCTTCCTCTAGGTATACTGTTGTTGGCAGCTTCCAGGATTACTCCTGTTATTAATTTTGCATCTTTCCGTATATTTCTTGCTGTAAGATGTGTTAGTAGTTTTTCCTCTGTAAGGCGTTGGTAAGTGTCCCAGTTAGCCTTTTTGTAGTTCCAGCTAGCGATTTTGTGTTGTTGCTTTTCTGTCTTGTGGTTCCCTTTTATTGTTAATATTACAGGCTTGTGGTCACTCCCACCAAGCTGTTGTGCCACTACTCTTTCTGTCACACGTTGGATGTCCTCTGTTGCAATGGCAAGATCTGGAGTGCTCTGAGATTTCCATCGTCTGGAGTAAAAGGTTGGCTCTGATAGATGTTCATTTATAAGGATTAGCCTATTTTCTATCATCCAGTCTTCTATTTCTTCTCCTCTCAAGTCCATAGTTGGTAACCCCATCTTGGGGAATGACTGTTGAAATCTCCAACTATAATATGATTTGATGATGTGAGAGGTATTGTCCTGAGGTGTAATTTTTTGTTGTTTAGGCAGTTGAAATTTGTGATAATTAGTGGTTCTGGGGTTGTGTGTAATTTGATGGTGAGATGTTCTGAGTCCTATGGCTTACGTGCGATATCTGTAGTAGGAATGTTATTTCGTACCATTGTGATGATCCCTCCTTTGTGGCCTAATCTATCTAATCTGAAGCATTCAAAGCCTCTGATGGAGAGTCTGTTGCTGTCATTAAGATGTGTCTCCTGAATGCACAAGACATCAATCTTTTGCTTTTGAAGGAAATTCTGCAGTTCTAGTCTCTTCTTAGCCACACCCTCTCTGTTCCACTGCATAATTTTGATTGTATTTTTGTTGTCATGATTGGTTTGGCCGGTTGCTCTACTCTGTTTAATCCTGGGTCCCTGATACAGAGTCATCATCAGTAGCTTTTGGTGGACCCATTCGAGGCTGGGGGTCCGGAGCTCCTCCTGCCTGGCGATGAACCACAGGGGCAGCCCCATTTCGTGTAACGAATCCGAGCATAGTCATTAACTGTATAATGCGTACATGTCCCATTTCCATTGCTGGGTACCCACGCCTATTCAGGCTGACATGTTCCATCTTCGATGAGGGAAGTTATGGAGTCTTCCTATCCATGTTCTTGGACATCCTAGCACTGCCCGCAAGACATTGAAGGTTTGTGGAGTGGCCTTCTCCTTAATATATTATTAAATACTACAAGTCTAAGTAAATTTGTGATCAGTCTACATTTTAATTGCTACAATGTATTTAAGCTTATGCCATAAATCAAACAACAAAGCAACAAAACTATATATTTACATTACATGCGTAGAAATCCGACATGGCCAACATAATTAATAGAACAGCCACAATGGCCGATCATGACAGGGTTGTCAACATGAAATATCAATGTCTTTACAAATTATTTTCAACTTCAGGGCATTGTCTAACACTCTTAAAAGTTAAACAGTTAAACATAAAAATGGTTAAATAACGTACTAAAACTACTAAATGCGGCGTTAACGGAATTGCAAGTTTAAAAAATGGTTATAACTTACTTGTTGTTGTTCGTCCATCACAAGTGATGATGATGATTTGTTACATCCACTTTTGAAAATTCAATTTTAGTTATGTCCTTGATTATGAGTTCGTAGATGGCTAATGAGCCCTATTCGAGCTGTAAATGTCCTTGGACAGTTTGGACATGGAATGACGACTGTAGGCGGATCTTGGTCTATCCGTGACTTTCTAGCTGCTCTCCACTGTTGAGCTGCTGCATTTATTTTATTTTCACAAGACGATGCGCTCTGTTTTATTTTAGAACGCCATGTAGATCTATTTTGTGCAAGTTCTTCCCATGTATCGTGGTCTATTTCAAAAGCTTTCAGTGAGTCCTTTAACGAGTCCTTGTAGCGCTTCCTTTGGCCACCTTGAGATCGTATACCCTTCTCTTGCTCACCATAGAGAAGTATCTTTGGCAGACGATGGTCTGGCATACGCACCAAATAACCTGCCCAACAAATCTGTGTCTGCATCAGGATCGTGTCAATGCTTGGGATACCAGCTCTATCAAGGACAGTGGTATCTGGAATCTTGTCTTGCCATCTGATGTTCATAACTTTTCTGAGACAATTTGTATGAAAATGATTGAGTTTTTTCACATGAGTTTTATAACTTACTATATTACCAAAAAAAAGAACATCAGTATGGGCGATTCAAGCATAAAATGGCGTGGTGTTTAAATTTATTTTCATCTTTAGGGCACTGTCAAACATTCTTAATAGTTGCACTATCTATATAAAAAGGTCAAAGAACTTTAAAAAACTATTTACAAACGCGTTAAAGCACATAGACAATTGAAAAAAATGGTGATAACATACCTGTGTGCATTCAAAATGGTATTATTTCCGAATAACTTAAAATTTCCCAAATTATCGATGTATCAAATGTGCGTCAGAAATCTCTGAATAATAATCATGCACTATTTTCAAAGTAAAAGATAATTTAGTATCGAAATTTCTTGAAAATAACATACCCTCCATTACAGCCAGTGCTAAAATGTGTAATCATATATTTTATCGGCATGGCGAGAAATCGATTATGTGTTTCCCGCGGATGTCCAAGTACCTACAATATTCAGAATATTGATTGGTTTTAAGGTCTGCCAACAAACACATTGTCAAATGTAAAACAAAAAAATTATTTTCTACAAATTAATAATAATAATACTTTAATAGTATAGGCCTATAATGAGGCTAAGTCTAATTGAATCTGTAACTTCCTCAGATGAACAATAATATGGCATGATTTCTAATTCTGACGTAGTGAAGTTCAGTAGATTGTTATTGTATGGATACCTATCGATATGAGTATGACCTGCATATATATTATATTTTGTTTTAGTGCCTAGTAGTGCTAATAATTAATAATTATAAATATATTGATTGTAGGCTACAAACTATTAACTATATTAATAATAGTTTAGTTTATGTTTATGCCTATAAGTATAATGAGGCTAAAACATGCCTTAAAAATGTGCTGCTGTAAATATAAAACGTGGTTACTCAAGTTACCGATTGTGTTAAAAATTAATAGTAGATCGTATTGATATTGAACAGACAGTAGAAGTGGTGAGTAATCTAATCCCTGACAGTCATTGAACATAGGGACACTCACTCTCACACAGTAGTCACCAGGGTTTCTTTTTGTGAGGACTACAAGACTTTTGTTACTTTGAACCTCTTAATTATAAAATAAAAGGCTTTATCTTTAATTAATATATGAGAAATGTGTTGCCTTAGTTATTCTTAAATTAGAATACAAATATGGATATATAATTAAACACTGTACTTACAATTAAAAACGAAAGTACTACATCAAAATTGAAGATGACCCCTATATAACTCGAAAGTGATCCATCTTGTTTATTATTCCTCAAATTATATGAAATCTGTATCGTGATTGGATAAAAATTATAGATTGAACCAATCATTTAAGATATTACAGTGATGTTCGAAATAAATTTTTTTACAATAGCTTCCCCTGCATGTACAAAAAAATATGTATTTATAGAGGTTTTGTGACAGGATTACCCGAACCCCAACCTCCATTATTTTTATAATTATCAATAGTCCTAATATAAGCAAAATTGACTAACTTTCGCGGTTGAAAAGACGATGCTTCACCACAAGAGGTACAAATTAAACTATCGGTATCATGGTCTAAATATGTAGTGTAGCATAAACCCTACACACAACAATGTTGAAGAAGGCTAGAGGTCCTTATTAAATTGATTGCCAAAATAAAGCTGCTATACGGAGAACTCAAGACTAGCTCCTGCAAGGACGGAGGACAGAATAATTTTTTTGTAAGATACTCGTAAGATATCACCGATTCGCTTCAACATCGACATAAATTCACAGGAGAGCCTACCACAAGATAGATCCGACTGGCGTCGCATAATCAAGAGTGGTACATCAGTTGAAGAGAATCTCAGACATGATGCTGCGAAAAAAAATACGCGTTAGAAGAAATGTAGGAGTCACCTAATGTCTCACAGACTCGTGCCACACATTCTCAGAGTGCGGTAGAATATTAGAGCTGCGCATATAATTCATTAGTCACAGCAGGGCACACCGCAGATCATCATCGCTCCAATGACCTAGTAGAAGAACTACCACACGGGATCAAAGTGGCAATGTATACTGACGATCTGGTGCATGGAAGAACATGCGACAGTGGTCACTAAACAAATACAAAGAGCTATTGGTGCATTAATCGAATGGGCAAATAGATAGTTCGTCAGTATTAACAAATAGTAACTCAAAATGAGGTAAACAGGTTAATAAAACACTTACCTAGCCTATTAATAAAAATATATTTTAAAAAGTATATATAAAAAACATACAATAAAACTAAACAGGACAATTCTCCACGTATCGGCTCAAATTGAACCTTTTTCAAGAGACAAACAACAGAAAACGACAAAATAAAAAACAAAATAGATGTCTATATTTCATCAAGCCCCGTCTCCATAGCGCAGGGATTGTTTCCCAGATGTTGTTTCCCTCTATACATGTATTCCTCATAATGATGGGCTTCTGGCGTTACAGTTCTTTCTTAACATCAATCCGCATAAGTCTATTGCTACTGCCGCTATTCTTCGACTGGCAGAATTAGTTCTCACCTTGAATTCTTTTGAATTCAATGGACACTTTTTTGATCAAATTAGCGGTGTGGCGATGGGTACTAAAATGGGACCTAGTTATGTCTGCCTATTTATGGGTCACCTTGAACATCTTATCTTTACCACAATTCATCGCCCTGTCCCTTCCATATTCCATCGCTACATAGACGATGGGTTTGGGGTTACTGATATTTCTCTTGATAACCTCAACCTTTTCATTGACTTTGTGAGTGGTTTCCATCCAGCTATTAAATTTACTTCTCTTATTTCCTCCACCTCTGTAAGCTTCCTTGACATTTGTGTTTCCATAGGATCCACATCCCTTACCACTTCTATACATTATAAGCCTACGGCCTCTCATGGTTTTCTTCTGTATACATCATCTCACCCAAGGCCTTGTCGTCATGCCCTCCCTTTCTCTCAGCTGCTTCGTCTTCGTCGTCTCTGCCAAGACGATGTAGATTTTCAGGTTCAATCTCTTAAGATGCTGGATTTTTTTCGCCGTCGCTTATACCCTGATGATATCCTGTCATCAGCTTTAATTTAGAAAAGAAAGGCCATCCCTGCGCTATGGAGACGGGGCTTGATGAAATATAGACATCTATTTTGTTTTTTATTTTGTCGTTTTCTGTTGTTTGTCTCTTGAAAAAGGTTCAATTTGAGCCGATACGTGGAGAATTGTCCTGTTTAGTTTTATTGTATGTTTTTTTATATATACTTTTTTAAATATATTTTTATTAATAGGATAGGTAAGTGTTTTAGTAATCTGTTTACCTCATTTTGCGTTACTATTTGTTCATTAGGTTACTGCGGCACCATCCACTTTGTCGGACACCCTCTGACCATATGGTTATTTATATCAGTATTAACAAATAGGCCTATAAGTGCAGCACTACACTATTTACCCTCTCAACAAAACAAAAAGCCGGTGTTATCAAGATAGATGGAGGGCTTTTTAAAGAAGACAAACAACACACATACCTCAGAGTTAAATTTGATGATAAGCTGAAATGGAATACATAAACAAATCAATAATAAAAGCCAGGAGGAAGTTAACTATCCTGAGAAAACTAAGTGGAAAAACATAGGGAACCAGTGGGAATATACACCATAAAGTTTACCAGCAAGGCATAAGACCACACCTGGAATATGGGACAGTTGCGTGGTGTCCTACATCAAGCACAAGATCTAGATAAAATGCAAAACTAGCCGCTTAGGATAATGATGGGAGTAATGAAATCAGCACCCATAGAAGAGATGCAGAAAATTGGAAGAATGCAAACACTTGGCGATACAAAGGTACTAATAAAAGCAGGAAAATTTCAGTGTATGCCACGTCATCCAATGAGGGAAAGATTCCAAAATCTAGCAATAGGGCCACTGAAAAGAAGCAGCTTTATCCACCAAGCTAAACTAAACAGTTGTATCTCTTTATATGACCAAACAGGTGTAGTTTTCTTTTTAATATTGTGTTTAGTAACCAACACTCTGGAATCTTCAAAGTGTTTATAATATCAGAGCTTCTCGTTTTTTCCAGAATAAGATTGCTCCCCACCCCAACTTTCTGTTCTTCGTCTGCGTTCGCACTCTGATAACCACCGCGAATAAAACGTGTGATTTACGCCGGGAGCATGAAGTACGTTATACTGCTAGTTCCACAGTATAACTGTTATTTCCACATCGGCTGGCTCACACTGTGGCCCGGACATCCGAGGTACAGCACTTCCGGCTTCGCCATGCCTTTAATTCGGGTAGTGGGCTTCCCCAGCCTGTGACAGCTTGCCCATCTGTCGACACGCGGCGGGTGTGTAATCACTCATTGCCGAGACGACCATCGTTCACGTCTATCTAGCAGGAGGCGCTCCGCAGCCAGAGAACTTGTCTCGTGCAGCTACATGTTCTGTGCCCATCGGGCACCGAACCCCCTCTCATTCACGAGCCTGGCTCTGGTTATGAAGAACTCGATAGTAGAGTTGAACCTGGGCTCCTTCGCCTTCCTAGCCAAGGTCTCGTTCACCGACATCTGAACACCTCATCCAAGTCCGAGTCACAACCCGCGTTTGGGAGAAAATCGTGTTCTCGAGCTGAACGACCGTGTCCCATTTGTGCCTGAACCCATCGGGTGCTGATTTCTCTCCGCGTGCAGGTTTCCGGTATAGGAAAGCTCGACAGTTGGGCCAGGGCTGCTTTCTTTGCGAGTGCTCATGATTGGATCTCTGTCCGTAAAGGAGTACAGGTAACTAGAAGCTAGACTCGAGCTAACAGAACTTGTAGTACCGATTTTCTTGGAACGTTTTGACATTCTATTTGCAGGTGGCGCTGTGCTGCCCTCTCATTGTACCCAGTATGTTATCTTTTCGTCTCTCGCATGCCTCTACCTTTTCGTGTCAATTGCATTGACCGCCCCTCCAATCCTCGGACCGGACTGACAACCGTCACTGTGTGTCGACAGTGCCACTGCATGTGTTGGCGCAATGTGTCGAAGATATTGACTGTCTCTTTTGCAGTCAATTCTCATTCTTCTTCTTCAGCGTACAATCTCAAATTCCTGCTGAATTTCTCTTGTATCAGGACCATGGTCTTACTAGATTTCCAGCAGGATGTAGTCCATAGAATGGAAATACATTGTATCGCCGTTTTATTTGCGCCAATGACCCGACACATCCGTCTTTGGAAGAAAGTCTTTCCATCTGCTGCCTCCACATTCACGGACCCATTTTCCCCCTCCCCCCCCCCAAAAAAAATACGGAGGGATATCCTTACTAAGCCACACAGGAAAAACGTTAAACAAAATATTAGAACAATGAAAGCGCGCGCGCGTAATATCTTAAATCTTGTCTTGCCAACTGATGTCCATAACTCATAGTCTTCAGGTCAATACAAATATAACCAATGTGAATGCATGTCCATACGCATGTAGTTGCGTCTGTGGGTCTCACCAATGGCCCACTAGACATACCACCCATGCAACAGAAACCTTAGTGGATGACATGCCGTTATACTGAGGTTATCTTCTTATAGAAGCTTCATGGCACGTCATCTATACAATTATGCTTGTATTTTGTTGTCGAAATGTGTTTCATGTTTACCTGAATATATATGTATGAACCCTCTGTGGTTGGGAGGGAGCCAGAAATGTACTGTGCAGCACTGGGGAGGAGGAAACTGACAGCACTGTTTTTTCCTATGGCTGAAACCCATCAAAGAGGCACAGTGACTCAGGACGTGACAATCCTTTTGATTTGAACATTTGGTTGCATGCTTGGAGCAATAGAGAAGTTCGGCATAACCAGTAGTCAATTGGTGGCGGGGGATGAGCACAGTGAACCCTATCTTGGCTACAGTGGCTAGGAGCAGTGCATATGTTGAAACCTACCTTCCTGGAGGTGTGATAGTTATTCTCTGGTTCTGTTCCGGGGTGGGACGAAAATCCAGACTTCCCAGCAATATAATGCCATTGGATCAAAGGGCATGAGCCCATGGACCGCTGGATCAGCAACCAACCAACCAACCAATTCAAGTCCATGATAGGAAAGTTCATACCTAACAAAATGAGTTCTTGACCCCAGCCTCTCATTAGGTAACACAACCTGATCATGATGTAGAAGTCATCACTGCCTTTCAAGATTCCTGCCAATTTTGAGATAATCTTCACACTTCCCCTTCCCCGAAAAAGAAAATACTTATAATGCCTGAATATGAATTTTCCTGAAGAATGTCATAAGTTTCAGTTTGATTGTCTTTAACACAAGTAACAAACATGTATATAGAAACAAACAAGGTTTGAGATGGAATCTTTTATTCAATAATTCTCACATCGGACATCAATGCATATAAATTTGCTTTCTCTCCAAGTTTATACAATCTTTTCTAAAGTAAACTTTATTAAATGAGTTCATCAAACATTGCTGCAATTAACAAGTCTGTAATGTAATTGTTGACAAACTTTAGTACATGAACCAAAGCTGTCAACATGGAATCTATATCTACAGAATTTCAAAGAATATAGATTTAACAGTATTCACAAACTTTCCAATGGAAAAACTCCTAGGTTAATAAGTCTGACAAATACATGATGAAAAAAAATGGTTACATTTCTACAAATATGTATGGCAACAGTGCTTACCAACACACTTACCAACTAGGCAACTTTATATATATTTTATTTTCAAAAAAATGATTCCTGCCATCACTATTTGTCAACTTCAATTCATCACTTTTAGATACTTCCAGATTGAAACAAATGACTCATAAACATCAAGTAGATCTGTTTTTGTTGTGTCCTTTCTTCCAGTCACCTTTCTTGGGTTTCTTTATTTTATTTGTAAGAAACTTTGCTTTCTTTCTTTTGTCTGTCTGCACTGCATCTGACTTTACATTTGTCTTATTTTGTACCTTGTTTTTGACATCCTTTACATCTGTCTTATTCTGTACCTTGTTTTTCACATCCTTGACCTCTGTGGAGTCAAAAATAAATGTAGGTTAGGTTATACAAAACAGGACTATATTTATTGCTGAAACTGAACATTATTTAAACATATATAAACAGGAGGAGCGCTGTAGCCTAGTTGATAGTGAGCTTGCTTGTTATCACCAGGTTACAGCATGCCAAGTTTGAAACCACATCCAGGGAAAAAAAATCTGGGTTGTAATTTCTCACTTGACACGACCAATCCTCCAGTCGACTCAGCTGTAAATGAGTACCTGACACATTAGTTAGGGGAGATAAAAACAGCAAGGAAGGAACTGGCCATCCCACTTAATAGTTGATGTGGCTTAGTACATAAAGAGTTATCTTCATCCCTGATGGCAGATGCCATGGGACCTACCGTTACCTTTATATACACAGGAAGATATAGTACCATCTTCTCAGTGGAAGTTAGTTATATTAAAAGTAACATCAAAATGGTTGGTTTGATATGTAAACGATACCAGAGCATTCTGTGAAGACCCACATATGTTTAGAGCCATGCATGCTAACATGTTCCTATGGATTGCTGTTAAAACAGCATGATACCCACAGGTATCCATTCCTACTCCTGATACTTTCAACAGCAAATTAGGAATCTATTTTGCTAAGAATCTCTTTCAGAAAGTGGTTCCAATTTGAAGGTAGTAATTATTCAAGTCATTACCAATAGCAGGTCATTTCCTGTCATTTCTTTTGCCATTGTCAACTGCTGAGGGTCAGCAGGATATAGTCCAGAGAATGGAATGTGCACGCCATGGTTTGCTTGGCAGTGTTACCTACACCTTCTAGCTTGATATATCAGACTTAGCATGGCATTTTAAATCATATTGACCTTTCACATGCCCATCCTTGCTTAGTCATTCCTTACGATATGCATGACAGGCTAGTGTTACTACTCCTTGCTATCCTTTAGAGCCACAGTAACACTGGTTATATTCTGTAAGTTGAAGGTAGTCATTATTCAAGTCAACACTACCCAGCGAGTATATTCTGTTATGTGAAGTAGTTATTCTAACCATTACAAATATAAGACATCTGAATAATATACAATACAAAATTCTGTTATGTGAAGGTAGTTATTCTAACCATTACAAATATATAAGACATCTGAAAATTATACAATACAAAATTAAATATACAGTTTATAAAACTTCTTATAGTGAGAAATGCATGTTTCAACTATGGACATATTTGTTAAATCAGAGCGCATGGCCATGAAAAATAATGGAGGTCGCAGTTCAGTTTAACATGACATAGCAACCCACTAGGATGTGAAAGTAAAGGTAGAGGTAGGTCCAATGGCAGTAACTTGCATCAGAGATGAAGATAACTTTTTATGTACTAAGCAGCAACAACTATTAGGTGGGATGTCCAGTTATCTTCCTCGCTGTGTTTACCTTCCCCAACTCATGCATTGCATCAGGTGTCCATTTACAGCTTGGTAGACTGAAGGAAAATTTGTGGCAGGCGATAAATCACGGACCACATCATTTTTTTCTCTGACCAAATGTGGTTTCAAACCTGGCAGTAGCAGAAGATAAAATCAAGAGGGAAAGAAAGTAGAATAGCACAACACAACTATAGCATGTACGGCCGTCAGGGTCCACAAATCATAGTCATTGCACATCGTACACATCCATTTTTTTTGCAGGTGTGTTCAGTGAATAATAATTATCGAGACCAACTGCGGTACACTGGTCATATCATAGAAGTTTCATCTCTTTTCAGCAGATGTCGAAGGGCGTGCATGCTGATGGTTTTTATGGTGTGTTGATTGTATATTTTCCTCATCATATCACACACCAATCAATTATCCCCCTATACTATCTCCTCGAGCAATTCCAAACTCCCTCAATTTCTTAATACCAGTGTCATCCATCAAGGTCTTCTTGTGCAACAGATGCATATGTACAGAATTTACAATGCTCCAATGATGATGATTATTTACTCAAATATGAACAACAGTGCATACCTTTTGTAACCTCTTCAGTAACATCTTGTTCTAATGAAGCAGCTTCAGATTTGACTACTTGGGCTTCTGAAACAGTAAAACATTTGTTATCAAAGAATATCAGACAGGAAGAAATTTTTGACTGTCTAGAGTGGAACAATGAAGGCACAGGCTAAAATAATTGTAATAAGAATGATGAGATGTGACAAGTGGTAGCATTCTCAATGGGAAACCAAATTATTTTGCTCTATGTTCTACATTTTGTTCTTAAACTACTGCAGTTTAACAGGATGAACAGAATGCATTGTAAAAATGTATAGTTTTACTGTGACATCTGCGCCTCTTGGTCTGACACAGCCAACTATTCATCATCCATGGGGATTATTTGATAGAAGACAAAATTAAGAAATTGAGATAAGATGTGACAATCATTTTTTCACAGGCGACCAGTTGTCAACCAACACCCCCACCCCCTACGACACAGCTGAAAGAAAGACAGTGGTCATATTCTTTGCACTCTGAACTAGAGGTCGAGGTCATGATTACTACACAGATGATGAGAGCAAGTACACTGAGCTAATTATATATGTTGATATTGTATATACATAGTATATATCTTATATACTGCGACTGGCCATATTGATGCCATAGTCATATAGGCAGTGATGATGAGTGTGCCATCATAGCCTTCAAATAGTTGCAGACTTGGTTGTGTTTGGATATTCATTTGCATATACAACGGTGGAACATTTCTAGTATATACACATTACTTCCACCAAAATGGCAACTAGAATGAATGTGTTCTTTTTACGATATTCGATTAGCAGTTGTTCCTTCCCGAAAGTAATGACAACCTACGGGAATATTGTGCCTAAAACTTCCAATGGAGCAAAAAAGAAAACTACACCTGTTTGGTCATAAAAAGAGACACAATTGTTTAGAAAGACAAATAATGGAGGGTAGAGCACCTGGCTGGGCGGAGGAGGAAAGGCAGACCAAAAAGACGATGGACTGACGACATTAAAGATAACATGAATATGTAATTGGAGAATGCAAGCAGCTTCGCCCAAGACAGAGACGGGTTCAGGGAGTTCATTGGGAAGACTACATTCTGGACAGAATACGTCACATGACAGACACATTAGAACCCCATCTGAGTAGGAGACTTCTTAGAGCATTGAATACTGCTGATAGTTGGAGTCCTCTATATATGAAACAAAGATTTGCGGAAAACCCATATTGATCATTGGAATGTTATTGCTCAAAATGATCGAGGATAAAAAAAAATTCATACTGCGATATATGTTCCTTCTGGCCCAGCACATCCATTTTCTGGAATGTTTTTATTTAATTTTATACAGAATATGGTAATCTATATTACACTCAATCTTCCCCAGTCACAGTTTATGGCATGAGAGGTTCTTGTTTTAGTATTATGTAGTATTTATTATTATTTTTAGTATTGTTGTGATTTCCCTATAGGGAACATAAGACCAATGTGTACGTAAGAAATAAAGTAGAGGTGTTCAGGAGCCATTTCTTTCAATAGTGAAATGACGAAAACTAGCATGGTTCTGACATGTATGCAAGCAAGATTCCTTGTCAAAAACAATACTGCAGGGAACTGTCGAGGGTGGAAGCAGAGGAGGCATGGACAGACATCAAGGGATGGACAGGGCAAGATATTTCCACACTCATCCGCATCGCTGAGGATAGAATTTGCTGGAGGACTCTGTGTGTTGAAGCATCCAATGTGGTACCTTTACAACCCTGAAGGGTTACAGGTTTATGATTGATTGATTATTTGCTTTCATTCTTCCTCTTCTTCAGTGTTTATTCTCCAACTCCCACTGGATCTCTCTTGTAAAAGTACAATGGTCCAACTAGATTTCCAGCAGGATGTAGTCCAGAAAAATGAAAATGTGTTGTGCCGTTGTTTTATTTGCGCCAATGGCCTGACACATCCGTCTTTTGCGGAATTTGCTTTCATTCAAGGTCCCAAATAAACATGGTCGGATAACTTTGTAGATATCTATAATGATAACAATGTTTAGACCTCTGAACATATTCTGCAGAACTGTCCCCAGTATGAACAATTCCCCAGTATGAACAATTCCCCAGTATGAACAATTCCCCAGTATGAACAATTCCCCAGTATGAACAATTGAGAGATGAACTGGCTCAATCCTGCAAAAAGAGGTAGATTTCTCAAACAAAACACAGAATTTGACATCTGTACGTTGTTCAACCAATGACATTTTTCAACTCTGAGTATGCAACTGGCACACAAACAAACAAACACCTGTATCTTCTCTTCATATCATTTTGTCAATGTCATTACCAACTTCTAAACATTTAATCTCCGTAACATCATCCAATAGATTCAGACTTGAGTAGATTATTCCTGGACAATTTTGATACTACCTTGTATATAAAACAGATAAATATACAATCTGTGAACTCAAATATTTACATTATATAATTTGAGTAAATATACCTGCTCCTGGAATCTTGTTGCTGAACTTCTGCAATTTTGCCACAAAGAAGCCATCCAAATTATGTGTGTTTGGATAAAATCTTCTAGTCAGTTTTAAGCTTGGATGAAATCTGTGCTGTTGGAAGCTAAAGTAAAGTCGAAGACAATAATATTTAGCAAAAAATGTTCATACTACCTATCTAAATAAAACTTAAAATATTGATAAATAAACAAAAAAATACAAGCTAAACTGAGAATTATAAAATGAAACATCTATTCTACATTAATGTATGAGCAAAACTAGAAGACAGAAATGATGCCCTTGAGATGTGGACAAATTCTATATTCATGGAGAACTTCATGGAAAGAGAATAAAATGCAGAAAAAGTTCTGACATGTTTTATTGGAAAAAAACTATTAAAGGAAATAAAGATCAAACAAATAAAGTATTTTAGACATATTAAAAGACCTTGCTGAAGACCTTACCTGAGGATAGAGTTGAGGGGAGGCGAGCATGGATGTAGGCAGAGACAAGTGGGAGGTAAACAGCATGAGAAAAACAGGTAACAGACTAGCAGGATGCACCACCAAAACAAGAGAGAGAATGTTGGAGATCTGTTGCAGCCAACCATCGTTGCGGAGATGTAACAAAACTTACACAAAGGACCACAAAGACACCTACCACTTCCTAAATCGGCAGAATAAGATCACCACACTTCACCTGTGGACAGGACACAAACTAAAGACATGCACAGGATGCGACTCTGACACCTGTGGAACAGATCTCTGAACATATTCTGCAGAACTGGCAACAATACAAGTAAAGATATATGGAACCACAGAAGAGCTCAAAATAAAAATGAACTTCACCCATAAGATTTATATAACGGAGTAGACATCAAGTAGCGAACAAAGGTGAAAAGAAGGATCACAAATGTAGAAATCTGATCAAAACTAAGAATGTGAAATAAACTTTTAGAGATGGAAAGCACCACATTGAATAAGTCATTTTCTTGTATCACATGCAATATAAATTTTGCAACCTGGTAAATCAGGCAGATGTGTACATTTGGAATTTATAAACCGGGAAAGCGTTAACACTTTTACTGCACATAACCACACCAAAAAAACAACGATGTAGCATTTATAAATAGTCCGATATTTAGTATAGCTTCTCTGGTACCGTCATTTTTTCCCCTAAAACCAAACTCTGTTTTTCATTGATTTCAATGTCTATCTGAAAACTCAAAATGTCTTTAAAAAAATAGCACCATCATCAGGTGACATATTCTTTCCAGAATGTAGTCTTCCCTATGGATCTCTTGAATTCCCTGTGGTCCTGTCTCTTTTAGTGACATGCGCAGGCATTCTTTTGTTCAATGACATCCTTTGCTCCTGTTGCCTTCTATCATCCCCTCCATTAACACTGCATTCCGTTGTCTCTTAATGTAAACTTTCCTTTTTCTTTAATATGGTGCTGAGAAGCCAGCCTTCCTGGACGTTAATTGTTCTTATGGACGTTAATTGTTCTTAACACCTCCTGGTATGTTTTCCTTGCTGTCTGTGGTACTCTCAGAACTCTTGTATAGCACTTTAATTTAAATTATGTTATTATCTTGGGCAGTTTTATTTAGTGTCCATGCAAATATCCAAATATCGTCACAGAAAAAACACACATGTTCGTAGTAAACCCATTTTTAATTTTATGTAATTTCAACTGCGCAGTCACCCTCATGTTTATATTAGTTTCTGAATAATCAAAATGTGTCACTTCTAAATTGCAGTTCTCAATATTTTGGGTCTTGATTTAGTTGTCAGTTACAATATAAAATTTAAAAAAAAACACCATGCACTGGGTAAAACTCAGTTAAAAAAGGTGTGGCTGTGACTGTGTTATTCACTATTGAAATAGATGTCTGTATCAATAATTAGGAAATGTTATAAAAGGCACACAAGGAATAACTAAATTTGATTAACATAATTATATAAGGAAACCATTTGTTCAAAATGTGTGGGCAAAAAGGAGACAATTTTAAATGTCATAATGATACTCACTTCACAAATCCCTCTTTTCCAAAGTCAAGGCCACATGGAACAACTTTAACATTTCTTTTTTTCAGTGCATAGTCAACAACCCACTCATTCTCCTCCACCTGAAAACATGAACAAATGGCATCACATCAATATGAACATACCAAAATGACTTGAATGAAGATCACAACAAAAAATACATGAATACTTTACACACAAATACATACAGAGATAATAATTTATACACATCATGTATAGAGCAATGCTTTTAAAATTATTATTTAATATTTAATTTTAAGACATCATTTATAAACTCAGTAACTTTGCCATGTGAATGCTTGCCCAACTTCCACTGTATTCAAACACAGAGCTATTTTGAGCGAGCTGGAATCATTAGTGTCCCCTTTTCTATGAGGAATGGAACAACAAAGGAATTTAAAACAGAAAATGATAAGTTATCAAATAAAGTGCTCCCATGTTGCTATAGCCTGAAAAGGGGAGCATACAATAGTACTTGCCATGCATATTGTAAGGAGGTTTTAGGGTTTAGAGTGGATTTGGCTGTCTCATAGAGGGTCAAAGTGACAGATAAGTCATTCTGAATTCAGGTGTATCAAGATGAAAGGTGCAGGTATCACAGTTAAATAATAAACCATAACACAATGCATTCCAATCTCAAGACTACATTCTACAGAAAAGAAATGAAAACACCCAGAATGGTATTAATATCTGGGAAAGTGGGTATCAGGCGTAATGACAGTGTAGTTTACCCGAGCTCCCATTGCAACTGAACCAGAATGAAATCTAGATTATTATTTGAGATATAGATTGGAAAGAGGCATGACTGAACTTGTGTCTTTGTCCCAACTACTTGAACTAGAAGCGAAATGGAGTGCTGTCAGACATGACAACAGGAGTATACAATTTTTGTTATCAGCACAAGACTGCAACAGTGAGTTGCCATGTCCTGGCAGATATACTCAAGATGAGATTCGAGAACCTACAGACTTGCTCTAAATAAAATGATGATATGTCAACTAGCGAACAAATTTTCAAAATAAACACTGTTCTATAACCAAACAGTTCCTGGATGTTCAATAAATTCTATACTGAAACAATAAGACATAAATTGGCAAAACTAACAATTTATTTCACTTACAAGGATTGAACATGTTGAGTACACAATATATCCTCCTGTTTTGGAATTTGCATTGCAACAATCAATGGCTGAAAGAAGTAACTCTTTCTGAAGATGTGAACATCGGAGAATATCCTTCTCATCCTGGAGGAAATATTGACATCAGACAATGAAAACTGTGAGCTAGCATGAAAAATTAAACACAAAGTAGCCAGGAACATAATTATTTGCAATCATTCTGAAGGTACTTCAGACTAAGATTTACTCAACCATCTTCATTCCTTACATAATTTTTTACTTGGCAAAGCGCATGAAATTATTCCTAATTTTAAAAAAAGTCTTACAATATTAATTGTATTATATTTTGTTCATTTACATTTATTATTTACAATCTTTATTTGTACTAGTACTTATTAACTTTTGCATATATAATCTATGTGGGTTGTCTTTGTCACTACTCATATCTGAGTCATACAAAAGAACATTTGTACTCTAGTCTGATACTTATTTTAATGTTTTGGCTCCACATGTTCTCCGTAAATCTTCTTCAGCGTTTATTCTCAAACTCCCGCTGGATCTCCCTTACAGCAGGATCACGGTCCTACTAGATTTCCAGCAGGATGTATTCCAGAAAATGGAAATGCGTTGTGTCTCTGTTTTATTTGCACCAATGGCCGACACATCTGTCTTCGGCTGAATTCTCCTTAAGTGTATATAAATAAGTGTAAAATAAAATAGGTTGCTCTGACAGCTATTCCTGATTTAACATTATCTGTGCTTTGTTTTATCAATGATGGTACTCGGTTGTCTTTTTATTCTGTGGTTGTACTCAAACATCTGATTAGCAGAATAAAATCACACGGATGGAATATACTGTCATGGATTACAACTTGGCTGCAATATTTCACATTTTTGTCTTACATATTCAACATATATAATTTCTCTATCTTTACTACTTTTTTTTTTACATGAATATCTCCCCAAAATTCCATAGCAGTCTCTTACGGCGTGCATAGCAGGGCAGTGGTACTATTCACTGTTCTCCCTTTTGCTCCAACACATAGAAGGCCCAGATCCACTCCTAAATTTTTACACCATCAGTCCCTGTGTCATGTATGAGTTATGTTCCCACTATGTCCTCTGTATTCTATTAACCCCAACTACTAGACATTCAATTGTTAGGGGGAAAAAGAATGGTGACAAGCAACTTGTAGGCTATTAGTAACTGGATATTCTGACAATTATATGAAACAAAGTATTATTCTACAGTTTTACAATTATCCCGCTAACTTTGACTGCCAATAAAAGATAATATTGCTGTAAAACTGTCTGTAAATAGTACTTACGTAGAACACAGTTCATGTAGTCTTACTAGATGATAACTAACATTGCTATCACTATTAGGTGCTAACGTGAAAAAATACAAATAACAGTACACAGGACATAATCATACAACTAACACTTTGCGAACCAGCAATTTAGAGTGCGCCTACCTGCCATTACAGAGGGTGTACGCAAATTTTATACACTGACATTGCCGCCTTGAAACATTTTGTGTCGTAACAACTATTCGTACTTTCTGAATGCACATGAAAGCCAGTTATTTCCAGTACAAAATGCTATCTGCCATTTTGGAACTATGTACTTTTCCAGATGCGCTATTTTGTGCCAAGTATATTTCAATGAGTTTTGTCGTATTTCTGATCTGTCATACCAGCTTCTACGATCGTCAAAACTGGTAAGTAAAGTGTTAACAATACACAGGACATAATTGATGTTTTGACCAAAAGACTGTTATCAAGGCAACGTGCACATTTACATTAAAAAATGAGTAGGAACTAACATGTCCCAGCGAAACGTGGAAATAGTCGGAGGGCATCCGTAACTGCCTCATCTTTAGACAGTAAATGCATATTCTGGCGGCTATATGGAATTAAGCATTATCTATAGTTTCACAGTTACCTTGCTAATTTTGACGGCCTCATCTTTAGATATGACACCAGTTCCACTACAAGGAGCATCAAGCAGCACTCTGTCAAAGCTGTGAAATGTCTGAAAATAACAAATTAAAACTGCAAAATTTATGAGACAAGATGTATGAAATGTGTATGTAACAGAGACAGACCTTGCTTAGCATGGCAGTGAGAATGACTTTCTATATTTCATCATCACAAAGTTAATGTGTTTATTTAGTGATTATTGCAGCAATTTTTATATATAATGAGTTAGAGTCTTCCTACTCTGAGGACCATAGGAGTAAACAAGATTTTGGGAAGCAGGAGGGGAGAAAGTCCTATAATGTAGACCGTAAAATATAATGCAAATGGGGTTTTCTACTGACATCTGTCTTTTGGTGTGCATGGTTGATAGTGTTAACCCATTCAATCTCTGATAGCCCTCAAGTTCTTGCTATATGTTCAATTCTATATTTCGCTATATTTCTCATCATTACTCATCAATCATTATCATATGCCATTCTGGTTGGCGTAGGCGACCATGGCTCTCTGTCCACAGTATTGTTATCAGGATCGTTGTTATTTCCATGCCTTGCTAGGTTGTCAAACTAATATTTTCTCACGTTGTCCCCATCTGTCTCTGTTGCCTTCAGTCTTGCCTGTTGTGACTATGTTCTTAAAACCTGCCTGTCTGATAAAGTGATAAAAAAAAGGTATTTTTCTTATACTATTTTTGCATTCATTATAAACACCTCCAACCACATCTATATTGCCTATAATTTCCCACTTTCCAGTTTGTTTATAATGAATGCACGCATTTTCTCTTTTACTAGATGCGTTTCCATTTCTGTGTCATGGAGACATGGCTTGATGAAATCTAAGTCATCTATTTTGTTTATTATTGTGAAGTTTATTGTTATTTGTCTCTTAAAAAAGGTTCCATTTAGACCGATATGTGGAGAATTGTCCTGTGTAGTTTTATTGTATGTTTTTTTAAAATATACTTTTATATATATTTTTTATTCATAGGCAAGGTAAGTGTTTTTAGTAACCAGTTTAATTCTTTTTGCTTTACTATATGTGCAATTACGGTTAGCATTAATCTAATTTATAGAATGACCTATTTTATTAGGGCAGCGAATAAGTTGTTAAAAATTAGTTGTAGCAGACATATTCTTTCACAATGATGCGTTTTTTAAGTGCACAAAAATGATATCATATTGTTAGCAGGTGAAATCAATATATATATATTTAGAATGTGTATGTGCAATCAAGCTATATCTAGAATATGGGAGATTTGTGGTTGTCACAGTCGATGGTGTGTGAGTTAGTCCTTTTCAGAACCCTCTAGGTAAATTTCATGCTATCTCAGCAATTCATCTTTTCCTTTGCTTTTCAATAGCAGATTCTAGTCAGTGGGTGACAGGATTTCATACCAACGGGTCACATAGTGGAAACATGAATTTAAGATATGAACCAGGCATAATCAGATGGCAGACATTTCTTGCAGCTGATAAGGACAAGTCCATAAGAAAACTAGCCCATAAGTCATTATAAATGGATAGGATACCAATACAGTAAACGGCCTCAAATGCACCCAAGTCAGAGCAGCACAAACTTGTATGGTGTGCAAGAATATGGTGTCCACTCTTATCCCCATATGGCCAGGATACACAATGACAGATCTATCTATCTATACGTTGTGGCCCCTGTTTGCCTTGTGGCGTCAGGGGTGGAAGAGTTCTCTGGAGATGGCCTTGTGTGCTGTTTGTAAACTTGTTCCTGTGGCTTCTTTGATCCATCTTTTACATGGTCTGCCACTGGCTTTATAGCCGTTATAAATGACAGATGAATACATTTTAAAAAAGAAACCTAAATCTCCATAAATCATAAGAGAAAATATATTACTCTTTAGACCTATTACCAACATAAAACAGTGACATAATTATAATATCCTCACTTTTTGACAATCATTCAATGGTCTCTTTAACAAACAACACATATTATTTCCACGAAGATAAAGACACAATAAATATTACCTTCGGCATACTTCTACCATCATAGTTGGTGACAATACTGTTGATAATTCCCATCCTGTGTAAGTTAGACACAATAGCTTTACACCTGTCTTTATTAGCATCATTGGCCCACAGCAACCCAGTGTTTTTCATCAGAGCAGCTGAAACAAGATTTTTTTTTTAAATAACACTGGCAGTTTTAGAAATCATCTGAGGTTATGGCAGTGTGTACAATAAAATTATGTAAATTAAAATTGGCACCATCTGCTTGGTTAGACTTCAAGTTTGTGACCTATATTTCATGTACATTAAGGTTAAATATTTTCTTATAAGGGAAAGATTATAAATATATAATTTCATTATATACAAGAGCTCCATTTGTTATCAACTTAAGAATGGTGTATGTCTCACTTTGTATAAAAGCCCAGAAATTATAAGAAAAAGTGCTCTTGTATTCTTTTTTACAAATATGAGGAGGGCGGTCCCCAATTCAGAACTTTATTTCATACCTAGAATATTCTAACTACCAGTACTATGTAATGATTTGAGAAGAAAATCACCTTGATACCTAGAATATTCTAACTACCAGTACTATGTAATGTGATTTGAAAAGAAAGTCACTTTCATACCTAGAAAATTCTAACTACCTTCCTTGGGCAATGAATTGAGAAGTCACCATCATACCTAGAAGATTCTAACTACCGGTATTATGCAATGATTTGAGAACATAATTGTACATGTGAAGTGAGGAAAATCTCACTATATAGACATCATCTACTGGGAATATACTGTTGCAATGTGTTTGATTTGGTGATACTTCAAACCATCTGTCTGCTGTGGACTTTAAAGCCCCAATAAAAAATGGTGCATACATTATTTTCTTGAGTGGTTAGTCTCAATTTCAATTATTTTGAAATTAATATATTCAACACAAATACAATGCAGTCATAAATAATGCTCATATTCTATTATAAGGATATTGCCATAGGCCTTGGTACCATGACCTATATATGCAAAACTTATAACCTAGGACCGTTTGTGAAACCAAATCCCTTGTTATTACCAATTGTACTAGGAAACAAATTTATATTCATAGGGACCTCATCACATAAGAAAACAAAAACACACAGAGACATATTATTTCTGCAAATGACTAAAACATTCAAAGAAATAAACTAAAAAAACGTATTGACTACACATAAAATTTGTAGCATGTTCTATCAGGGTATAGACAACAACCCAGCACTTTTTGCTAGACAATACAAATACATTCAGTAGCTTGCCATTGCTTTTTGAACAGTCCAGATGCATAATTGCCTGCGACAGGATTCAAACACAGTACCTTGGTCGTCACAGACGTGATCTGCACCTCGGCACACTTTTTAAAAAGCATTCGTTCTCATCATCAAACCCATAACCCTCAGGGTCGTAGGGCTGCCACTCTGGAAACTTCAACACAAAAATTTGTCCATGCCTCTGTTATCAGTTCTCTGTTTATGTTGCAAAGGGAACGCATTGCTCTCGGCGGACGCAGGGTTAGTAGATAACCAAGATCCCAAATGTACCTCCTCGCCGTGCACCCTGGAAACAGAAATACAGCAGCGCGAGCTGATTCTGGCTAAATCATTTGGGGATCGTGCCCGAGAATGTGGAGGTAGCAGATGGTAAGAGATTTGAATGCATCATAAGAGACAGACAATATCTCAGACACCAGCAGCACGACACAGTGATGTAGTCAGTCCAGCCCAAACATTGGAGGGGCGGCCAATGGAAAAGGTAGATGCATGGCAAAAAATGAGTAGATTTTTTTAGCATACCGAGCACAATGAAAGGGCAGAACAGCGTCAAGAGGACAGCGCCAACTACAAATAGAAAGTGAAAACGTTCCTTGGAAATAGAAACTACAAGCTCTGTTAGCTCGAGATGAGCTTCTAGTTTCCTGTGATCCTTATGGGCAGAGACCCAGGCCCAATCATGGGTGCCCGACATAGCAAGAAGACCTGGCCTAACTTTAATGTCGAGCCTTCCAATACAGGAAACATGCTCGCAAAGAGAAAGGTTTCTGTACCCGATTGGCTCAGGCACAAAAGGGACAATGATTTTAGCCTTCGCCCAACTCTACTGTCACGCTTCATATACTGGAAATACAATTGCAGCAAGAAAGGGTTCAGTACCCAATGGACTCAGGCACTATTGGGACAAGGTCGCTCAGCCTGAGAACGCCGCGCTCTCAAACGTGTGGTGTGAAACTCGAACTTGGGCGATGGGTGAACGACACCTCGGCTAAGAAGGCAAAAGGGCCAGGTTTCAACTCTTCTGTTGAGTTTTTCCTCTTACGGAACCAGGCTCACAGATGAGAAATGTTCAGTACCCAATGGGTACAGGCACAGTACGTCCAATTACATGAGGCAAGTTCATAGACAGTGGAAAACCTCGTGCAAGACAGACATGAGCGACAATCGTCTGGGTGAAGAGTCACAACACACCCGCGTGCCTGGTGACAGATATGGAGACTGTCACAGGCTAGCACACCCCGAATTGTCAAGGCATACCGAAATCGGATGTGCTAGGCCTACAAGTCACATAACGTGGCACAACGTAATCATGTTCCCGGCGGAAATCGCACGGATAACGTGCTGATTACAATGGAGCGGAGGGAACGCAACAACAACAAAATTCTCTGTGGAAAATCTCAAATCTGTTGTCTTTAATGTTATCAATCCATTCCTTTCTAACTTCTTCTTTCGTCCTCTACTATTCTCTGCAAAACAACCTTGGAAAGAGAATTGTGCCTCATCACATGGCCAAACCACACATGGATGCTTCACCACTGATGTTCTTGTTGACCCCTGCAAGAGTATTTATTTTGCTTCTCAAGTACATGTCGGTTTTATGTTATGTAATGGTCATGCAATATTTGTCTGTAACAATTGTTTTCAAAAGCATGTATTATCCTCTCCATTTCTGATTTAATTGTCCAACTATTGCATCAATACAAAAGAATGGGTATTATTAAAGATTTATATGTTTATTTTTACTGCTGTACTTAATCTGCTCTTCCATATATTTAATTTGGACATTGCAGCCGAGGCTATTTCCAGTCTAGCCTTTATTTCTTTGGTTGCTCTTCCAATGCTCCTCATATAAGATCCTAAGTATTTAAAGGTATCGACTCCTAGTGTCTGTCCATTCACCCAGATGCAAACAAGGGTGGTGTTGTCATATTTCTGCTACTATTTTGCTTTTTTGATATTTATTTCCATACCATAACTTGCACAGAGTGATGGTAACAATTGAAATTGTTGTGTGGTGATTCTGTAATGTCTCTTGCCAGATGTATTCCAAGAAAATATTGAATAGCACTGGTGATAACATGCATCCTTGTCAAACCCCTGTAGGTGTCTTGAAAAAGGTTCTAATATCACCATTAATTAAAGAGCCGAACAGAACAAGCTAAATCAGCATTCCAAAAAATGAGAACCAATTGTTGCAATGGAAGTCTATCAATGCAGACCCGAATTCGGGTGCTGAGATGTAATATCGAACCGATTCTTTTTTATGGATGTGAAGCATGGACTATAAACAAGAAAATTCAAAGTGAATTGTAGGCTACAGAAATGTGGTTTCTGAGAAGAATGATGAAAATACCATGGACAGCCAATAAAACTAATGCAGAGGTTCTCATTGATGCTGGCGTAAAAAGATCAATCATATCAAACATTAGAGGCAGACAGTCAAGGTTTCTAGGGCATGTGCTGAGAAGAACACAGCTTGAACACTTAATAACCACTGAAAAGAAGAAGAGAAGAGATAGAGGTCGACAAAGAGAAAAGTTACTAGATGGGCTTGTAACGTGGCACGGTAGAAGCTCACCAATCGAGCTTATTGACAACACAAGAGACAGAGAGTCGTGGAGAAACATGATCGTCTACGCCAGTCGGCATGGCACTTGATTGATTGATCACCATTAATAAAAACAGCAATAATTGCTACTGTATATAATGCTTCAATGATTTCTATTACATTTCTGTCAAAATCAAAATTTCTCATAATCTTCAATAAACCTTCTTGATATACTCGGTTGAATGTCTTAGTGGAATCATGTTGTATGTTGTGATAGATTTAATGCTGATGTTGTTGTAGGTGTTTCTCAATGATTTGTTCTTAAACTTTCATTGCATATCTCTCGTGGCTAAACAATGGTCCTACTAGATGTACAGCTGGATGTAGTCCAGAGAATGTAGATGTGTGTTGTGTCTGCATTTTATTTGTGCCAGTGGTCATACATATCCGGTTTCTGCAGTAATATTACACACTTAAAACAAATAGATGCTATAATAAATAACACAAAAAAGGAACAATAAATTAGTGATAAAACGTACCTATATAACTGGACTTGCCACCAGGTGCTGCACACATATCAAGAATTCTTTCTCTCTCTTGGGGGGCAAGAGCCATGACTGGAAGGAAACTAGATCCTCCCTGAAGCATGTAGTGGCCAGCCAAATATTCAGGTGTTGCTCCTGGAGAATGACACAACAAAACATGGAAACCTAGATGTGCAATTGTCAGTGCTAATGCACTCACAAACTTCATAACCTAACTGATTCTTCTTATTCTTCTCAAACTCCTGCAGGTTAGCAGGATGTAGTCTGGAGAACGGAATGAGGTGTCACAGTTTACAGCTTGAATGCGATATCTGCTTTTGACACATCCAACTTTATCATGAGTTCTGGATTACTCTGACTCTCAGTAGGATGGGACAGTCAACTGCATTCTTAAAAGATTCTTAATAGGCTAATATTGGAGGACTTGGACAATTACTAGATAACATAAGACTTTATGCAAAAACTGCCAGAGCGCAATCTGAGGGCACAGCAGACCCATTTTAAATAAAAACTGTCATTAGACAATGATGTGTCTATCACCAGTTTTGTTCGTGACATACATGGAGAGAATAACTAAAGAAGAAGACAAGAAACAAATTCATCCCTGCAGAAGCATCAAATGAAGATCACAGCTCAATCAACAAACTGCTATTTGCAGATGATCAATATCTAGTATACAAATCCGAAAACAAATTACAGTGGTATACACACTTGCTCAATAGAACATGCGAACAACACAACATGAAATAAAACACACCTAAAACAGAGACTATGAAGATAAGCAGAACACAAGGCCAGTTAAATGTATCTGTCAATGGTACAAAACTAAAGTTCCAGAGTTTAAATACCTAGGAAGCAAATTTACAGAGGATGGCAAATTCGACAGATAGAGATTTGAACAAGGTGCCAAAAAGCCAATGCTGTGATTTACCAGCTGTCACCAATACTTAAACACTTATCAATCTGCATCGCTACAAAACAACAATTGGTAAACAGTATTTTTATACAAAATCTGTGTTACCAATGTCAAATATGGCCCTTGACAAAGACACTAGCGAAACAGATCACAGTTTGCAAAATGAGATGTTTGAGGAAAGCTATAAATGTCATGAGAAGAGACCACTGGAAAAATGAAGATATCAGGAAAGAAGTAAAGACTATCTCAAGAGGCAGCAAATCAGATGGTTTGGTCACGTCATGAGAATGGAACCTGTGTAACCAGCCAGTTGTGCATACATCAGAAGACCGGGCTACAAGGCGCAAGGAAGACCAAGAACTAGACGTGCAGAGACAATAAAATAAACATTAAATAAACACAGGCTTACCATGGCCAATGCAACTGAAATGGCCAAAGACAAAAAATGCACAGGGGAAATAACAATATATAAATACATAGAACTGACAAGGCATTTGAGTACCATTCTATAGTGCACATTTCTTGCATATCGCCACTGAGATTTGCAAATTCTCATGCTATTCTGTAATAAGCTATGGTCTTTCTCAAAAGTGCAATGTGCGCAGTTCAGAGGGAAGTTTGATAAAACACAAAACCATTTACACAAATAACTTGTGATGTGGTACTTGAAGGCCCTTTTTAATGGTCAACAGCCCTGAATTTTGAAATTCGTGTGTGCCCATGAAGTTTAGAGAGAACATTGCTAATAAAGTAACAAAGAGAGCAACTATTTCAAATACACATTTTTAGAAAAGGGCGTATGCAACAAGAATTAACAAAAACATTATTATAAGAAAATATTCGCAAGACAATACACCTTTAGCAAGTCTGCATATTGTAGGGGCTAGTGAGAATTGAATAATCCTGACTGGCAAATTGTCTGCAGTCAATCATGAATACAAATCGTAGGTGCTCCGATCCCCAGCTCAATAACTCCAGAATGTTGTTGTTGACAGTTCTAATTAAATTTAGATTTATCAGTCTCTCTATTATGAATATTTTTATGGGCAGTTCTGATCTTTACACCGATCTCACACAGGCATGAGAGCGACCCTGATTAATACTTTTGAAAATCTTCTGAATGGATGAGGTTTCTCACCGCATTAACCATGTCAACCCATTGATGATCTATTGACATTGTGGCCATCTCTCTATCTCTAAAGCCGTCAGAGTCATAGCTGCTTCAGCACACAGAGTCCTCCAGTGATTTCTATCTTCAAAAATGTGGATGAGTGAGGAAAAATATTGTCCTGTCCATTCCTTGATGTTGTCTGTCCATATTTTTATGTCCTCCTCTGCTTCTCCCCTCTTCGATGGTTCCTTGCAGTATTGTTTTTGACAAGGAATTTAAAAAAAAGCCCTGCTTGCCAGTGTGTTGGCATACTCATTATCCGCAACACCTGCATGTTCAGGCAGATGCCCCTCTTAGTGGATAACTCGATCTTCAACCTTGCGGGACATGCTCATTGTGTCACTAAGTATGCTTAAGAACAGTCCTGGAACATCTGTCATGATAGTGCCGTCACAGCATTTATCTCCATTGTAAGCCTACTCATGGTATTGGTGAAGGTTGTGGTTGCTAGATTCTTTAGGTTTTCCCACTAGACCATGGAAAAAAAAAACCCGAGCACAGTGTTGACGAAGAAAAAGTCATTTAATTTAGCTCTAGCATTGTTAATGAAATGTTTGAGGGTGCATTTAAACTCAACAACAGCAGAAAAGCAATGTCCTATACAGAATGCTTCAATGATTTTATTAGACTTTTTTTAATCACTCACCCAATGGTACTTTGCTGTCAAAAACTGTCAGCCCAACACTGGTCCATCTTGCCATTGGTTCTACATTCACACCCCTGTCAATCAAAGTCTGGATGGAAATAGAAGAATTCTGAATAATATTCCTGTATCATATTTTAGAAATCACTTTCTTGAAAATGTGAATATTCATGAATAAAGAACAATGTATATCAGATAATTATTTTTTACTTAAAATATTCAGTACTCTTGTCACCCTATTTACCAAAGTTATTGTTATATAGAAGGTGTGTTAATTCAGTAGTAAGCACATTATCCTCTTATGCGGTAGTCCATGGTACAATTTCCATTTAATGAAGACCTTTTTTTTCCATGTTACTGCAAATGAGTTCTGGAAAAAAGTAAAATTTGTAGCAATGATGGTGTTAACATCAATCCTGCCATGCCATATTTTTCAAACACAAAGTGGGTGGCGTGATACACAATTTTACTAAGTGTTGTGCATATATGACTTGTCTGTCGGGGAACCATAGTAGTTTAGTCAGTCACCCACTGACCAGTTTCTAGTCAATTCGCCACTTGAGGTTTGCAATAACAAACCAAAAAATAACCCCCATGAATGGGGTTCCTGGGGTAATGATCAAGGAAAGTTGAGGAATATTGTAATTGAGGATGTGACAGTAGTCATAGTGTTTAGTGCCCACTTCCTTGTCATTAGATTCAATCAATCAAGTGCCATGCTGAATGGCGTAGACATTTCTCCACAACGCTGTCATCAACAATGAGATGGATTCTGGTGATCCGCTGGCTACACAAGCAAACCAAATGTGATACTGATTCATAGCTGATCTTTAGCTATTTACTTGTCTGTATACACATTTGTTGCTGAGCCTAAAAGGAGAGCAAAGATTAGCATCACCATGACCTGCCATGCATGTTGACTATGGGGGGTGGAGTTGGCTGCCCCATTTTGTATGTCTAACTATCAGCTAAACCCTTTGTTGTCTTTTAGCATGAGGAATAGAAGAGTTTTCTGGAGATGGCCCTCGTGAATGCTGAGTATATTGTGGAACTTGCCGTCTCTTTTATTTCGGTGGTCCATTGTTTTCGTGGTCGGTCTCTAGGTCTGCCGTAAATGTATCTGTGTAGCATAGCTTGCTGTCTGATGGTAGTCTGCTGATGTGTGCAAACCATTAGATCTGTTGCCACTTAATATATTCCAAGATCTAAAAGCCATGCTGAAGTTGAATGTGTCAGGTCAAAAGTTGCAGTCACATTGTACACCATGACATTCCATTCTGTTTGAAAATGCATGCAAAAGCATAAAAGCATGTAAAGACAGCACACTCACATTATATGCATTTCTCTTACACTTCATTATTAAAGTATTTCTTCCTGGTTTTATGTTGTTGTCATGTGACGTATTCCTTCCAGAACGTTGTCTTCCCAATGAACTCTCTGAACCTCTCTCTGTCTTGGGCGATGTGGCTTGCATTTTCTAGCGATGTATTCATGTTATCTTTAATGTCGTCAGTCCATCGTCTTCTTGGTCTGCCCCTTCTCCTCTTCCCACCATTATTTGTCTTTCTAAACAGTTATGTCTCTTTATATGACCAAACAGGCGTAGTTTTCTTTTTGTTATTGTGTTTAGTAACCAACACTCTGGAATATTCAGTGTGTTTATAATATCTGAGTTTCTGATTTTATCCTTCCATGATATTCTAAGTATCTTCCTGTAGCATTTCAGCTCGAAGGCGTTGATCCTAAACAACATATATTTAATACACAACTTCCCCATCAAGGCCAACTCTTTGAAGTGGAGGTGAGGCGTAGTCCAGCCAACAAAGACTGGAAGCTATTGGTTGGGCCATCCCTAACATCGATGTGGTCCTACCCAAGTAATCAGTAGTGCTGAAATCAGAGATACCAGGCTGAGAGGCGCACCAGCAACCATGGTATCACTTAACACAACTAGATAACGTCTTCACAACAAACAAAAAATACTCAATGTAAGTATTTAGAAATACTTGACTATTGTCTATTCCCAGGTGAATTATGGGTCGCAATATCCACAGTTGCTGTTAAACGTAAGGATAGTAGCTTCAGCTGTCGCTTCAAGACCAGATGTGTCGTCTTTGTTACATTAAGTCCATGTTTGTTCAAGGTTATCTTGTTTTTTTTGTTTTTTTCTATCCGCTGTTTGCTTGGTCTACCTTTGGCTTTATACCCGGCTAATTTTTTGTTATATGCTTTTATTCATGTTTGGTTTAGGTTCATTCTCATAAGGTGATCAAGCCTAATGGGAAAAATACAGCATGACAGTTCTCTTTTTAATTTTTTTTTAATTTCCATCTTGATCTTTTGATGAAGAAGTAATGGTGAAAGTTGGTAAGTCACTGTGTTTGCTTTCTGGCACCTTGTTTCAATTTCTCTGTCTAGTCTTCCATTTTCAGAAAAATATGCTGCCTAGATATTAAATTCTTTGGCATAAACACTTGACAATAGCTCTAAAAGCCAAATGTATCATTCACACACTAAAGCACATTTCAATAATCACACAGAATACTCACTGGGCCCAAATCACGACGTCTAGTTTTTAGTGTGTTGGTTCTGATAGTCATAGGTCGTGGATATTCATTAGCTTCAAGAAAATTCATTATCTGAAGTATATGGCATATTATATGATAAATTAAAGAAAGTAACATGCAAAGAGCATCTGTTAAAAGAACCATGAAAAATAATTAGTTAATTGTATGAACTTCAATAGAATTCACCAGTGTCTACTTTATATCAGATGGTAAGTGTTGATAGAAAATGATGAGTTGTGGAACAGAACTGCTGGGGATATAGATGGTTGGTTGGATGCTGATCCAGCAGTTCATAGGCTCATGCCCTTTGACCCAATGCATGTGTTTGTGGGCTGTTGTTTTGTTCCATACAAGGCATTCCATTTACCTGGTCCTGGAAGGAAAAGCGTTTTCCTAGTGTCATCCAGCGCTGGACATTCAAAAAGGTGGTGGTCAACAGTTTCACAGGGATGCGTGCACAGCTGGCACATGTGGCTGTATTCTGTTCAGGTGATTGTTAAGCTGTACATGGTATGTGCGCAGCCGGAAGATGATACTCTGGTCTTCCCTTCCCAGGAGGTTGATATTGTCTTTAGGATTTAAGCTGGTCATATATTTATAGCTTTCCCTCCCAGTGTTTCCCATGGCCCATCTGTTCATCCAATTTTCTTTATTCACAGACTTCAACATCATTTTAACTGTGTGCATGGTTGTTTGTGTAAATGCTTGTTCTTGTTGTGCGCCGGGGATATAGATAAAAAATAGAATATGAATAGGATACACCTTGAGAAAGAAGGCCAGCAATATAACCAGACAAGCACTGGACTGGAACCGGCAGGAAAGGGGAAATACAGAAGAACAGTGTGGGAAAAGAACAAATAAACTGGGACCTTGTGGGACGGTCCAGCACTGAAATCATTAGAGAGCAACAGTTGCAACCTTATATTTTACAGAAAACTTAAAGGAAAGAATAAGATCAATGCACTCTTGACAGATTCACAACAGCTCTGTATCTTTTCATAAATGAAAGGGTATGCATTTTGATAGTTCCAACAAATGGTTATGAACGCCCAATCTATCCTTGTATGTGTCGCTGCTAACAAATCAAATACAAAGTTTAAATGCAGATTATTCTGGACCTGGGACTACATCTTGATGATTAGATTTGTGAAGACTTTACATCTCTTGGTTTAGACTGCTGAGCATACAAAAACTGATCTAGATCAATATCATATTGGAGCTGATATTAAAAACTGTATGCAAGATTTGCAGGAAGTCTTCCTAATCCATCTATGGCCACATGGGTATATATAACATTAAAAAAACATTTACACAGTGATCACAAACTTGCTGTTCTACTCCGAAATATAGAACACACTATCATCATCAGATTCCCCTTCAATTTCATTAGTCCTTCAAATACATATATAGCAACTCTGTTCTTACCTCAACGCAGAATTCTGAATATTATCAGTATTTTAAATCGTGGGATAGCAATGCAAAGAAACATAAATAATTGCAAGCATGCGAAAATCGCAGGATGCGTAAAATTAAACCAGTAAGTGCTGAACAGGGAAATCGCGGGATACCTGGTCGGAGGGTTACGGGAAAACAACCAGCCGGTAGACATAAGAAACACTCCATCAAATTATCTCTAATGAGCTTCAACATCTACCGCATCCTGGGAGTCTGTCGCAGAATGCTTGAATTATTGAGAGGTATAAAATATAGGAGGTGCTGGGAAAACGTGCTGCCCGAAAAAACAGAACACGCACAGGTGTCCAATTATAATTATGTGTCACAGATGCGTCATGTGTTTCTATGCCAGGTTAGAACTTGTCATTCATCTCCACACACACCAGAGAGATCAAAAACACACAAGTATGAAATTGTTATCATCGCCTGCGATGACAGCTATTATAGTGGAAATTTTCTCCCATTAAAAATCCCTCCAACATTTCTTTACATTTATAAATGTTGTATGTCCTGTAGTCCTCCACTCTTAAATGCATGTCCTGTTTTAATTTCTTACTTTTGTCTTATATTTTACAGGGTGTCTATAAACTCGCTGAGCATTGAATTTGAAAAGAAGTATATTTCTTTAATATGATTTGCACACTGCTGTAGAAATAGCTTCATTGTGCATGAGCTACTTTATCCTATATGCAATTGACATGCAAGTAGTGTTTTTGCACTTATGGTGTCACATAGATCCGCACTAAATATCCCTAATTCATGTCACATAGTGCCACCAACGATGTAAATGTGTGCAGAGCAAGTTTATAGACACCATGTATAATTTCCAAGGATGATGAAAAGATACAGGCCAGCAGACATTGCACTTTTGTCATATGAGTCTCCTACATGATTGAGAATGACAAATATACAATCACTGCAGATGGATCAACAAAGTTGATGAAAGTGTGGTGAATAGGTCGGCCCATAAGTGTATGCTATACTTCTGCACTGGAATTCCTCTCATTGGGGACTAAAAATGCATCCATAAATCTCCCTAACACAAACCGTGCACTTGAAACATTGAGTCTTATTGTAAGAAATGAAGTGGCCTGAATCAAGAACTACCTACTCACAGATAAAACTACTTCAGCATCATTATCATGCACATTAGTATTTATTTTGTGTGTGTGCAAATTTGACAATGAACCCACCTCCACAGGGAACAGGTCCAGCAGTTTCCTCATTAAGAACTCATTATAGTTAAAGCGTGAACACAGATCCCTAACAAGCTGGTCTACATAATCTGTTCTTGGCCTGAGAAAAACAATACATTAGAATGTTTATAAACTGGGGAATACAATTGTGAAAATGGGAGTCTAAATGTATCTTTTATTTAATTTAAAATATATTTTCCATCATTCATTCCTTCTTTCATCTCTTTTGAAGCACAAGCCATATGCAATTCTTCTATCTTGATACATCTTGAGCAAACCAGTTTTGACTTCTTCATTCATTCTCAAACTCCTGCAGATTAACAGGATGTGGTCTGGATAAAAGAATATTGTGTCATGGTTTACTGTTGAAGTCACTTTGAGTTATTCTGGGTCGTGTTGACTCTCTATGGGAAGCCAACCCTTTCTCAAATCCCCCTTTACTGCCTCTGACAACATTAATGACAAGTCTGTGTTTCTATTCTTGTTTCTCTTTGTTGCAAAAGCTCAAAAGTGTAGCAAAAAAGTAGTATCACTGTGACCTGCCATGTATGTTGTAAGAGGCCTTCAATATGAGCTTGTCTACACATTCTGCAGATCACAATGACCCCTAAAATTTCATGAAGCCTATTGTCAGGTTGAAAAGCATAAATATAAGCCACACTGTTAATCCTGACACAATGCAATCCATTCTCCAGACAACATGCTAATGATCTGCAGGAACTTGAGAAACAATGATGAAGATACACTGTGATTATATCATTTGCTGTTAAATTCAGTTTAATTAATTAACGCTGGTAGGTACCTTGCAGAATTATCTATTGCCTGCCATAAATAATTTGAGAAACTTCAAGGATAAACAACCTACAAACATAATTTTCAGAATCAAACTTATAACTTTAAGAAGAAATTTTCAATAGAATCAACCATACCTGCCATCCTCATGTCGTGATTTAAAATCAGATAGCACATAACGTATGTGGGCTATGCGGTTGTCCAAAATGGCTAGTTCAGGTGGTAAAGTTGGTACAATACATTAAGGTCAACAAATATGTGATGATAACGTGAAATTCAGATTCAGTAAAATGTAACAATGCACTGTCAAAACTAACAACAATTTGTACTACTTAAAAATTCAGCACAACAAAGTAGTTATAGTATTGTTAGGTTTTTTAATAGCATTGTTAGCTTTCATACCATGAAGCTCTTCCTATTCTCCTATATATGAATACAATTAGTAAGTTAGAAAAATGCACTTTATAGGCTTAGCTCTTGCAGATTTAAGCACTACAAATGATACTTAAGCCATGTCAATTATCTATCTATGGGATTGTCCGTTGCAGAATGTTGTCCTCAGTATAACTGTAAAACTCACAGTTCTGTGTAAGCTGTTCAGCTACTTCTAGACTCATATTCAAAAGGTCTTCGATATTCTGCGTCCATCATGGTCTGTCTTATTCTCTTTCCTTGAACCTTTACATTCATGAGATAAAATGTTAGAATATACACCATCATCTTTCTAAACCATTGCCCTTTTATGTCCAAAATATGTGTGTTTGCAATATCATTTTGAGGAGCCAATCTTCTCTTTCTATATTTGGGTCTTTATGGATGTTTGTTGGATCATCTATCCCAGATATTCTTAGGAATAATACTCACGTGGAAGACATGTAATGAAGTCCTACTTGATGACGACTAACACACTATCACTAGTGGATCTTAGCATGAATAAATATGGTACATACAAAACAAAACACAGAATATAATCATACAAATGACAATACACAGGACAAAGTTGACGTTTCGGACCAATAGGCCTTTTTCAAGATACGCACATAACATACAAACATAAAAATACCACAAGTAGAAATGAATACATGTCCGAGTGAAATATGGTAGTTAGATACCAGAAGGATATGAACAGGAAGTACACAAAGACGATCATACAGGTGGAACGAGAGGAACAAAACGATGACGTAAATGCATTTTTAACTATGCATTCAAGTTTTCTGCCATTTCCAACAGCAGTTGTGCATACTATAAGGGAGATATCCCCTTGTTGAGCTACTACACATAGTTCAGTTGATTTGCAAGTTGTTGCATTAGGTGGGGGCGGTCCTGCTTTATACAAGCAGACACGTGGAGTCTCACATGAACAAAACGAGTGGATGAACAAACAGCATACTGGCATTCCTAAGGATAGGTGGCTGCCACTTCCCATGAGGAACTATCCCTTACACACACCTGCCATCTCTCCATCATATTAATAATTTTTAAAATATTAAAAACTTGGAAGTTTATACAAAAGGATATTTTCTCTTTCAATTTCCTGGCCGCTGGGTAATGTGAACTTCTCCTGAGATTCAACATTCAGCATTAACTCAGCTTTAGACATATCTCTGAAATGAACAGAACAAATATTACTCTGGTATTCATACAATGAAATCACATAATAAAATATTGCTAATACTAATGCACTTATTCTCAAATAATCTGCATGAATTTTCATGTGATTTCAGCTGTAGAGAGTGAACTACATTGTGCTGCTAGTGTTACAGCAGAGAAGCGTTATGCGTGCCTTTCGAAGAGGCACATCAGATTTTAGCATATAAAATATATAATGAAAGAATAGTGGAAATGACTGACAGAAGTGAGCAACCTTCTGGAGTCAGTGGACCGGATGAAACTTTTAAATGCGTGACCATTAAGCTGTGTTTAATCTCTTGGAGTTACTAGTCATGTTTTTTGAGATGCAGTGGAAGTTCATATAATAATTTTAGATCAGCCTGGTGAGCTAGAAAATAATGATGGTATTGTGCCCAAATCTGATGAAAATAAGGTTATATATATATATATATATATATATATATATATGGTTTGAGAAAATAAGCAATGGTAACAAAGTAGAGATATTATAAACATATTAAATATATATAGTATAGTTCAATAAATGGAAAAAGTCCAATGGTTAGTATTATCATCATTGCTAATTGTATAACAAAAGAGCAGTAACAAATGTGCAATCAACTCACGCATCTATCTTTTCCTTCTTCAGTAATTTTTTTGAAACTTTTTCTATTTCCATGTCCTGAAATGAAAGAAAATATTGCAATATTAGTAAAGAAATCTGAGGCTGCTTGTGTTCCCTTCAGAACCAAAACTTGAAATTTCAATACAAAATGTACTTTGTTGACCAAATTCGAATCAATTTCCAACATATTTCCCTGGTGACTAAATTCGACAATAGTGGAACATGCTATGACACTGCATTATTATGGCAAATACACTTGATTCTTGATTAGGAACAAGCGTCACAGCACTGGGGGCATTTCCATATATGCTTTGCTTGCTGTTCCGTCAGCCATCTATCTAAAAGTGTATTTCGTTCAGTGCCCCAGTCAGTTGCTGATTACGCGTTCTGATCTTTCCGGAGAGGGAGCACTTTCTCCCATCACCTCTAGTCACTCCCGTTTCTACCATTCTCTGAATATGTACATTGTCACATTTGACCTCCTCCTCGTCTTCTCGTAGGGTATCCATGACTGCTCTAATCAATTCAATCCTGTATCTTCTTATCCCGGTGCCGTTAACCAAAGCCCTACCAGCCAACACATTGGCTCTTTCGTTTCCCCTGACCACAGCATGACCAGGACAGTAAATCCATGTAATGCTCTGCGCATTGTCATTCAGTTCTGATCATATACTTTTCTATCTTGCGCAGCATACTTTGAGAGTCCGATAGAATCACCGAGTCTGTTGGTGGTTGCGTCGCCAGCCAAGTGCTTTTAAGACAAGATTTTAGCTTAAGCCCCACATCAGCACATCCAGACATAGTAGTTTTAACGCTTACTACCACAACGGGTTCCAATTCAAGAAAAATGAATATACAATTGTCACAAATCCACAGGAGTGTGAAATACAACTTATCAGGATGCCATCTTGAACTGGAAACCAACTACACGGATAGTTATTTAAAAAAATCTCACATGAGATAGTACAATATCCCAAAATGGCAGCACCCACAAAATAAATTAATTCAACTTTGAATAATCTTAATCACCAAGCGTTGTCTCCACGATGACAGTTGGCTGCACTGGAACTCCAACACCATCTGTCTCTTGCTTTGGTAGTGCACTCTGCTTGACTGAGTGATTAGATTTTCACATGAAGTACTGTTAGAACCTATTTGTTCTTTTTCTTCTCTTTTCATGAAGTTCTCTCTATTCTTCTATATATCCACATCTCAAAGGTGTTAACTTTGTCTTCTAGTTGTTTGTTATTATCCATGTTTTTGTACCATACATTAATGTAGAATATATGTAGCATTTAAATAATTATAATTTTTAGTTTGAAATTTGTTTAGATATAAATATTTTCTTCATGTCACACAAAGTATTTTAACCATTTCTATTCTTTTAACTCTTATCCACTAAAATCTACTTTTTAAATCAAATGTACTATTGCGAATTATAAACAAGACAGCTGTGCTTTATTTTGTCATATAAAGAGACTTTACAGCATGGAAAGATTAATAGCAGAACTAACAGCAACAGGGGCTGAGGCACCCAAGACAATGATGTTGGAGTAATATATCAGATTGCTTAAACTTTCTAGTTTCAGCAGGCCAATTCATCCAGAATCACACAAGAGTATTCAGAGAATCTATACGGGTGACCATGTTCTGGCAAGAATATGCTGCATGTTGATGATGAATTATAAATATCACAATGTCTGTATAATCAAACGAACTGTGGCATAGTAATTTTTTATTATCTATCTAAGGTTATGTAAATAGGTTCTGGGCCCTAAAATATAGGCCTAAAGAATATAACATTTTGTGACAAATTCATATTTTGTATGCATGTGCTGATTTGAAGACAGATTACAATTATAATTAATTATGTATATTTAAACACTTGGATGCTTTGTTTAAACACTTAAACACATACAAAATGGTTCTGTATATGTGTCGATGTGTTTTATTTCAAAATAAATGGATGATTCAGTCTTCTGGGATACAAGCTTGGGTATGTACACATTTTTTAGTTCCTCCCCCACCACATTTCTTGCATTTTCATGAATTAAATGTCCCATAACTAACACAATATTGTATGTTAGCAAACAAACTAAACTGAGTTGTGATGCCTAAAAATTTCTGAATATTTTGATTTTAAAATTGTTCATGTGGACAGAATGGTGAGGGAGAAATGGTAAAAATACAAACACAACATAAATAAATAAAAATATTGTTGAATGTGCTCCAGCATAACAGGAGAACCTTACTGCGAATTACGGAGACAAAGAATTAATGTGTTCCACATCTACCATCATTTGGGAGTATGTGAACAATATATTAGCAATGATTTACTTGTGGTATCTCTCCGTGTATTTTTATGTATAGCACCCATTCTGCAATTTCACTGAATATCATGGGGTTTTGGGGATCATGTTTATATCTAGTCCATATTCTTTACTTGATTTATGTTTATTTGGGGCAATATGAGGGATACATTTGGTGGGGGGTACATTATGATATTATAGTCTAATATAGATCTGAGGTAGCTTATGTATGAATGTCTTGTATGAATATTATGTATGAAGTATTGTCGGCTGCATAGGATGTATTTGCAACTCGCTTTAGCAAGTTCAACCTCCTGGACCAGTGTTTCACAACGTGGGGCCTGTGCCCCAGAGAGGAGCACTTTGATTGTTATGGGGGGGCAAGTGGAACAAGTTGTAATTAGGCTTAATTTAGAGAATAATTCAATTTTTGAATATTAAAAAAAAATGTATATGTTACATAGGGGGGGCATCAGAATTTTAGAAAGACTAAGGTGGGACATGGTACAAAAAAGGTTGGGAAACACTATCCTAGACGCTACCCCAAGGACTGGATCCAAGCATACACAGATGGGTCAGCCTGCAAAGCCACCATCAATGAAGGATATGGTTCTCATAGTTCTCCCTGGCAAAACATTATCTGCTCCATGTGGAGAGTTCTGCAGTAACTATGACTATGAGGTGAAAGCAATATCAGAAACACCCTCATTATACATCACCACCAAATTTTAAAATAATACAACACATTTTAAAAAAACCTAATAATATTCACTGACTCCCTGTCTGCTCTGCAAGTCCTTGAAAAGTGGAATCCAACAGCAGAGAAAACTATAAGCAACATACTTCAAGCTACAAACATACATCATATGGCATCAATACTACACTACAGATACCAGTGGGAATGAAATAAATTGGCAAATTTATTACAGAGTCAAATTTTTTTGTTTACGTGCTATAGCCAAGAAGCTTATAGAGAACAAGGAAACCATATAGTGACGGTGTTATCCATTTATATAGATACATGCACACATAAATTGTGTGTTTTCACTACATATGCCCTTTAAGGAAATAAACTGAAAAATATTATATACCTCTTCACTTTGTTCTTCATCTTCGCTTTCTTCCTTATTTTCAACATCATCATCTCCATCACTATCACTCTGTTGCACATCAGCAGGGAATTCATCTGCCTAAGTAAGATAAAAGAAAAACATTTTAATGGCATATAAGATTTGGTAATTTTGTTGCATTACTCTTCTGTGCTTGTTCTTAAACTCCTGCTAATTAACAGGATGTAGTTCAGGAAAACAGAATGTGCTGTTTTGTGGTTTACAGCATGTAAACCATTGCGGCATGGTGATGGAACATGATTGGGCACATCTTAAGTAGAGAGCCAAATAACCTCACAAAAGCTGCTTTGTTGTGATGGGCATTGGAGAACATGATCAACGATTTTGTAACATAACAGTAGGGACAAAGATAAAAGTGATGAAAAAAGAGACATCAATGGATGTCTATTTAATGACCAAATACTATAATTAGTATAAGAGAATGAGAGGCAATGTCATTATTTTTCATGTTAATTCAATAGGCTTAGTCTCATTACTTTACAGTGTCAAAATTGTTAGCATTATTGACCAAATAAATGTGCAAAATAAAATATTTCACCAGCTACAATAATGTAGCAATCATCTATAGATAGATCTAATTTTAGTTGTTCTAATATGATTGGAATTTTACACATACCATATCTAGATAGTATAAGATGATTAATTATTTGCATAGCATTTATGCAATGAATGTGTTCTCTGTGCGATAATGTATTAGTTGTGCTTGAAAATTATTCAGTTATTATTCTGCTAATAGCAGCCACACAATACAATTAATAAGGATCAAGTATTAAATGCATTTAATAGTTATATTTTAATTAATACGTCTATATGATTCTGTTGTGACAATGGTCATGCCATATGCCTACAAATTTATTTTGTCAGTTCTTGTCTATCTGTGAAATTTGTTGCTTGTGCCCCCTGAATGACAATTGTCTTATCTCCCTTGAATCCTGCTAATGGCATTTGAATGGTCAGTGGTCCATTGTCCTTATGGTTTATTGTCAAAGTATTGATAATGCCCATGGGGGTTTACTGACATCTTGTAGAAAACTAAAAGTTCACAAAGTTTCAGGTGTGAACGGAATGTGTTGTGCCATGGTTTACTATTTGGCTGTGATATCTGCGCTTTTCAGCTTGACACATTTAACTTCAGCATGACTTCTGGGTCACTTGATCCTCTATGAGATGGGGACAGCCAAATCCACTACCAAAATTTCCTTAGCCTCTTCTTACATCATGCATGGCTGGTAACAGCATAACTATTCTTTGTTTCCCTCTCTGGCCCCAACAACACACAAACGAACGGAAAGATTTTATATGTTGTGATCGCAATGGGGTCTATATCAAGAAACAACATAAATTAAATGAATTGTAGAATTTTGTTCAAAGAAATATAGGAAAACCAACTGATAACTCACAATTCCTTCCTCTTCTTCAGAGCTTGATCCATGGCTGTCATCCCCTTCTCCATCACTGCCAAATAGTAGCTGATTAAGATAATACATAATAATCATTAACAGGACATGTCTTACAATTGGTAAGAATAACACTTAGCTATATCAATATTTTGGCATGATGGTCTGTGGCACATAATAAGGAAATTTAATTTTGACACCACAATTATAGTCATTGAAGCTTTGTACAAAAATGCAAATAGTGCTGTCTTGTCAAACAATACAATTGGAGAGTTCTTCAGAACAAATGTGGGAGTTCGACAGAGATGCATAATGTCCCAAGTACTTTTTAACATATACTTAGAGCAAATCATACAAGAGACATTACATGATTACAACACGTCTATATCGATCGGAGGTCACTCTATTTGCAACTTGCATTTCGCTGATGATATTAATCTTATAGATGGGTCAGAAAAATCATTGCAAGAATTAACATCAAAGTTGGAAAAAGTTTCCAGTAAGTATGGAATGGAAATCAATACAGATAAGAGCAAAATCTTGGTAAACAGCAGAGACACAGAAAACCAGACTAATATCGTGATGAATGGACATAAGCTTGAGGTGGTGAATACCTTAAAATACCTCGGATCCAGTATATGCAGCGATGGTAAATGCAAAGCAGAACTAAAAATAAGGCTGGAGATGGCTTTAGCATGCTTGTCAAGGTTAACTGTCATTTGGAAAAGCAACATCAGTGTTGGAGTGAAAATCAAACTGTATACGTCGAAGGTGCTTTCTGTTGTGTTGTATGGTTGTGAGAGTTTGACACTCACTGCGGACATGAAGAGAAGATTACAGGTGTTCGAGTACAAATGCTACAGAAGAATTCTACGAATTTCCTATAGGGAACATAAGACCAATGTATATGTAAGAAATAAAGTAGAGATGTGTGCAGGTGTTCAGGAGCCATTGCTTTCAATAGTGAAATGACGAAAACTAGCATGGTTCGGAAATTTCTGACTACACTGCAATCTCTCAGTTTGAGTCACAGTTTTCCATTCATCTTTGATTCTCGCACTAGTTCAATATATTGATAAATCTCTATTTTCTTCCATATAACAGACAATAAACAGTAAATATATTTCCAAACTTGGCTCATGTGATCTCCAAACTAAATGTGCTGATTTCCACACCCAACACACCAACTGGGCTAAGTGCAGTTCTGTGATCATTCTCAAATCCATGTAGATTAGCAAGATGTAGATCAAAGAACAGAATGTGTTGTACCGTGGCTTAAAACTAAGCTACAATAACTGAACCTTTTCGCACGCACCTCACATCCAAATTTAGCATGGCTTGTGGATCACTTTGATTCTTTATGGGGTGGGACAGCCAACACCACCACAAAACCTTCTTAGTCTCCTCCTATGAAATGCATGTTAGGTAACAGTGTTGCTATTTTTTTGCTTTTTCTTGCATCCTGGCAACACATGGATGGCCAAGTACAGCCAACACCTTACTACAGCATTTATGCACATCTCTGAAAGAAAGTGGGTGGCCAAGTACAGTGACTCATCAACCAACACATTACTACAGCCATTATACATGCATGAATAATCTACATACCTTCGGTTTTTTGGCGACTGGTCCTTGTTTACTCTTCTTTGCAGAAGGACCTAATAACCATAGAAGAAATAGAAAATAATCTGATAAATTATGTGCTGCTAATTATAAACAAATATAAGATTCACTTTTAAAACGCTTTTGCAAAACCTTGTCGACAAACATTTTAATGGCGCCTATTACCATTGTCGACTGTATTCATTCAATGAGATATTGTGTTAAATAGACACCACAGCCTGATTGGTCAATGCACATATTCGAGGAACATGCGTAATTGAAGCTGGTACATTTCTATGTCCGCCATGTTCATTTTGAATTTGTCTATGTAGAAGTTACACGTATACCAATTAATCTGACCACATCTGCACACTGGTACGTGCCATGAAGGTGAATTGGGTTTATAGACCGTTGTTTCATCGTATTTTGAATAAAATAACATTGAATCGTGGTTTGAATCATGAATTCTTGGTTCATTTAGTTTCAAAGCAATGAATATACAGAATGCCGTGTTGGTTTGGGGACTTGTAGAGGTTTGATATCGAATATGTTGAAGTGGCACCAAATATGACTCTATGCCTAAGCTCCGAGAATGATTTTACTGCACATGTTTTATAGTTCGCCCAGCAATATTTTGATAATTTTGCAAGGAAAGAACATAAATACAACAGATTTGTGTGTGATTTAGTGTACAGTGCTGCCAAGCAATTTGACAAGAAAGGTAAGTTATTTTTTTTTTAATTTTTTCGCTTTATTTGTTATAAAATATATGTTTTTCTGTGAAAAACGTCTTTACCACTTTCTCATCCGCATGGTATCACACACACACTTACAGAAATTACACCAATATATGCAGAATTCAATTCTTTATTTATATGTGCAAATATTATTTAAATATCTCTAACAACCAAAAAGGTCTCACATTTTCAAAACAGCCACCAACAATAATGCAAATTCTGAAAAAAGAATCCAGCTTCAGGTGGAATTTTGTTGTTTTTTTAAATCCGGCTTGCTAAAGGTTAAACGCTAGCAATTACAATACAAAATGAAATCAAGAGTTCATAACAGAAATGTACCCACACTTTTTACACTGTGATCCCATCAGGGAATTATCATCAGTGTTGCCAGAATATGACAATTTCATGGCCAGATTAAACTAATTTTGTCATTTTTAGATGTCACTTGCCAAGAAATTATATTTTTTTTTTGTTTGTTAATTTGATATGGTACCAGAAGTTTGAAATGTGGACAATTTTTGCCAATATTTACTTGAATTTAACTATAATCAATGTCAACTATCCCAACTCTGTCTCTGGTGACATATGACAAATAAGTAAGAAGGCAAGTAAGTTATATATTTATTTTAACTCACCCTCTCGCTTTTTTCCTTTTGTGACTGTGGTTTCTTGTTTCAGCTGTCTTTTCTTTAATCTGTAAAACATTAACATTGTAATTAATTGCATTTTTGTGTGCTTTTCTACAAACATATTAGTTAATGTTAGAATATGTTTCACCAATCAAAGTTGACAATTACCACTCTGCTTAAAATTAAGATGATGTCTGCAGTGTGATAGGTTAGAATACTAACAAAATTATATATATTTATCATTTTTTCATCAGTATTTGTTTTTAAATTTCTGTAGACCAACAGAATATGGTCTGGAAAATTGAATGCACTGTTTCATAGTTGACATTCTGACTGCTATTTTCAACTTTGAGCCTGACTTTGAGCTCCGGGAAGACCAGAGTGGAGTTTTTGCTGTCACTAGTATGACTATGGAGATTGTGTGTTCATCTATCACAAGTTATGATGACTATTTGTTACATCCACTTTTGAAAATTCAGTTAGAATTATGTCCATGTCTATAGTTCGTGAATGGCTAATAAGTCCTATTCGAGCTGCAAGTCTTTGGACACTTCGGGCATGGAATGATCACTGTAGAGGGATTTTGTTCTATCCGTGACTTTCTAACTGCTCTCCGCTGTTGAGCTGCTGCATTTCTCTTCTTTTCACAAGATGATGCGCTCTTTTTTATTTTAGAACGCCATGTAGATCTATTTTGTGCAAGTTCTTCCCATGTATCGTGGTCTATTTCAAAGGCTTTCAGTGAGGTCTCTAACAAGTCCTTGTAGCACTTCGAGATCGCATACCCTTCCCCAGCTAACCATACAGAAATATCTTTGGCAGGCAATGGTTGACATACGTACCAAATGATCTGCCCAACAAATCTGTGTCTACATTAGGATAGTGTCAATGCTAGGGATACCAGATCTGTCAAAGATAGTGGTATCTGGAATCTTGCCTTGCCATCAGATGTTCATAACTTTTCTGAGACAAGTTGTGCAAAAGTGATTGAGTTTCCTGTTATGTCTATACACAGTCCTTGTTTCACTAGCATATAACAGCACTGGACGTATCACTGCTCTGCTAACTTTCAGCTAAGTCTGTAGGTTAATGCCATTTCTATGCCACACATTTGTGTACAATCTGCTGAATGTGCTCCTTGCCTTGGTGATCCTTGTGTAAACATTACCAATATTGGCATTTTGTGATAAAGTACTACCCAGGTATGAGAATCTATTCACAACTTTCAGTGCTATGCCATTTACCTGTATGCAGGGCTCAAGATAGAATTTGCCAGGTGCTGGTAGCCCATAACTTGTTATCTCCATGTTAATGGTAAGCCTAAAGTTGATACAGGCTTTAGAGAATCTGTATATAATACATTGTAGATCAGCCTCAGAGTTGGCATTTAGGACAGCCATCAGCAAATAGGAGATCCCTAATTGTGTGTAATTTAACTTTGGTTTTTGCTCAAAGCCACTGAAGATTGAACTATTTTCCATCCATGCGATATATGATGTTCGTAGATGTGAAAATGACTTGCACTGAGGATTTTGATTAAAGTGAGGATGAGTTGTAAATATAGGATAACATTTTTACTCAATCAATTGAGTACAATCACTATGGAGATTATGGCAGTGACAAAGGCCATAAACTGAATAGGAACACAGAATGATTACATTCTTAACAACTCAATGAGCTTGGTCAGAGAAAACAAAAAGGACTTTTGTTCATGAACAGTGGTTTGAGGCAGTTGTGAGATTGAAATGGGTCACATTTGGTTTTTGTACCTTGTCATTCAGGAGTTTTAAAAAATGAGAGTAGATAAGCTGATGAGTTCTACCACTGCACGTGTGGTAGAACAAGGGACAGGGTCCACATACTGAAATCTTACTAGAAATAAAAAACAGACAAGCAAAATTAATGATGGTGATAATTTTCCATGTCCAAAATAAAGGAGCTTTGTGTGAAATAATGGCATTGCAGAAATTAAATTTTTGTTCCAGCAACACTTAAAAATGAATTGTTAATATGCAGACTAATGTAAACCAAAGATATTTGTAATCATGAGAAGTTCTTTAAAACCTGATGATATGACACCAAAAATACAGACAAGAATTATTAGTTAATAAATATGACTGTTTTCAATGAACTTTTGGCAGATTAAACATGCTCTTTTCTTCTTTCAATAAATGGTGAAAGATATACATTCAGATGGTTCAAGTGATTTACAATTTATTCACTTTTCAAGTCTCCTGTGGAGCATAGGTACTCACAAAGACATACACCACTGAACTACCTTTATTTTATCCACCATAAATGATGCCCAAACCTAATTATCACTAAATACTTTCAATGCTTCTGATAAATTTGTAGCTGCAATTTTGTGGATAAACACTATTTTATGCAATATTTCCTGTCTATTAAAAAGGTCACTCAATTATGGCTGTGCCCATAATCAGATTATTGAGCACCGATATTCAGTTTTAATATAAAATTTTTTCATTATCTCATAATGATCCTAAACCAGACTTTTAGCGAGAAAATAATAAAACTGATTCACAAAGAGATACAGAATTTGACTGATTTAAGTAAATCACAGATTGACAAGAGATAGCTCTGTTCAGAGTTGAAGCTTCAGAGTATGGGCTCCCATTTTACAAATGGGAGAGCGAGCGATAATGCCCCTGCTAGACAAAATATATGAACACAGAACACTTTTAAGCTTGAGAAAAACATTTGTCTAAATATCTAAAAGTTTCAAAGTCCTAACTTTCTTGGTTGATTTTTAAAATTATTTATTAATGGTCCCCATGAAAAACAAAGAGATGTAGTCCAGCGGATATTACACCATTGTTCTTTTGTGGCAAACTCCTAGTTGGAAGGGAATGCTATAGTGTGCAATGACTACAGATGGGTCAAGAGATCTGACAGAAGGATGGACCAGTCATATATGTTACGTTCATTACAGAACGGGATGATCCTGCTGCACTGGAATGCCTCCTATTGGGAACTAAACATCAATCCATAACTCCCCTAATGCAAGCATGCCTTTGAGACAAAAAACCGGATATGAGTTGGGATGTCATTTCAATTACTTATTGAGGAAGACCTGTGTTTTTGTCTGAAAGGCTATGGGCTATCAAGAGCTACCTGCTACAGTTGGGATTACTTTATCATCAGATTTAAAACTCATCATACTCAAAAAAGTAGTGAAGGCAGTTGAAATGTCTGAAACTACTGAACTTATTATACAACAACTCATGAGACAGAGAGTTGGGGAGAAACAAGATCGTCTATGCCACTTGAATGATTAATTATTCCAATTAGAAGAGCTTAAATGTCTTAGTAAGCAAATATAGCCTTGATACTTTTAGATTGTCTATACCAGCGCTTAACTGCAGGGCAGTGGCAACATATCTACTAGGCCATGAAAGCTTCTTGAATTATAAAGTTATTTATGAGTATACAATATATGTTTGGACTGAATCCAGATCTTATACCAATTGTTTTTGCTGGGTTGCGGTCTCATAAAGCTTGAGAAACAAACATTGTATTATACAAACTTGACAACAGAATAAATCTTCATACCTCTGTTGTTGTCTGTGACTTGGTTTCTTATTACTCTTATCAACATCTAGAAAAACAATAAAATAAACATGTTATAGACAAAAGACTGCAGACATTTAGTATTAGTCTATGCATTAGACCCACATGGAATTTCAATTTAACAACAAATGAATGTTATAGGATACAATTCCCGTTCCTATGTATGATGATGCTATGCCATTGTCATAATCATTAGGAGTCTGATTGATATTATTGTCAATGATTTGTACTGAAAAGGCATAGATGATTGTCTTCTTTGCACTCCAGTTACCCCCATAAGCATGTATTCCATCCCTCTTACTGAAGCGGAATGCCTGCTGAGGAGAGTACCACCCATAGCATGTACCCTGGATTCAAACACACGACTTCTTGAGCACAAAGTAAACTGTTTGCCCTGGTTACCACTATGCCCCGGAGATCCCAGAAATAATTTTGACCACTCTGCCAAAAAGAGTTTAATTTTTAAAACGACACACAATAAGGGATTAAAAGTCTGATGCTCTACTGACTGAACTAACCAAAATTTAAAAAATAAAAAGTAGTTCTACCTGTTATGGTGAGGTGTACTCCTTTGAACTGTGGACAGTAGTTCAATTAAGTTATATCAGACACCCGTGTGTTACTGGGCCCAGACAGAGAAGCAAAGATTAGCAACACTGTTTACCTTCCATATATGTCATAGGAGGCAACTTAGGAGGTTATGGGGTTGGCTGTCCCACCCCACATATGGTAAAAGTGGCATAGAAACCACGCTGAAGCCAGTTGTCAGACAGAAAAGTGCAGATATTACAGCATAGCTGTAAACCATGATACAACATATTCCGTTCTCAGAATTACATTTGACTAATCTGCAGGAGTATGAGAACAAACACAAACGGTTATGTCAGAACTTTTTACCATAAAAAAGATAATGGAGGCTGTGGTTTACCAACTAAAGTCTCCACGATATAGTCAACCGGGTGCGTTTACCTTTAGCATTTTGGGTCAAATGGTATGAGCCCATAGACCGCTGGATCAGCAACCAACCAACCTTTAGGCCTAGGGCCTACTGGATGTCCAAGTGATCTCTGTAGCTTTGTGGTTAAGTTGTTCACACTGTGCTGAAGAGGTTATGAGTTTGAAACTGGCATTTTCTGTCTTGTTTACAAAAAGGATTTTTTCAGAGATCGATGTAATATCACTCGAAGCTATAGTATACAATATTAATTTTATGTGCTATATGGATGGCACTTTCGCAGGTAGCATGCCACATCATTGAGAGGGACAGAGTCTTATGGAGTAAACAAGTACAATAACAATCTTCTTCTAGTTCGCAGTTTAACTTGTTTAGACAACAAGTCTGGCTTTCTTGATATCATACATACCCCTCCCTGCAATGCCTGAACTGGTAAAATGAAGTTGTCATGTGACGTATTCCTTCCAGAACGTTGTCTTCCCAATGAACTCTCTGAACCTCTCTCTGTCTTGCATTTTCTAGCGATGTATTCATGTTATCTTTAATGTCGTCAGTCCATCGTCTTCTTGGTCTGCCCCTTCTCCTCTTCCCAGGTACTCTTCCCTCCAATATTTGTCTTTCGAAACAGTTATGTCTCTTTATATGACCAAACAGGTGTAGTTTTCTTTTTGTTATTGTGTTTAGTAACCAACACTCTGGAATATTCAGTGTGTTTTCTATGAATATTATGCTAATTGCTACACCACAAGATCACAATCCTAGAGAAAAAGTTTGTTTAATCCATTGGAAATTTCTAGGCACAATATTCCCGTAGGTTGCCATTACTTTCGGGAAGGAACAACCGTTAATCGAGTACCGTAACGAGAACACATTCGACAAAATGAAGAATTGACAGTTTTTTTTATACTTGTTGCTTTGCTGTATTAGTGTATTGTATTTGAAAGCCTCTCAAGACAACTTCAATACAGCTTTCTGTTGGTCAGTTTAATGCAGTCTGGAATATTTTTTTGCAGACGGTGCTGCCTAAACTACATGAGAACAGAGTGAAGAAATCCAGTCTATTTAAAAGTGTGTTCTGTCTTGACTCTTGGTGATTTCTCTCTTAACTGTTCCATCCCCAAAATATTTATTGTCTTTTATTATTGTCTTTCATAATTGACCTAATATCATGATGAATGGACACAAGCTTGAAGAGGTGAATACCTTCAAATACCTCAGATCCAGTATATGCAGTGATGGTAAATGCAAAGCAGTACTAAAAATAAGGCTGGAGATGGCTTTAGCGTCCTTGTCAAGGCTAACTGTGATTTGGAAAAGCAACATCAGTGTTGGAGTGAAAATCAAACTGTATAGGTCGCTGGTGCTTTCTGTTGTGTTGTATGGTTGTGAGAGTTGGACACTCACTGCGGACATGGAGAGAAGATTACAGGCTTTCGAGTATAAATGCTACAGAAGAATTCTACGAATTTCCTATAGGAAACATAAGACCAATGTGTACGTAAGAAATAAAGTAGAGATGTGTGCAGGTGCCATTGCTTTCAATAGTGAAACGATGAAAACTAGCATGGTTCGGACATGTATGCAGGCACGATTCCTTGTCAAAAACAATACTGCAGGGAACTGTCGAGGGTGGAAGAAGCAGAGGAGGACAAATAAAGACATGGACAGACAACATCAAGGAATGGACAGGGCTAGATATTTCCACTCATCCGCATCGCTGAGGATAGAATTCGCTGGAGGACTCTGTGTGCTGAAGCATCCAATGCGGTACCCCTACGACCCTGAAGGGTTATCATTATGAGTTTATTTTATTGATTGATAATTGACCATAATTTAATTTACAGTGTAAGTGTAAACATTTTTTTTAATGCGTGATGACAAGTAGATTTTTTATATATTATTATAGGCCTAGGCTTATGGGATGGCAAATAAAAGAAAATTTAAACCATTAATTAATGATTGAGTGAATGAAATTATGATTGACAATCATATGAAAATATAATTTAATCTTAATCACGTATTAATCATGCGTTATTGATATTGGGTCTATACTCAATACACCATTTTGAAGTTGGGCAGAGCTAGTGAAAAGTGCTATTATAACAATACTTACGTGTTAGTTTTTCTTTTACTAAAGTCAAAACGACACGTTCAACACTCGGTGTGAAGTTACATGATTGATTGACTCATTTTTTAGGTATTAGCACTAATCGAAATATTTCCGCAAAAAGATATTTAGAGTAATGTCCCTTGATAAAAATGCCATGTGCCGACATTTTCTCATGGACCACGTGTGTACTATCCAATGAAATTGTCATTTAGTGACGCCACGCAGCTTTAGTTCATATAAAAGTGAACTGTATACTATTTTTCATCCATTTGTTCAGTGTATTAAGATTATAAATGTTGGAGATACCTTATCTACAATTAACACCAAGCAATTAAACAAGACGAGGTAGGTGTTTTTTCTCTTTGCACGCGTATATTTTTTAGTTTTGATTTTAAGTGATATGTGAAACCATGTCTAACATATTCAGCAACCATTTCTCTCTTTATGTACCAAATTTTAACATTTCTAGAAGTACCTATTAATTATTATTAAATTTTAAAAATGCTATGGTGATCGACCGACCACGCTACTAACTTTAGAGTTCGTTTTCGGCTGTTCAATGTTGCCGCGCCGTTAATTATCGATATATATACGTGTATAATGTTAAAAATTTAAGTTACAGTTTAATGAATTTCTACATCTTATCATCCTTTAGTTAATTTAATGTGACACTATGTACTAGTGTTTATTGAAATGTCTTCAAACAGTATTATATTAAATTATTCAAGGGTACAGATAAAAAAAACATGTCAGCGCGTCAGAATGCTTGCAGCCCATGTTACCATGACGATAAGTGTTTGTGTCTCACTGTCACTGTAATCGAACTCAGATAGCTTCTATTCAAACATTATTAGTAGGTCTAGGTATAAATTAGAATTGCCGTAAAGATAATTTTTAAGATGCATTATTGGATATTCTATTTAATTCTGATAGTGAGCAGCACTGTAGACGTGAAGATGAACATGCGGCAATATGGTTCGCCATTACGCATGTGCATATACAAGTTTCTACAGAGTCATGTCAGTGTTAAAGCATTGTTCCTCTCTAATTAATTATGTAGGTAGAGTATTATTTGGTAAAGTCTTGTCTACTGCACCTCATTACACTACAGTTTCACGGATGTCCTATGAAATGGGTCTGCAGTCTGATGTTATGGCTGGAGACCTAATGCATAAGGCTTTAGGCATCTGGGTTCCCTCATCCCTCCCACCCACACTTTACTTTCTTGCGTGGCGTATCTCCGTCTCGGGGCTTCCGTCAATCCACCACATATTTTCTTCTTTTCTTTTTTCCTCTTGTATTCTCCACCTCTGCATTTTTTCATCCTCTGTTCCAAACCTCCCACTTACTTATTCGCCATACAGTTCCTGTACTCTAGTCAGTTGGCATTCGCTATGTCCTACCTTACCTCCAGAATTTTCTTATTAATTAGCCCCAATTATGCCTGGCAATTGGTACAGTATATTCAACAGATGCGTCTTGCCTTCCCGAACACAAAAAAGTATAATTTGTATGGTGTTTTATCATAAATAAGTGAAATAATTAATTAGACAATTAAATTACAAGTAAATTATGCAAATTAGCCACCATTTTGAATATTAATTATTTGGTACAGTATATTCAACAGATGCGTCTTGCCTTCCCGAACACAAAAAAGTATAATTTGTATGGTGTTTTATCATAAATAAGTGAAATAATTAATAATTAGACAATTAAATTACAAGTAAATTATGCAAATTAGCCACCATTTTGAATATTAATTAGCCCCAATTATGCCTGACAATTGGTACAGTATATTCAATAGATGCGTCTTGCCTTCTCGAACACAAAAATGTATAGTTTTATGCATATATTATCATAAATAACTGAAATATTTCATAAAATGCAAGTTCTGCTTCAATTCTTGGTCACAACTTTCATCATCAGTCCGTTCATATTTTATTATATGTTCCCATGTAATTATCTTTTCCTGAAATTTCGACAAAAAAAATTCATAACTTTTCACAGAATCGACCTACAGACTTGGTTGAGGTATCGTTGAATTGCAAATTTCAAGGGCTATCTAACTGTGGTGTTTATAATGTTATTAGGCATTAGCACTAATCGAAATATTTCCGCAAAAAGATATTTAGAGTAATGTCCCTTGATAAAAATGCCATGTGCCGACATTTTCATTTTTTCATGGACCACGTGTGTACTATCCAATGGAATTGTCATTTAGTGACGCCACGCAGCTTTAGATCATATAAAAGTGAACTGTATACTATTTATAATCCATTTCTGCAGTGTATTAAGATTAGGTATGTTGGAGATACCTTATCTACAATTAACACCAAGCAATTAAACAAGACGAGGTAGGTGTTTTTTGTCTTTGCACACGTATATTTCTAAATTTTGATTAAAGTTAATATGTGAAACCATGTCTAACATATTCAGCAACCATTTCTATCTTTATGTACCAAATTTTAACATTTCTAGAAGTACCTATTAATTATTATTAAATTTTAAAAATGCTATGGTGATCGACCGACCACGCTACTAGCTTTAGAGTTCGTTTTCGGCTGTTCAATGTTGCCGCGCCGTTAATTATCGATATTCGTGTATAATGTTAAAAATTTAAGTTACAGTTTAATGAATTTCTACATCTTATCATCCTTTAGTTAATTTAATGTGACACTATGTACTAGTGTTTATTGAAATGTCTTCAAACAGTATTGTATTAAATTATTCAAGGGTACAGATAAAAAAAACATGTCAGCGCGTCAGAATGCTTGCAGCCCATGTTACCATGACGATCACAAGTGTTTGTGTCTCACTGTCACTGTAATCGAACTCAGATAGCTTCTATTCAAACATTATTAGTAGGTCTAGGTATAAATTAGAATTACCGTAAAGATAATTTTTAAGATGCATTATTGGATATTCTATTTAATTCTGATAGTGACAGTGATGTTATGACTGGAGACCTAATGCATAAGGCTTTAGGCATCTGGGTTCCCTCATCCCTCCCACCCACACTTTACTTTCTTGCTGGCGTATCTCCATCTCGGGGCTTCCGTCTATCCACCACATATTTTTTTCTTCTTTTCTTTTTTCCTCTTGTATTCTCCACCTCTGCATTTTTCATCCTCTGTTCCAAACCTCCCACTTAGTTATTCGCCATACAGTTCCTGTACTCTAGTCAGTTGGCATTCGCTATGTCCTACCTTACCTCCAGAATTTTCTTATTAATTAGCCCCAATTATGCCTGACAATTGGTACAGTATATTCAACAGATGCGTCTTGCCTTCCCGAACACAAAAATGTATAATTTGTATGGTGTTTTATCATAAATAAGTTAAATAATTAATAATTAGACAATTAAATTACAAGTAAATTATGCAAATTAGCCACCATTTTGAATATTAATTAGCCCCAATTATGCCTGACAATTGGTACAGTATATTCAACAGATGCGTCTTGCCTTCCCGAACACAAAAATGTATAGTTTTATGCATATATTATCATAAATAACTGAAATATTTCATAAAATGCTAGTTCTGCTTCAATTCTTGGTCACAACTTTCATCATCAGTCCGTTCATATTTTATTATATGTTCCCATGTAATTATCTTTTCCTGAAATTTCGACAAAAAAAATTCATAACTTTTCACAGAATCGACCTACAGACTTGGTTGAGGTATCGTTGAATTGCAAATTTCAAGGGCTATCTAACTGTGGTGTTTATAATGTTATAAACCCAATTTGAAAATTTAGTGCTAATACCTAATGTTATAAACCCAATTTGAAAATTTAGTGCTAATACCTACATTTTTATTTTTGGTGGGGACTTACCGTTTTTCTTTAGTATTTCAAAACTTGGAGGTTGTTGCTTTTTAGCTTTCCTTCCAGGACCAGATTTTGGTCTTTCATCTAAGGGATCTCTTTTACGACCCATGGTGACAACCAATTAATGACTCGCCGACTTATATCAATGAAATCTTGATACACTCACAGAACACTACAGTAAACACATGTGCCGCTAAGTTATCTGTGTTTTTACATCGGAACGGAAGTAACTTTCTATCGTTTACTTTCTCCTTAGTCGCCGTAGTTGCCAACTCGTTATGGGTTAAGAAATATGCAATAACGCGCCAAAAAGCACTATAAATTTAGGAAAAGTACTAAACAAAAACACTAGACCCCTAACCTTTGTCATTAAAATATTACAAGATATCGCACTCGTTACTATTACTTAATATTATAATGAAGCTTGTTCCAGATTTGCGAAATCTCAGCCAGAACATTATTACTAATTTAAAATAAGGTCATTCGTGTGTCAGATCTCCAGTTTGATGAAAAATTTGATGACTTTTTTGTGTGAGAAATCGCTGAAGTGGTTTGGACATTTTATCCGTCTCTTGGTCAAGAAGTAATTTTTCGATTCGCTAAAGGGGGGGGGGGGGTGTTGAACATTTCAAACCCTCCCCTTATCTATTCAGTAACGGTGAGTGTTACCTAAAAACAATATGATTCTACAAAGAAAATGTCATTTGTTCAACTTCGTATGTAATTCCTAATTTTTCACGAAAAATTAGATGACCATTTAGTGAAAAATCTTTTAGGGAAATTGGGGAGGGAGAGAGAGAGAGTTTGCAATAATTTTGGATAAATTACTAGCACTAAAAATTATGTTCGGATTTCCTAAGAAAGGTTAACATCCCAACCCCCATTGCCTACGAGTTTTGTGTAATTTTATATGTAATTGAATATGCAATTTTATAAAGAAAACTATTAAATAGGTTATGCCGGGAATAGCTGTTGGTGGGTATAATGTGAATAACCTGAGATATGCTTACTGCGAGGTTCTGGTAGCAAAGAGTGAAAAAGAACTGCAACAATTGATTACAACTATAGAAGAAGAAAGCGCAAAGGTCTCAGCTCGAACACCAAGATAACAAAGGTAATGGTTTCATCTAAAACATCTAACCCTTCTAAATCAAGGTCAACCGGGCAGTTCTTAAACAAGTTGACAAACTTAAATTATTTGGCACAATTATTACTTCAGATGGTGGGTGCGTCACTGAATTAAAAAAAAAGTCGAACAGCATAGGCAAGAGCAACATTTTAGAAGATGAGGAACATCTTTGTATAATAATTCATTATTAACAGAAGTAAGAAAGAACATACTAAAATGTTACATAGAGCCCATACTGTTATGTGGTAGTGAAGCATGAACTTTTGACAATATTGCAAGAAAACATCTGGAGGCCACAGAGATGTGGTTTTATAGAAGAATGTTGAAAATATCATGGACAGCTAAAAAGAGTAATGCTATAATTCTACAACTGGTCAACTCAAATAGAGAACTTATTAACTGTGTTTGAAGATCAATCTATATATGACAATCGCAGTTTCTGGGTCAAGTCACGAGAAGAGGTGGGCTAGAGAACATCGTAACAACTGGAAAGATCAAGGGTAAGAGAAACAGAGGAAGACAACGTGAGAAAATGTTGGATGGCTTGAAAGCCTGGCATGATGCAGAATCATCAGAAACTATATTTAGATGTATAACAAACAGAGGACTGTAGAGAGACATGATCGCTTACGCCGAAAGGCATGGTACCAATGAATGAATGAATTAAATAGGGTACAACCATAACATAACTTTAATTTTGATTTCATTAGTCATCTGGCTAGAAGCTCGTTTCATTTCCACATTATAATAAAGTAAAATAAGGGCATTTGGAACAACATCTTCAATATTTTTTTAATGATATTCATTTATGACATGCCTGTTTGAAGAAATGTGTGGCCATTTGTTAGATATCATTGGTTTTTGTCCACTGCATTTGATATTTTCTCAACTGGTAATCAGTGCGGCTGAGTCGTTGCGCCGTGAACAAATATTTTGGCAAGCTACAAAGCTATTTGGTTGTAGCTATTAGCTTTCACTCGCCCGTATGTTGCCGAGGCCCGAAAGAGGAGCAAAGAATAGCAACACTGTTTACCTTTCACGCATGTCGTAAAAGGCGACCAAGGAGGTTATGGGATGGAGTTGACTGTCCCATCCCATATAGGGTCAGTGACCGAAAGCCATGCTGGAGTCGGATGTGTCATGCCGAAAGGTGCAGATATCGCAGCAATGCTGTAAACCAGTACTCAACGCAGTCCGTTCTCCGGACTACATCCTGCTAATCTGCAGGAGTTTGAGAGCGAACGCAGAAGAAGAAGAAATATTTTGGCAAGCTCCAATGCACAAAGCTATTTGGTTGTAGCTATTAGCTTCCACTCAGTCATACCATTGACTGCAAGACTTGAACATTAACTGGAAGAAGGCTTAATTGTTTTGTCAACAGAAATAATACAACTCTACGCACTAATTTCTTCACGAATCTTGCACTTATCTATTCTTCTTTAGTCGCAATTCATTGCTGATCGCAGTGTTAACGTGTTATTATTCTTCTTCTGCGTTCATTCTCAAACGCCTGTAGATTAGTAGGATGTAGTCCGTAGAACAGAATACAATGTGTTATAGTTTACAACTTTGCTGTGTTTACATCTTTCAGCTTGACGCACCCAGTTTCAGTACGACTTCTGTGTCACTGTGACCCTGTATACGATGGGACAGCCAACTTCATCTCAAACACTTCATCTTACTCTGCCAGGGAAGCGACAAAACATCACTAATAACATCATTAAAACAAACATCCATAAAGAGACTTACTAGTGTGTTTCTAATCTTTATATCAGTTTTTTTTCCCAGGCTCATACCACAGCTTTTTAGATTAGACATGCAGCGATGGGTACTTTTTCTGCTTCTGTAAGTGATGGTGCTATCTGTCATAGATTATGGCCTCGGTCTACTAACACAGACACAAGTTGATGGATTGGAAAAAGTCCAAAATGAGGCAATGAGAGCGGTACTGGGGTATACTAGAGATACGCGCATCTCTACTATGATATTTCTTCTTGATCTCCCCAGTATTAGAGTGCGACATACCGCCGAAGACGGATGTGTCGGGCCATTGGCGCAAATAAAACGGCGACACAACGCATTTCCATTCTCTGGACTACATTCTGCTGGAAATCTAGTAGGACATGTCCTGCTACAAGAGAATTCAGCAGGAGTTTGAGAATGTACGCTGAAGAAGAAGAAGAAGAGTGCGACATCAGGCAGCACAAGTTAGATCGTACCTTAAAGTGACAGAATACAACCAACACCCATTACACCAACGTCTAGATGAGTCAAAGGGAAAACGAATAAAGCATGGCAGATCATGGATGGCAAAGGATGAAGATACACTGCAAAGAGTATGTGAATTCGAAGAAATAGGAACGGGCAGTGAATGGGTGGAGGTAGACACTGAGAAGAAATCACTGACTAAAGTAATAATGCTACTAGATAAAGCGTGTCGAAAATGGATGGACGTCAAGATTCAAGAAGCAGTGCATGAACTCGCCAAACTACACTCGAAACCACAAGACATAATTATATACACAGATGGCTCCGTTAACAGAAACACAAATAAAAGCGGTTGGGGTTTTGTTGCATACAGAAACGGCGAGAAGTTAGTTGAGAATTCTTCAGCATATTCTACTGTCACATCGAGCATGAGAATTGAGATAGAGGGAGTTACAGCAGCTCTTAATTGCTTGATAACTGATACATCAACACACTCGGTAACACTCACAGACTCTCAAAGCATGCTGCGCATGATATAAAAATTCATGCTAAGAAAATAATGGTGGGACTTATTGAACAACTCAATTGTCCAGAGCATTACATGGACATGGTCATGCTGGGGTCAGAGGAAACAAGAGAGCCGACTTATTGGCAGGCAATGCCGCGATAGACGACCCATTGCTGAGAAGAGATAAAGCAGACTTAATGAAGGCAGCAATAAATTCATTTCAAGATGAAGATATGTCAATGAGGCTGAGAACGTATACATACAGAGAATGTTAGAAATGGGAGTATCTAGAGGTGAGGGAAGGAAAGGTAAAAAAATTTTTGGAAAGTCCCGAACTCACACAACACCTGACCAGGGCTCTGAGTCTACATACACTGGGATGGCTGCTGGAACGGAGCGCGGAGCACCTATGGGAATGTCCCGCGTGCTGTGAAGCCAGTTTCTAATCAAGAATCAAGATTAGACATTGAGACGTCCATGTATTCACTAGACTACTACGCTCATAAATTATGTGGATATTTCTTGCTAATAATTAAACATACGACTAAATACTGCCGAAAATGGATGTGCTGGGCGGAAAAGGCACAAAATAACATAGCTCGGCCACGCTTCCCGGCTGATATCGTACAAACGTTCGTGCTTGTTATCATCAGAGAACGAACGCAGAAGAAGAGTAAAAAATAAGGATAAATTAAACTAAGCGTAACTATACATTTATGAAATTGAACGTTGACAGTTGAACCGAGTAATGATAATCACATCACCATACATGTAAGCCTATTACTATTTCACTGTTTTGCATAGCGAAAAGATTGTGTTAAATGGATTAATCGGAGTTAACTATATATTGTCATTTTCACTTGTGCCGTCAAGTTCGTAAGGGGTCGGGGAAGAGAGTTGGAATTGTCTGTCGTTGGCCATTTTAGTTGCATTGGTCATGGTCAGTCCGTGTCTCTTCAAGGTTTCTTTGTCTCCCACCATCTAGTTCTTGGTCTTCCTCGCGTCTTGTAGCCAGATTTCCTGCTGTTCTATGCACGACGGGCTCGTTGCAGCACCGGATTTAGACTTGATAAGGCCGTAAACTATTTGATATAAGGGGGCCCTTTATAAGTCCAGATATTATATGTCAGTGCCAAATATAATGTTTTAGGGGACCCCAAGACAGTGGGGGCCCTAAGCTATAGTTTTTTTTTTTTAGCTTATACGTAAATCCTGCACTGGCTCGCTGTGTTGGTTTCATTCTCATGACGTGACAAAATCACATGGTTTGTTGTCTTTCGATGCAATGCCGTCTTAATGCATAGGCCCGTTGGGCATTTGCCCGGGGGCCCACGGACATAGGGGCCCCATGCGAATATGTTGTAGGGTTTCGGAAAACACGTATAAAATTTAGTATTATTTTATAAAAATCTCATAATTTTGTGTTTATATGCGAACGGGTCCTTCAAGTTTATAAATCACTTCCAATCTTGAACCATGTCTATAAAACACGTAAATAAAATCTCTTTTCTCTGTTTTTCATGTTTACTGTTGATTATAGTTGCAGATGTACAGCATGTTTTAACAACAATTTTGTTGAAATTAGTATAGTGACAATAAAATAAATAATACATTATTTTTAATATTATCAACCATTTATTTTTTATTCCTGCGGGGGGGGGGGGGCACTCTTTCTTTGCACAGGGGCCCAACACTATTTCTTTGTCCAGAGGCCTAAAATGGTGCAAAGACGGCTCTGTTTCGATGCAGTCTTGACTTAATAGTCTTTATTTCTTTCCTGGTATCTTCATTTCTTCGTCGCTCTCTTCTCATGCCATTGATAGCTTACTTCAAAACATCTTTTTTAACATTCTGTGATCTTTTTCATTTATGTCTTTGTCAAGAGCCATATTTGACATTAGTAACACGGGGTTGGTATAAAAATAATGTTTATTAATTATCGTTTTGTAGCCATGCAGATTGATGTGTTTGAGTATTGGCGACAGCTGGTTAGGTCACATCATTGGCTTTCTGACAACTTGTCTCGATCTCTCTATCGAGTTTGCCATCCTCTGTACTGACGCTTCTTAAATATATATACTATGAGACCTGCTTCTTCTTCTTCTTTCTTTCCTCTTTTACCCTTTACGGGTGTCGAGGGAGATACAATGTTCTTGTTCTTGCTTTTCTGGCAGCTTCAGATAATGTTTTTTGATGTTCCTGTAATGTCTCTTTGATGATGTCGATCCAGCGTACTCTAGGTCTACCCCTGGATCTTCTCCTCTCTTTATATATTCTGTATAAACTAATGAACCACACGACATTCTTTCCAGATGACCAATCCATTGTATCTGTTGGTTTTGTATGTATTGTAGAATTGATATGACACCCACTCTTTCTCTTATGACATCGTTTCTAATTTTGTGTCTTCTGGTCACTCCTGTGGCTTTTCTCAGACATCTCATCTCTGTTGTAACCAGTTGTCTCTTATGCTTTGTTGTTAAGGACCATGTTTGACATTGGTAGCAAAGGGTTGGAATGAAGATAAAGACCTGCTTTAGTTTTAAACCGTTGACAGATACGTTTAATGATAGTCTTCGCTTGCTCATAACTGACAAGATAATATTCTTGAGGTAAATTCCTTCTTTCTTTGGCTAATCTATCTGCAACTTCATTCCCTTCGATGTTACAGTGTGACGGTATCCACTAGATCACTAGTCTCTGGAAATTATTGTGCAGCTGAACTAGAACTTCCCTCAATTCACCTGTTAGTAGTACAATATTCCTGTGCACTTGTTCTTTATGTTGCAAGACCATTTCTGCTGCTTTCTTGAGAGCTTCCATATATGCTTTAAAATTGGCTGAGTGCTTGCATGTAGCTATGGAAAAAGTAATATCTTCCTCGTGTTTTAGTCTGAGCGCCACTCCTCCTCCATTCTCTGTTTTTTTCTAATCTTCTTCTGTGTTCGTCCTCAAACTCCTGCAGATTATCCGGCTATAGTTTGGAATGCAGTCATGGTTTACAGCATTGCCGCGATTTCTGCATCTTTCGGTCTTATACACATCCAACTTCAGCATGGCTTCTGGATCCCTTTGATTCAATATCGAATATGACAGCCAACTCTAGTCTAAAACCTCCTTTGTCGTCTCGTACGACATGCATGGACAATAAACGATGTTGCTCCCTTCTTGGGCCTAAGCAACACACAGACTGTTAATTCTAATCAAAACCAGTTATGAATTACGCCAAACTATTGTAAACTGTTCAAATGAAGGGAAATGCTATAAATGTTATAGTACTGTATTACCACAGATTTAAAAACAAATATTAGGAGTACTATAACGTGAATTCCGTTCCTTGTATAAATTTCATTCAACAATGGCGTGCGTTCTACGTAACAACTTGTTCTACATAAATCTGTGTGTTTATATTTCAGGCAGGTGAAATATCTTTAGAAAAAAACTTTTTAAAAAAAACCACTAAATAACGTAAGAAAATAGGAGAAAAGCTCGAAAAAGGTAGACATGTTTGCTAGAAGAGAAATGAAAAAGTGCATATGCAGTATTTCCAAAATTGTGGCATAAGATAAATTGAAAAGAGCCCCCCCCCCCCCGACCTGGTGCGTAAAGTTTGTTAGAATGGGGAATCGTTTGACACAACTTTCGACATGATGGAATGACACGTGAACATCCACGAACTCTACAGAGTTTAGAGTATTTTTGTCATTGTTGTGCTCTAAATTCAAACTTTAAGACAGATCTAAAGATCATAGATAGGTTCTCCAAAGTCTATATCAACTATGGGATTACTATCAATACAGAGAAAAGAGAAAACAGAGGTTATATTCTAGCTGACACCTGTCAAAATATACAATGAGTCCTGCATAGGATAAAGGTAAATTTTGTGAAACTGAAAGCGGTTTATATAGTCAATACCTTGGTAGTACACCATTAAAAAAGGCCATTATCAATGATGACGTGTATACCAGATCTCTAAGGCAAGAAGCACCATCAATAAACTTTATGCAAATATTTGGCATAGAAATGACATTACAGGCTATGCTGACGGTTTACAGAATATAGTAGTGGTATTTCTAATGCGGTTGAAACAAAGACCATACACAGGTGACATGTGATCAAGCTCAATCACCGTGATATTATTATTACATTTTCTGTCCAGTGTGATGACCCCTTGAATGGAAGTTGTAAACTTGAGACATGACATCCCCCGTTTTAGTATGTTTCCTTTGACACTTCAAATATCATCATGAAATGGATAATTCTGGTCTGCTGATGAGCAGGTACGAATGAGCACTGCATATCTTCACTCTTTGTAGCACAGTAGGATAGTAAGAGATACGTTATCGCCACTATTTACGTCATCTATAAGTTTGGAATATAATAATAATATGACCCATAACCCGTCAGGGTCGTCACACTGGATACATCAGCACAAAACGCCCTCCAAACAACTCTATTCTCAGCCATTCGGAAGTGTAGAAAATCACGCCCAGAACATTCCTTGATGTTATCAATCCAAGGTTTTCTCTGTCCTCATCTCCTCCTTCTATTCACGACTAATTAGTTTAGAAGTAAAGGTTTCAAATGGCATACAGGATTTACTTTATTGTAATATAGTTACCCCATGTGTGCAACGTCCCATTTAGCAGAGCATCACTGTCGAGAGTATCACCACAGCATGTAACTCGTGCTGCAAATGATAATCCTCAGGAATATATGAAAATTTTTCTTTTCAAACAAGAATTCACAAACAAAATTTGCACTCCATTTCAGCTGAAGTTTACGCCGTTAGTGACCCTGTTATGACTTCTAAACTCACAGAGCGCTTCCAGACAATGTGGAACCTGGAAGCATTACCGAAAGACGTTAAGAATGTTTCCATCATACATCTATACAAAAGAAAAGGAAATTGCATAGCTTGCGATAACCACCAAGGCATATTCCTGCTCTCTATAGCAGGCAAGATGCTGGCTAAGTTCCTGTTAAACAGACTGCAGGTCCATCTTGGCGCAAATTTCCTCCCAGAGAGTCAATGTGGCTTCCGAAGAGGTACGGACGGTTGACAAAATATTTATTGCCACGCAACTATAGGAAATGTGTCGCGAACAGAACATTGGTAACTACACCACATTTGTCGACCAAACTAAGCCATTCGAAACTGTAAATCGCGAAGGATTATGAAAGATCATGGCCAAATTTGGATGTTCCGAAAAATTCACCAACAATGTTCGCCAGTTCCATGATGGTATGACAGTCTGTGTGCAAGATGACGGCGCACACTCAAACCCGTTTCCAGTGACTAACGGTCTCAAACAAGTTTGCGTACTGGCTCCGACGCTCTTCAACATGGCGTTCTCTGCCATGTTAAATGATGCCTTTCGGGAGTACATTGGCAGGATCGAGCACCTGAAATGGAAATCCTTTAAAAGTCCCGCATGCAAAATATATATGCACTGCTGATTAGGTCCCAACTCCGCTGGACTAGCCAAATCTTCCGTATGCCAGATAATCGCCTTCCAAAGAGATTATTCTGTGAGGGACTGTGCGATGGTAAACGTTCAAGCGGAGGGCAGAAATGGCGCTTTAATTATCACCTAAAGAACCCTCTCAAGCACTGCAGCATCGATCCTAGCTCCTGGGGGACTACAAACTTTGATCGTTCAGCTAGGCACACCAAGATCACTGTTGGCATCACTAAATTTGAAAAAGAGAGAACACTGCGAGAAATCTACAAGCAACGGAAGCGTAAGGACCAATATTAAAACTCTCCTATTCGGGACACTCTGCACTTCTGACGTCACAAATTTAATAGAATTTCAGATTAGCAAAATTTGATAAAAAGTTGGAATGGTTAAGCAAACGTGAACCTTAATTTCATCTGATACAGGCTTGTTTCAGACTATCAAGATGGATAAGACCATATACAGTGGAATCCCGTTATAACACCTTGGACTGGACCTACAAAATATGTATGTAATAACAGAATTTCGCTATATACAGTACTAACAATATAGAATAAATATATTCAGGGATTTTGTAAAGTGTTGTTATATAGGGAAACTTGTTATAAAAGAATGGGCTATAGAGAGATACCACTGTATCAACATATGGTTATGACACGAAAATGATGCAGAAAACAAAATTTAGTTTAGTTTTCTGAATCTACATTGACACACTCATGTCAAACCCATAGGTGCTGTTCTCTTCCAGCACAGGATAATAATGATGCATGCTGATTATTCCTGTTAGCACATTGGTTACGCAGCCTCCTGTTTTGCTCTCTCTGGTGGGAGGGGGTATTTCCAAATTCTTTCTGTGGCAACATCATATCTTTCTTGCCCATATGTTGCCAAGGCCTAATAAGTGAGCAAAGAAATGTAACACTGCTCAGGCTGCAATGCATGTTGTAAGAGGTATCTCTTCAGCGTTCATTTTTCAACTCTCGCTGGATCTCTCTTGTAGAAAGGACAGTGGCCCTACTAGATTTTCAGCAGGATATAGCCCAGAGAATAGAAATGCTTTGTGACGCCAGTTTATTTGTGCCATTGGCCAGACATAGCCTATGTATCTTCAGCGGGTAAGAGGTATCTAAACAGGTCTGACATGGGGTTGACGACCCTATCCATCTCCACTATGATGAAGCCTGATGGAGACTCATGCCTGAACTTCTGGGAGGGAATCAACCCTTTGTCTGCAGTATGCATTTAGATTGCAAGAAAGTCACAGCAAAAGTCCTCTCGGAGTAGAAGATCATCCATCTCGTAGCACTGCACTGAGTAAAACAGTAAACTGGGACTTGTAAATCCTCCGGAAAAGCACCTCTTCAAAAAATAATAGATAAACACCAACCTGGCGCTGAAAGTAAAACTCCCCCACTTAGCAAATAAAACACAAACTTGCGCTCCTTTTAGTTCTATCATCATGAAATCTTTGTTCAGTCCCGTGTCCTGAATTAGATAGTTCTCATGCAGTGATTTCTTCTTCTTCTTCAGCGTACATTCTCAAACTACTGCTGAATTTCTCTTGTAGCAGGACCATGGTCCTACTAGGTTTCCAGAGAATGGAAATGCGTTGTGTCGCCGTTTTATTTGCGTAATGGGGTGACAAATTTGTTTTCGGCAGAATGTAGTGATTTTAATGTCATTCTGGCACATAATTCCGTGCTATAGTGCAGGTGTCTAGTAATGTCGACAGTGATACAAACCGTGACAAAAGTCATGCAAGTTCGACTGAGATTGGGAACCAGATCTCTCATACAACTGGCGTACTAGCAATATTTTTACAGACATCCACCATTTAGAGGAAGTGGTAAAAACACTGAAAGTATTAGTTACCATTACCCGACTGAAGTCAGATGTGACAGGCTACTTGGCACAAATAAAATGACAAAACACATTTTCTTTCTCTGGACTACACCCTAATAAAAAATCTAGTATGACCACTGTCCTGTTACTAGAGAGATCTAGTAAGAGATTGCAAATTGAATGAAAAAAAACACAACATTTCCTCTAGTTCTGGTGCCTTAAAAGCTAATATATATGCTTGTTCATTAATGTGAATTTCCACATGTTCAGGACAACAAATCCAGTCTTAGCAGATAAGAGTAAGCAATGTACTCCACCCACTCATGTCTGAGTCACACATTTCTTATCTACTAAAGCTCCCATTGCTGTTGTGTCATAAATCCATTTTTGTGCTGCAGCAATCGCTATTTTCATGCCTTATTTTCGACAGCACTCAGTCAAATATCACAACAATCAATGAGGATATTGCCATGCGCATTATTGTGCTAGTGAAGCTATTTGTAGTCTTCATGCAAATGTCTGGATTCGTTGTGGTCTGAGCCTGGACATACAGTAATATTAACAAATCCTTAACTAAAAGACATTGTAAAATTATATAATAAATCGTTGACTAAAAGACACACAATACAATGTTAACAAATCATTGATTAAAAGATATACAATGTATTCAGTGTTCTTTGCTTTGCAAGGGAAAAAAACACAGATTTTTCCAAGCAACAAAGGTTAGTGCCACTTCAACTTTAGTGAATTTGGACTGCCATCTGTGTGGGTGTCCTACCCATAGATAGATTGTCCTACTGGGCTAGAGTTTCCTATCTACACTTACTTTCACCACTTGAACTGCCTACTATTCGATTATGCTCAGTCTGCAGCTTTCATCCACATATCCAAACTTATCTCACCAATAGGCAGTACCTGTAACCCGATGACTAGCTGTTGATGGTGTGCGTGTGATAGATTTTTAGTGGCTCCTGTGTCAGCGAGATTGTCACATCATACAAAATTGCATTGTCATAGTGATGGGCAGTATGAAATATATACCAACAAGGCCAGAATGGTTGTGGTCATTAGCGCAGTGATGTCTGATCTAGGAAGGAGGCGGTTAGGTGCAGCTCTTCTAGGTTTTCCCAGAGCCTCCTTTCAATCTATGTATGTACAGGCAATATCTGGTTTAGGTGTTGCAGATTTTTGACAATCTTGTAGTAAGTAGTATGGTGACTGTGTCATCTTGACATGGACATACAGGGCTCGGTGCCTTGCCCATTCTGTGAATATGAGCATTTAGGCCACAGTTGCTTGTTCTAATTCTAAAGATAGTTCTCTGGTCTCGTATACACAGTTTTTGTATCACATACTTTTTGTGGCCATGTTTCCATTTGTTTTTCAGGTGGATTTTATCAGTGTTTATGTTGTATTGTAATTGGTAGGAGTGATCTCTTATTCCTTTTTGGCTACGGATTTTTTTCAGTCTGCTATTTGATTGTCAAGTATTCTGCAATGGGCTGGTATCAATTGTATGTTGATTGTGCAGGACACAACATTATTTTTTAAAGTTATAATGTTTTGTTCTGAAATATCTGTCTTATTTGATGAAATGCTCTGCCATTGTCTGTTAATATAACATAGTGTTCACATTTGTGGTTTTATATCTTCTTCTTCTGTGTTCATTCTCAAACTCTTACAGATTAGCAGGATAAGCCCAGAAAATGGTTTGCATTATGTCATGGTTTATAACTTTACTGCAATATCTGTGCTTTTCAGCCTGACACATCTGACTTCAGCATTGCCTCGGGGTCACTTTGACATTATATAGGATGGGACAACCAACTTCACACCATATCCTCAGTCATCTCTTATGACATACATGGAAGGTAAACAGTGATACTATTCTTTGCTCTCCTTTCATGCTCTGGCAACATAAGGGTGTTGGGTTTTATGAGATTAAGTGCAGTCTCAGCTATCAATTCAGCTTACATACATCACAATATTAACAAATCATTGATTAAATAAAAGACATTGGTACAACAATGCAATAACAAATCATTGATTAAATAAAAGACATTGGTACAACAATGCAATAACAAATCATTGATTAAAAGATATACATTATGTTAGTAACAAATCATTTACTAAAAGACAAACGGTACAATATTAACAAATTATTGACCGATAGACATTGATAAAATGCTATAACAAATCATTGTTTAAAAGATATATGATACAATACTAACAGGTCACATTCAAAGATCAAATCACTAGTGTAAGGAATAACTCAACAAGCTGGAATGATGGAAAGCTATAATGCAGGAAAACTGCAAATGTGAATGAAAATAGGTAAATTAAAGTATTACCAATAGTAAAAATGACACACTAGGAATAAAACACAAGAACAGACAACTTTTCAACTAAAAGCATTAATTCAAAGCCATTTGGTATGATGCTAATAAACCACTTACTCAAAACCATTTGATGTAATGCTTCCACAGAAAGCTGTATGAGAGCACTGAGGAGATTTCAAATACAGCAGCATTTATTAAGCATATATAAATTGACTACACGATATTACAGAATTCTGAACTAAACAACAGAGAAATAGGAAATGCAGAAATTCTAGTAGATGAAATAAAAGAGGCCATACGAACATTGAAAGGAGGGAAGTCACCTGGTATAGACAACATTCCAGCAGAATTGTTGAAATACGGGGGCATTAATGTGGTAAATATTATGACCAAAATATGCCAAAATATATGGAACACAAAACAATGGCCCACTGAGTGGACACAATCACTAATAATACCAATTCCCAAGAAAGAAAATTTGAAAGTGTGTACAAATTACAGAACAATTAGCCTTATAACACACCCCAGTAAAGTGATGCTCAAAATACTACTTAACAGAATAAAACACAAGTCGGAAGAAATAATTGCAGAAGATCAAGCTGGCTTCAGAGCAAACAGAAGCACCGTTGAACAAATATTTAACCTCCGAACACTAATCGAAAAACATATTCAACACCAACGTGATTTATACCACAACTTCATTGACTTTACAAAGGCCTTTGATCGTGTTTGGCATGATGGTCTGTGGCACATACTAAGGAAATTTAATTTTGACACCACAATTATAGACATTATTGAAGCTCTGTACGAAAATGCAAATAGTGCTGTCTTGTCACACAATACAATTGGAGAGTTCTTCAAAACAACTGTGGGAGTTCGACAGGGATGCATAATGTCCCCAGTACTTTTTAACATATACTTAGAGCACATCATACAAGAAACATTGCATGACTACAACACGTCTATATCGATCGGAGGTCGCCCTATTTGCAACTTGCGTTTCGCTGATGATATTGATCTTATAGCTGGGTCAGAACAATCATTGCAAGAATTAACATCAAAGTTAGAAAAAGTTACCAGCAAGTACGGAATGGAAATCAATTCAGATAAGAGCAAAATTTTGGTAAACAGCAGAGACACAGAAAACCAGACTAATATCATGATGAATGGACACGAGCTTGAAGAGGTGAATACCTTCAAATACCTTGGATCCAGTATATGCAGCGATGGTAAATGCAAAGCAGAACTAAAAATAAGGCTGGAGATGGCTTTAGCGTCATTGTCAAGGCTAACTGTGATTTGGAAAAGCAACATCAGTGTTGGAGTGAAAATCAAACTGTATAGGTCGCTGGTGCTTTCTGTTGTGTTGTATGGTTGTGAGAGTTGGACACTCACTGCGGACATGGAGAGAAGATTACAGGCTTTCGAGTATAAATGCTACAGAAGAATTCTACGAATTTCCTATAGGGAACATAAGACCAATGTGTACGTAAGAAATAAAGTAGAGATGTGTGCAGGTGTCCAGGAGCCATTGCTTTCAATAGTGAAACGACGAAAACTAGCATGGTTCGGACATGTATGCAGGCACGATTCCTTGTCAAAAACAATACTGCAGGGAACTGTCGAGGGTGGAAGAAGCAGAGGAGGACAAATAAAGACATGGACAGACAACATCAAGGAATGGACAGGGCTAGATATTTCCACACTCATCCGCATCGCTGACGATAGAATTCGCTGGAGGACTCTGTGTGCTGAAGCATCCAATGTGGTACCCCTACGACCCTGAAGGGTTATGGGTTTATTGATTGATTGATTAAGAAAATTGAATTTGCTGTGTAGACATGTCAAATTTCAAACGAGAAGACATAATACTAATAAACCACTCACTCAGAGCCATATTCAAGCCACAGATACAGGTGAAGTTGAGGTTTTGTGTGTGTGTGTGTGTGGGGAGGTAACCTACCCCCTCTCTGGAAATAAGGACATGACATTTAGTAATAGGAAACATGTCATAAAAAGTGGGCAGACTGCCTCTATCCCTTTGACTTTTACAGTGCAGTCTCGTGATCTATTTATGTTTGCGCCCAAATACTGGAAATTTGTTATGTCCTAGTTCGAAATTGACAAATATTATCTTTGGTTATACTTTCACTTTATTCGTTGTCATAATTTGTGTTTCTCCCTCCCTGGAAATAAGGACATGACATTTAGTAATAGGAAACACGTCATAAAAAGTGGGTAACCCCTCTCCCTTACAGATTTACAAAAAAATCCTTATATCACACGGAAATGACCTTTTAAAAAGATTACTACCTCCCCCCCTCTCCAAACCGAAGATGTATCAACAGCCCTGGCCATATGGTACAATATTGACAAAACATTAATAGAAAGCAAAATGGTGCTGTTAATACTTCCTTTTTCTCGTGAGGGAGTTTTCATGTATCTTGTGTGATAAAGCCGTATGTCTTACAGTCGCCATGTCATGTTCAGGGTGGGTTTTTTAATTTACACTCCAACAGAAAAAAGCCATGTCCTTATACCGGGGATTGGACCCTGAAGCTCATTGATGTGAGACCAAAGTTCTAACCTCTTGACCATGCATCATCCATATGGTACAACACTAGTAAAACATTCATCAAAGCCACGTGTTACAAAAAGGACATATGGTACATAGTGATTAAAAGACATACTGTTTATTATTTTTTCATCAATAAATACAGTGCACAAGGCAATCTATGTAATACTACTAGTACTGTGCAACTGTTAGTTTGTATTTCAACAACAATTATTGTTTTAACAATAACAGTTACTTAGGCTATTCTTCACCTATCTAATGCAACCAGTGTATTAGAGGGGTGAGGTGCATTGTGCAACTGTTAGTTTGTATTTCAACAACAATTATTGCTTTAACAATAACAGTTACTTAGGCTATTCTTCACCTATCTAATGCAACCAGTGTATTAGAGGGGTGAGGTGCATTGTGCAACTGTTAGTTTGTATTTCAACAACAATTATTGTTTTAACAATAACAGTTACTTAGGCTATTCTTCACCTATCTAATGCAACCAGTGTATTAGAGGGGTGAGGTGCATTGTGCAACTGTCAAAGTTTGTATTTCAACAACAATTATTGTTTTAACAATAACAGTTACTTAGGTTGTTCTTCATCTATCTAATGAAACCAGTGTATTAGAGGGGTGTTGCGCTGGCTACAGGAATTCCTAGAGCCCTAAGATACTAGATTGATTCTTTTACTGTGGAGGAATGCAATTCTAATATTTGTGACAGACACTGTGCTTGAGTTACTTTTCCTTCAAATCAAACGTTCCTGGCCATACTGAGGCCATGTAGTCATGTGGACTATATGGTCAAAAGTGGTCAATAATGATACTACCAAATGGTTGTATACTTTCACGTTATTTAATATCTGCATGTAAAATGGTGTTACATGCTTTCTTATATGGACACACAGACCCTTTTTAAACAAGAGACTTCTTCTCAAAGCATTGCATACCGTTGATGGTCAAAGTTTTTTGGGCATGTTAGAAAATTCTGGAGAAATGCCCCCACTGCAGACATGAAACAAGAACTTCATTATTTGTTATTCCTGGGTATCAAAAAAAAAATAAAATAAAATGTTATTTTATCTTAGATCATCCCATCATTTAAAAGGTTGGTTGCTGATCCAGCGGTCCATGGGCTCATGCCCTTTGACCCAATCATTTAAAAGGCATTTGCACATTAGTAATAGTACAGTTTCCTGTTCCTACACCACTGAGGCATATTGGGAATACAGTGTTAGGCCTATATTTTTCATTAATTTAATATAATTGGTAACACAGTATTTTTCATTGATCAATGGCACAAGGGACACATTATATATTATATGACATATTCTTTCCAGAATGTAGTCTTTTCTATGTATCTTCTGAACTCCTCACGCTTCTGGCAAGTTAACCTGCTGCAACCAAGGGTATGTTTAAACAATCTGAGATGTCTGTTATTTATTGTCATTTTTGCCTGTTTTTACACCTGCTACCAGCAACCATACCTTTCCTTATTAATTTTTCTGTGCGGTTATGTCTCTTTTTATGGCGGAAAAAACTCAGCTTTCGTATTATAATGTTGTTTGAGAGCCAACCTTTTTCAAAGTTTAATGTTCTTATCACATCTTGATTAGTCATATTTGCTGTCCATGAGGTCCAAATATTCTTCAGCATCATCTCATTTCGAAGACATCTATCCTCTTTGCCACTGTTTTCTTAAGTGTCCATGATTCATCACTATAAATTGTTACTGGAAATATATTTGCTCTAATCAGATGTAAATTAGCTGTACAGCTGGTGCTTGCCAAAGATTTTTAATTTGTGCAAGTTTTGAAGTCGCTATTGTAATTCTTGATTTCTGCAGCACAATGCCCTGAACTGTTTATGTTATGTAAACAAAATATTCAAAATTAATGACATCTTGTTTGTGTTTATGAACTATTACTTTAATCAGGTATTGTCTTTAGGGACACATTACGGACAGTAAATTCATTAAAAGACATTCTAATTATATATCATGGCAGTAAATTAACAAAGGACTGCACTTTAAATACACAATTTAGACGATGCATGTAAATGGCATAATAAGAATTCATTTAAAAAAATGGTAGTCTTATTTACAATAGCACACAATGAGATGAGACATAAAACAGACACATTTTAAAATGAAAACATGAAATAGCTATAAATCAATAATGTACAAAACATCCACTCTCAACAACACATCCATAGTATAAAATATAAACATGTAATATTTTAACCCTTTAGTTGCTGTGCACTAGTTCACTCATTTCTCTGTCTTACAGCTATTGATGAGTTAACAGTTTTTGTTGTGTTTTCTATCCCCTCATTGCAAAAACGATTCACTCTGAAATTGTCAAACTCCAGTACACGTCAACTACCTTATTCATGCAGTATATATTTTTTGCGATAAAAAAAAGGCCATTACCATGAAATCTCTCTTATTTATTTTTGTAGCTCAAGTACAAGGAATCAGCACAGGAGGAAAATCATATTGGGGAAAGAATTTAGCACATCTGGGATCTGCTACTGAGAAAAATTTAGCTAAAGGGTTAAAACAAAAAGCAACAGAAATGTAAATTATTATTTTTAGTGTTTATTCTCAAATCCGCCTGTGTGTTGCCGGTTCCCGAAAGGGAAGCAAAGAATAGCAACACTGTTTACCTTCCACGCATGTCGTAAAAGGCGACTAAGGAGGATATGGGATGGAGTTGGCTGTCCCATCCCACATAGGGTCAGTGACCCAAAGCCATGCTGAAGTTGGATGTGTCAGGCCAAAAGGCGCAGATATCGCAGTAATGCTGTAAACCATGACACAACGCATTCCGTTCTCCAGACTACATCCTGCTAATCTGCAGGAGTTTGAGAACGAACGCAGAAGAAGATTCTCAAATCTTCTGCTGGATCTATCTTATAGTAGGATAGTGGTCCTACCAGATTTCAGCAGGAAGTATTCCAGAGAAAGATGTGTTGTGTTGCATTTTTATTTGTGCCATTGGCTTGACATATCTGACTCTGGCTGTACAAATTAAAATAAATGATAACATTATAAACATTTTGTGCTATATTTTGTAAAACATGTTTTTGATTGTTCATTCTTAAACTTCCACCCGATCTCCCTTGTAGCTGGACAATGGTCTACTAGAATTCCAGCAGGGATTAGTCCAGAGAATGGAAATGTATTGTTTCACCATTTTATTTTTCACAAATGCTGAACACATCTGACTTTGGCGCTGGTAACTAAAATGTTCAGTGTTATTACCACTTCCACTGAATGGTGGATGTCTATTGGTTGGTTGCTGATCCAGTGGTCTATCAGCTCATGCTCTTTGACATTATTTTCAGAAACTAGATAAAGAAAACTCTCATCCCCACACTGGGTATGCAGTGATATGCCTGTATCTATGTGATATGTAACAGATTTTTAATACTATAAAACTGTATACTTGGGCCACTTATCTAAAAATGTAGATAAAAGGAATTTGCTGTTGTACACAGTCTAAGTTATCTGTGAACTTATGGATGATATTTTTGTTAATCATGAAGTGCTGTCTCCAAATCAAAGGTTGATTTGTTGTACACAATTCAAGTTACCTGTGAACTTATGGATGGTATTTTTGTTAATCATCAAGTACTGTCTCCACATCGAAGGTTAGTTGCAATGGATTTCCAGCATCCTCTGTCTCTTGTCTTGGTGGTGTACTCTTGCAAGACTTTATCCTATCCATTTCGTGATATTTCCTTCCCATTTATATATCTGTCTACATCTTACATGTCACCCCTCAAATGTACCATCAAGCAAGGTCTTTATCAATAGTATCATGTCTTTACACAGCAACATAAATTAAAGTACAATACACAAAATTAGACTAGAACTGGAGAACATAAAAAAGCTTCAATGGCTACCTGTCAATTGTGGTATTACTGGAATTGAGAGAGCTGATGCCTTGGAAAAAAGCAAATGGTAAAAAGAGGTAAAATATGTCAATTCAGCTATCATCTGTTGTAAAGTAAGGCCAAAACACTAATCCGCAACCATTATACATCACAGTGGAAGAATGATATGGATATTCATCAGAAACTAGACCCCTATACACCAACAGACCATAGGCAACAACAGACCATCATCTTTCGAGTTAGAACTGACCACTGCAGATGACAGGGCCACCAGTACTGGATCAGGGACGCCAACACAAATGAATGTCCATGCAGAACATACATATAGACCCTAGAACACATACTAAAAGACTGTCCAGATTACAAAGAACTGCAAGACAGGACATGGCCACACTGGACTGCACTAAGGCAAAAAAGTTTGAGGCAATCACTGGGAGCTTTGTCCTGGTAACTGGCCTGAATATCTAGCAAGACCAAAATAACCGTGAACACAGAAGAAGTATCATGTCTTTTAATAACTTTATGTCCAATATGTTATTTTAATATCCTTTAATAGCATAATTATTTTTTTCAAACTTAAAGTTGACCAAACCTCTTTGTTTGTTTCTTCTCTTTCATGAAGTTCTCCATATTCTTCTATATATCTACAAAATATATATTCTCAAGATAAAACTACTGAAATCTTTTATAATTTATGTTTGTATCGTATTCAGGGTAATTCCTATGTTCCATTTTCATTGTTAATTTTATCAGCTCTTTACAGGAATCAGTGGCCACATTTTAATGGCACAAATCATAAATTATTTAACGAAATTAACTTTCACTAAAGACGCATAAACTGCCACATCCATCGGACTGCATCCAAGATGGCACTAGGAGGTGGGGCTCTCAGTGTGTTGCCTGCAGATAGATTCATTGGCAGCAGAGGTTGCATCTTTTTAATCTCTGAGTCATGGAAGCTGTATGAAATTACACATAATATTAAAAAGTGAAATGTGGCCACTGATTCCTGTAATTATTCTTCAGTGTTCATTCTCAAACTTCCACTGGATCTCTCTTGCAGCAGGATCAAAGACCTACTAGATTTCCAGCACAATGTAGTCCAGAGAATGTAAATGCGTTATGTCTCCGTTTTATTTACGGCAATGGCCCGACACATCCGTCTTCAGCATATTACTGTAATGAACCATTTTATCTTTGCCAGTTGCAATGACAACATATCAAGCAATTTAAAAACTACAGGTATAGTTATATTATGTCAACTTATGCCATAATCTAATATGCAGGAACTTACGGCAACTGAAAATAAAATGACCAATATTGGTTGAACACATTTCAGTCTTGGGAATAAAATAATGGAGACCTATTGTTGATTAGATATGTTTGTTTCTTATAGATACGGAAACAGCAAACTTGAATATATAATTTGTCTGCTTCTAAACATGAAAAATAGTCCCTCAGCAAGGATATAGAAACAGAACACACGAACAGAAGAAGCTGATAATAGAATGCTGTGAAGGAAACTAACGGTGAATAATAAGAAATTATTTACCATAATTTGAAAGCACAAATGCACAATTATTCTTAATGAATAATGATTTAACTTTTACATTAAGAAAAATCAAGCTTGCAGCTGATGCTTTTAAAGCAGAAAATACATTTTCTGTTTGGGTGATTGCCCCTGTTTAAATCATACAAAACTGACTGATTTCACTTTTTTTGTCTCATTGTTTGAATTTATTTGCTGTCAGCTTTGATATTATCTGGTAAGTCTGGAAGGGAGAAGGATCGTTTGTCGCTCAAATTTTTCAGCTCAAAATCTGAAATTTTATCTTTATGTCTTTTCACCAACCTTCCACCAGCAAAACCTGCAATGGAGAGTTAAAAAAATAAAACATCTGAAAGTAAAGTATAATGTACGTACTCATAATATGAATATGTCATTATTTTCTGTGTCAGTTCTGCTACAAATTGTAAACACATCTGCTAATTATAAGCATAATCTATTATTATGAATTATTATACACTATGACAAACTGTTCAAACAAAAGAGAAATGGTAATGTTAAGTTTAAAGAAACACATAAATGCATTCCTTCATATTAACCAACAATAAAAGCACTATCTGTTCTTAGCTATCTTCTGTATTGTGTCCCAACTGTGGTTCATCTCTTTCAATTCCTGTTTCACTGTTCTTCTCCATGATATCTTTATTCTTTATTATTCTCTCCTACCGTTAGGTATTTTTTATCTAGGAGTTCTTATTATTACTATTGTGTAAAAGTTGATGGCTACTTCTTACCTACAGCTCCTCCAACAGCCCCTGCAAGACCACCAATCTTCATACCAGCTACAAGACCAATAGGGCCAGCAAAAACACCCCCAATAACAGCACCAACTACAGGAAAAAGTACGGAATTATACTTTGCAGCCTGAAAAAAAAGCAATAAGATAATAGGAGAGATATTGAATCTATGGCATGTGGGGAGATATTGAATATATGGCATGTGGGGAGATATTGAATATATGGCATGTGGGGTGATTTTAAAAATCTTAAATCTGTTCCTACTAGTTCTCATCAGGGTTGACAGATAGAACTATTTATGGTTACATTTTGGACACAAAAAATGGCAAAATTCATAAAATGTGTTCAAAAACTACTAAAAAAATGAGCTCAAATTCAGTACAATTCAACTAAAAGCTGTAACTCTAATCCTATAATTACTTTTATATATTTTTTTCATAATTCATTTATTTAGATTGCCGTGGGAAGGAGAGAGAATCTTCGTTATTTTGTAATTCTTGCTGTCTTTGTCATTTGATTTGGTTCCAGTCCTGGTTGTTTTATTTCATTCTCATCCTTTTTTTAATTGTTAGGTATGTGTCCTATGCATAATTTTTTTTTCCTGTTATCAAAAGTCTGCAATCTTGTCCATTTGCAACATTATTACTTTTATTGTTTGTTTTCTGTTTGTTCTGTATCATTCTTGATAAACGCTGTATGATTGAAACATTGATTTAATCTGTTTTTGTATACTGTTAATTATATTTTTTAATTCAATTAGCTGGTTTGTGAACGGTAAAACTGTTTTGTTTGTGTTTTTGGAAAACAGTTTTATTGAAGCCTCACCAATTATTGATTAACTGTGTTCTTCAAGATTAAGTTGTATTGTATTTCTTATTTGTATTTTGAAAAGAGATTATGAAAGAAATGTATCAACATTTACTTGATAATTTCTGATGTGATCAGAGTTTTCATAAATTTAAACAAGAAAATATGAAAATAATAATACATTTTCATGCTGAAGGCAGATATTGCAGCAAAGCTGTAAGCCATGACACAAGGCATTTCGTTATCCAGAATACATCCTGCGAATCTGCAGGAGTTTTATAATGAATGCAGGAGAAAAGAAGATTGTATAATCATACATTTTTGTGACAAATGACATTTATAAATGACAATATGCAATCATGAAATGGCCAATATGGCAACCTTGGTTCTTACTTGATTGTCCCCTGACATACTGTCCTGGACATGCTGGATTCCACAGTAATGAAAGAGCAGACAGGTTTACACTAAAAATATTAAATTAGTAGCGTATTCTATTCAGAACACAGACATAAACCCAGCATTTTTTGGCTGTAGTGATTTTCTAGGCAATATAAATACTTTAGTAGTTTGCCATTGCTTTCTGAATGCTCCTGATGCACAATTGTTTGTGGAGGGATTCAAACCCAGTACCTTGGCGATCACAGACATGCACTGTACCACACCACCATAGAGGCGGCCGGGTTTACATAAACAGCACATATATTTGGTGAATTGAACATGGGTAAAGGAGACATTTGCTTAGGAGCATCTGCTGGATGTAGGCGCTGCGAGAGATGATTCTTCTAGGCTGCGATTATGATAGTTTTGTATTGAGTGTGGCATGATTAAGACTGAGCTCTTGCCAGGTAAAATGAGAAATGTGCTTAACCAGCAAGATAATGGAGGTTTATAACAAACAATAAAATTACCTTTGCAAGCTGATGTGTTCCTTCTTTGACATTTTCATGGGCAGTCACAATGTTATCTTCTATGCTATCGATGACCTCCCCTTGTTCCTGAAAGCAAATAAGCAAAACATGGCTAACATAAAACAAAGTGTCTAAAAATAATATCTGTTAATAAATGTCTGTTAAAATGATCTTTTAATAGCCACCCATTTTTTTTGTGCAGGAAGATATCAGTTGTTTGCACCAAGATGGCACTGCAGGCACAATTATTTTGCGAGAACAATATAGGTATATGCTTTCTGATTTGTTAAAATACAGCAAATATGTGAGGAGATCTGAAAAATAGGTATCAGGGAAGTATTACTATACTGACTATACCTCAGCTGTACATTTACCTGTTAAATGTTTCTATCTTTATAAAGTGTGATCCTTGTATTTCTCCCTGTACTTCATCATTTAGTTGTTTTATCAGTTTTCATAATATCCTAGTGTCTCTTTCAAGGTTCAGAGACTGTTTTTTTCTTTCCAGCTGCTCCGTCTGGCTTGTAACTTGGCTCTTTGAAATTTAGCCTTTGTTTGATGATATTTGTTGTGATGTTCTTGGCTAGGTCTGTTCTCTGCGTGCTGTCTAGATATTTCCATCTCGTTCTGCAGCTTCTCCAGTTCATCATTCTAGTAGAGTTTGTAGTTTTTGTGTGCACCTCTGGGTTTTACTAGCAACATGTAGTATGCATCTGTTAAATTCACTCACTGCTCTATTGATGTCTTTGTCCATGTTCATGTCCTTAGCAAGAACACTGGTTAAATACTGGTACATTCCAGTCTGCCCTCTTATAGTTCCACCTAGTGAGTGTACTGCTGTCCTTGATATCTTCATTGTGGATTTCCAAAAATACTGGTCGGTGGTCACTACCTCCAAGCTGCTTTCCAACGAGACGTGTAATGTTCCATTCAAGGACTGGTGAGTTGAATGCCAGGTCTGGTGTAGAGGTGGTGTGCATGCTCTTGAGTAGAAGGTTGGTGAGTCTGCTGGCTTGTTAATAAGTATGAGATTATTTTCATCATGCCAGCTCTCACGTTCCTCACTCTCTTGTCCATGTGATCATAGCCCCAGCTCTGAGAGTGGCCATTGAAATCACCACACACCATAAGTCTCTCTTTTTCTGGGATTGTTTCTAGTGCCAATGGTCTATCAATTCTGTACTGTCTGTTTTTAGGTGGAGCATCTAATATTCTGCCAACTCCATATATACTTCCAGCTGACATGCACTGATATTTCATTCTCTGTTTTTCAATATATTTGATCAAATACATTTTTCCAACAGTTTTTGTAATCTCTTAGTTCCTCACATGATCTTTTTTCCTTTTTGCTGCTTTTCTTTTACATCTCATTTTAATTTTCATGTAGTAAGCTTTCTCTATTGTTCTTTAGTTAGTGACCATGTCTGACATTGATGACACAATGTTGGTACACGAATATTGAATTTATTATTTGCCTTTTCATTTCTTTTTTGAATTTGTGATTTGCTTTTTGATTGTCCAAAAATACCCAGCAGAAATTAGATTTGTTGGGCTGAAATGTGCAAATATTTCAGCCAAGATATAAAAATTCAATACATTCTATTCTTTGATCAACACTTGAAAGAGTACAAATGTAGAAGAAAAATTAAATAGCTCACATGTTTTGAAACAATCTCCAGACTCCTGCTCTATACAAACCTTTTCTTATATGTGAGCTCAGCATGTTCATACATACCCACAGGTACAATCTATAACATTCTTCACTTTTTTCTATACAAATATTGTCTTATATGAGAGTTCCATGCATTTGTGTACAGCCAGACACACATTCTTCATTCTATACAAACCTCAACTCTTGTGGCAAAATGATGCACTAATTCATTCAGTTCAACAATGTTCTGAAAAATTAACCAAAATTACAATATTATATTTTTAAGAACTAACAAAATGTCTAGCAATAAATTCAGCAGACAAACTACAGTTCTTGGATCAATATAATAAAAGCACAAAACATAAGTGAAATTAGAAGTACCAGTATGTGGTTTCCTACTACAGTGAGTCTCTACATTGGGTTCCTACAAACCCCATTTTGAGCTGTATTTATCCGTGTGACTCTCCACTTTTCACCAAATAAAACCCCATACTGTTGTGTAATAAAATCAATAGTTATTTTTAAAAAAATGTGTTGTGTTTTTATTAATACATAAATTACACATGTAATATGTTGCTAATAATCTGTAGCGGAGAGTTACAGATTATGTCTAGGATGACCAAGGCACCAGTTTAAATTTCCACCATAGGCAGTTAGTTGTGCACTTAGACTATTCAGAAAGCAATAGTAAAATACTGAATGTAAATTTCTTTAAAAAAAACTAGTCAAAAAAAGATGCTGGGTTGATCACTATCTTCTGAATTGGAAATGCTAGCAACTTTTTAAAGTTATTGCCCCTTTCATTGAATGAGATCATTGTGGCTGACATGTATTTTGTACATGAAATTGTTACAGTTACTTATAAGTTTTTGTTTTCTATTTATATTATTTATATATCTTTTATATATATTGTCTATCCATATAGATTTATTTTCAACAGTTTGGAACCTTTCCACATAGCTACATTTACTCAGTATGTTGACTGTTACCATAGTGGTACTATGGAATCCCTGTACAGTGTGTCCTTTAACCTTTAGCACGCTGTATTTACAATTCAGTCAGTGCATACTGCCAGAATTGTGTCATGTCTTGATTTCGGACGGCAGCATCTACCGCCCGATTCGCTAAACCTGAAACCGAATGAAAAAATAGAGATCAGTAACTTTTTGACAGAATGTTTTGGCAACATTGAGAGAATTTATCGCCACTTTGTTTAATGGTGAGGATACGATGTCTAGTGATTTTTAAATGGAAATTCGAGCAATTTGTAGTCATCTGCATCGCGGCAAAGCGATATGACAGAAAATCGAGTTTATTATACTATTCTATCATCGTATATTCAGTGAAATCATCATTTTTTCAGCTGAAAAAGGGAAACACTTGAGAGGTAAGTTCTTCATATTCATTATTTAAAATATGTCACGAGGTTTCCATTATGTAAAATATATAATAGATTTCACAGCTGTTGATCGATCAAAAATACGGTACGCCTAGATTTAGATAGGTCTACATCTGTCTTTATCACACGTCTTGTATCACGCATATACAAACAAAACGTACACCAATATATGCAGAATTTAATTCCTTATTTATATGTGCAAATATTATTTAAATATCTGTAACAACAAAAAAGTTATCACGATTTAAAAACAGCCACCGACGATTGCGCAACATTTCCGAAAACTAATTCCGCAACAGAAGAGAAATTGCATAATTGTAAACACAGCATGCCTAAGGTTAATAACAAATTTTCCTATTTAACAACATTTTAAAATCCTCAGTTATATTCATTCTTTATTGTTTATACTACATATGGCAAATTTATGTTATTACATACATATTTTGCCATCCAGACCATGTTTTAATAATGGTATTATTACTGTATTATTACATTACAAATAATTATTACATTACAAAATTATGTTTAGGTCAATGTTACACTATGCACTTTTTATGCGGAAAACTATAATACCTCTTGCAATTGTTCCCATGAAGCTGATGCTTGAGAATTGTGTGGCACCACATGGAGGCTTGTGTTTACCAAAGGTGCTGGCATTATGGTCAATGTGGTTGGGAGACTGCCAAAAGGAGTATCTGTCACAGTGTCCCCATTCTCAAAACTGTCATAAATAGTCTCAGATTGATCTTTAGAATTGGGCAAAGAATTTTTCTGATGTAGATGTGAAGAAGTCTTCTGAAGAAGTGTTAAATCCCCTTTTCCAGATTCCATTAGACATTCTTCAGAAAAACCTGGAAAAAAATGATATGTATTGTGGTACAATTAACTTTATGTAATTACCCTATATTAAAGTGTAGTTTTTCTAACAATAAACTGATTGAACTCCAATATCTTGGTCATTTTTGTGTTCCCAATTTAAAGTTATTTCCCTGTAAAGTCAGATGTTTTTTGATGGATCCCTGAATCTTTCAAGATGATACATGATTTTAAAAATATTCTGCATTTATGTAAAAATAATTAACAAATTTTTATTTTGTATTTTTACAAGGTACCGGGGTATATTTTTCTTAATTGGTGTTACTGTAGTTTTCTAAAATGAATATTCAGTATTGATACCATTTAGTTTGTGTCTAGCATCATGTATTCAGTTCTAACTAAATAAAATTTCCCCTCTCCAAACCCCTCATTTATACAGATATGGGTATCACACCCATAGAAATATTACTATGCAACTTTCATATTTATTTTTACATATTATGCATACCTGAGCCTAATAGAAATTTGAAATATTCCATAAACATATTTTTCTCATGGAAAACTTTACATGGTGTAATAGAGAATGAAATCAGAAAGAAAACATCATCATCATCATGTTTTTATTCTGTGTTTTTTTTCTCAAGCTACTGCAGGTTACCAGTATGTAGTCTAGACAATGGAATATGGTGCATTATGGTTTACAGCCTAACTGAGATACTTGCTGCTTTTAGCCCAACACTATTCAGCAGCATTTAGATATTGACAACAACAACAACAGCCCATCACAACTGATTGTAGCATTGCATTGTTGGACAAAATTGACTTTATATGGGGTAGTTGACCCTCATTTAAATCTGCTTAACTCCTTGGCTGTGGAGGTATTCTTAAGAAGCAATGAAAAGTTAGAGCCATTTTGCGGACATCTTAAGGAGTGCTTGTTCACGTGTTCTTATAATGCATTGCGGAAAGCAATTTAAGGTGTTTAAATACTCATATTGGCTAGTTCCAGCTGTTTAATCTTACGGGCTCTGTAGGCGACTCTGACCCCCGACGTCATTACATAATTAGGGCTTGTAGGCATCTCCATTCACCCTCGTTGCTATGCCCCGATTCATCAGGGTGAAATAACACAAAGTTCAGCTCATATGATGTAAAATTCCTGCCACACAAAGCTAGGAATACGTCACAGCTTATAGGTCAAATTCCTTTATACATTACGATTCTAAGAAGGAGAAAGCCGGCTGATTTTGTCAATGAATTTCTGGAACAACGACTGTAGATTTCCATCGCCACATTTTACTATCAAACGTAGTACCGTGTTTTAAGCTTCATGATTGTTGTGGTAAGTAATATCTACATGTTTTAGTTGTTATAATATTATAAAAATCATTTAGAATGTTCGTTTATTTATAGAAAACACACAAAAGCAATATGTATCAGGAGTTCCAGTCCTGGTTGGCATCTGTGAGTCTCACCAATGGACCACTAGACAAACCACCCACGCAACAGAAAACTTTGGTAGATGACATGCCATTATATTGAGGTTATCTTCTTATAGAAGCTTCATGGCACGTCAACTATACAATTATGCTTCTCATGCTTTTATTTTGTTGTTGTAATGTGTTTTATGCTTTGTTGTTTTTTATATATGTATGCACCCTCTGTGGTTGAGAGGGAGCCATAGATGTACTGCGCAGCACTGAGAAGGAGGAAACTGACAGTAGTTTTTTTCCTATGGCTGAGGCCCATCATAGAGGCACAGTGACTCAGGACATGTCAATCCTTTTGATTTGAACATTTGGTTGCATGCCTGGAGCAATAGAGAAGTTTGATATAACCATTAGTCAATTAGTGGCGGGGAATGAACATAGTAAGCCCTATCTTGGCTGCAGTGGCTCAGAGCTGTGCATAGGTTGAAGCCTACCTTCTTGGTGATGTGATAGTTATTCTCTGGCTCTGGCCCAGGGTAGGCAAAAACTCCACAGACTTGGCAACAATATAATGCCAGTAAAACAGATAGTATTTACCAAAGAGATCTGATGTTGTCTTGGTTATCAAGGTCCGCGGCAGGCAGTGGGTAACCAGGCTGCTCTGGCCGAGAAATTAACTAACAAAGCGCATAAAAAACAACACCACAAAAACCAACGTGCACAATACACAACACAGCAACAACACCTACACAAGCACCAAAACATTAAACCCAAAAAACCTTTGAGGGAGAACGAGTAGAGCCAAGATTGTCATAAAACAAAGTCTATGCTTAGCATCCTACAACTGAACATCTGTGGTATAAGAAACAAAAAATTAGAGCTTGCTAATTTACTACACAATCACATGTGGCAATCTTACAGGAGACTATACAGAAAGACAATGACCCATATCTGTCTGGATATACCAGCTATGTTTGTAAGTGTACCAACTGCCATGACATAATTACTTGTATCAGGAATGACATTCAGGGACATGTTACCCAGCTAACAGCCCATCCCACAGACATGCAGAAGGTGACCATCTGGCACTCTGGAGGAGTATTGACCTATTTACTCCCACAGCCAAGGGGTTAATTGTCTCTTGAGCACACACGGTTTATGGCATTTATTTGTTGTGTTTGGAACATTAACAATATTTTAAAAGCAATGTCTTAATAAGGATATCATGCTTCAATTATTATATTACAAATATGACTTCTTAACTGGAAGGGTAGTGAAACAGTCTAATAGTCCAAAAACTTGGAATGAGCACAGCAAGAGTTCAGCCACTTAACATAATGCTGGTACTGAATAGTATAAGAGATACCTAAAAATTAAACAATATTTCTTCTTCATCGTTCTTCAGTCCGTTATCAAGTTACAGTGCCAATTACTTTCATGAACTGTGCAATTAATTACAGGTTATCCATGGAACCTGTTGGGCCTGATTAGTAGGTCATATTTTCTTCTTTCTTCTTGGTAGAATTGACATGCATGAAGAATGTGTTCTATAGTCTTTGGGCTCAGCCCACATTTGCACAAGTCTGTCACACCAACTTCAGCGTTCTGTAAATGTGACTTCTCATTTTATTGTGGTTTGTTCGCAGTCTGATGATAATGATTTGTCATGTGTTTGAAATTTGCGAGTAGGGCTCATTAGATTCTGCAGTTTGGTACATTTGCTTCCCCTTTTTCTTAGATATTGCTTTTATCGGTTCTATACTATATCCCAAACCTACTTTCTTTCTGGAACGTGAAATGAAATACAGTATAAAAGGGAGACAAAAACTGTTTTTCTTTTCTTTTTAATTATTTCCCTTGGCACTAAAGATCAAACAACAGTGTTTACTTATTATTTAAATATAAATTTATTTTGGACGATTGTAAGAGAGGGTTAGAAGGGTGAGTGGGTTAAAAGGGTTGCATGGGTGAGAACAAACTGGGATTAGGGAGGTGGCAAATAAGTGCTAATTTCCTCCAGTATAGCTTAGAACGGGTTAATGTTCACATGTAGCCCAGATCGCAACATAAACTCGGTCTTATAGCATATGAAGTGTTGCCGTACAGTAGCCCTTTTAGCAAATTTGTCCCTTAGCATAGTAGGCTAATGTTATAGTATATCACTTTGTGCATATCTTGACATCCATCAGCACTCAATGAATATGTAACATCAGCACTCAATGAATATGTAACATCAGCACTCAATGAATATGTAACACGAGTAATGCATTTGCATCTGCCGAAAGCAAGCACTCATAGTTATGGTAGCGATTTTGTAACTGGGAATGAACTGGCAGAGTGATGTCACAAATAACTAAAAATTTCTGATCAGTGAAGATTTTTTTTAAATTGGGAAAGGTAGGTCAGGGATATGTGATAGAACCCTTCTATCATTGTCTTACAACATTCCCAACAATATTAGAAAAAAAAAACATGTCTTGTATTAATGCTTAACTTATTATTATAATATATTATTATAGTATATCACAATATCCACAATATGAATTACCTGTATCTGAGTTCAAGGGAGAAACATATGATTCCATTCCAATGAAGTTCATGAATTCTTCCATTGCAATGAGAGCTTTAGACTTGACTTCTTGTACTTTTTCATCAAATATTTGAAGATCTTCATCCTTCACCTAAAAAAATCATATATCATAAACTGTTAAATTGTCATAGCAGTGAGATAGTAATATTTGCACCTTTTGCTTTGACACAACCATTTTCATAACTGCACTTTTGGAACTGTGTTTTTGATATCATCTTGTTTGTTTTTTACAATGATTCATACTTTTGAGGTTGAGCATTGTCTTGATGAACTCTAGTCCATGGAATCTGACATTGAGTTCTGTCATTTGGTTCTCTACACCATAACACTTTATATACCATTTTTGATGGCTGTCGAATTACCACTACAGAACCTTTGTGACCAATTTCGACAACCATTGAAAGTGCTTTGACACTTGATAAATACGGCAATCGCAGCTATAATGCCATTACAAATAGCTTGCCTGGGAAAGTATGGTGTTGCAAAATTGCGGCACCCATGAAATACAGTCTACAGATGTCTTGAAGGCAAGATTGTGTAATATATGGAAGGTATTGTAAACTTATACGAAGCATTAAAATAATTAGGATTTTTTACTTGAAATAGCTCTGGGACTTTGAAATTCGTTCAGAAAGTGCAAACATTAATTATGATACACAGAAAGTTTCAAGGCTCTCTGGAGGGCGTTTGAATTTATATACAGAGTTTTTAAGATGATGATGTATGACATCAAGACAAAATCTCAAAACTATTTAGAAACTGAACACTTGGATATGATAATAAAATATTAGCAATCCTTGGTTTGAAAATCACTCTTGACAGACATAATGTTATCAAAGAAAAATTGGCAGCAGAAATGGCAATGTGACTTATGTATGTATGTAAGTCAAGTTTATTTTTGTTGTGCATTGAGTAATCATAACATAATTTCATTCTGGTAAAATATGAAAATTGTCTTTGATTTTTATTTCATATATTCTCTTTAATACAATGCCAGGATAGTACAAATGTGTGTGTATATATGTATATTATTCACACGCATACACAGAAAAAAAACACACACACACGCACGCGCACAAATATATATATATATATATATATATAAAATGATAGTAAAATCACAAAAGCTTCTTAAAATGTTTTCCTCTATGGACAAAAAAAAATTATCATGCAAAGACACTAAATTTGCTGATGTGAGAAAATAATAAAAAGGAACGATGATCAACAGGTGAAATTATAATAAGAAATAGTATCAACAATGACAGATATAATGAGAAATAGTATAAGCAGTTGAAACTAATGAAAAATAAAAATGGTAATGCTATTGTGAAAAATTGCCAGTAGTAAAACTAAAATAAAAAATTAAATTTGAACAGTACATATAAAGAGAAACTGTGCTAATGGATCAAATCAAAATTGGATGGGATGGTTATGTACAAATTGTTGGTAAATGATACTAATACCTGATTTAAACTAATACCTGATTTCTAGCCTTTTCTATTTCCTTTATATTAGCTTTGATCTGTTGAATGGTTCTTGAAGCATTAACTTGCTCTTTGTGCAAACCATTCCAATCCTCTGCATTTGTTAACTGTTCACAGATGACACAAAGCAAAGATAGTTTTTATAGCTAATCTGAAAGTCTGAGAATCACATTCACTCAAAAATTTGGCAATGTAAACTCTGTGACAATAAACAACAATTTAAACTCTGACAATAAACAACAATGTAAACTCTGACAATAAACAACAATGTAAACTCTGTGACAATAAACAACAATGTAAACTCTGTGAGAATAAACAATGGTTTAATACAAGAATCAGTGGACAAATCATGTGACAACAGTCCGACTTTTTAATTTCATATATTATTGCACCGAGCTTCCTTTAATCAGAGATTTAAAAAAAATGTGAATAAAGATACTGATTTAGTGATTTGCATGCAACACACTTGACAACCACCCCCACACTCAACGTGTAGAGCGCACATCGACTGATAGGGGGCTCTCATTACTAATCGCGTAGAATGTTGGCTGTGTCGGAATATGTGTCCGTTTAATTATGTTAGCTTTTTGTTCAGTAGAAGCCTGTACACTGATTCGTGTATAGTACCTAAACAACAATGTAAACTCTGTGACAAAAGACATCAATGCAAACTCTGTGACAATAAACAACAATGTAAACTCTGACAATAAACAATTAAAACTCTGTGACAATAAACAACAATGCAAACTCTGTGACAATAAACAACAATGCAAACTCTGTGACAGTAAACTTGTTAAAAAGAATTATTTCCTTATACTAAGCATATATGAGTTATGACAGCAAGTTAGCATCATCATGTACCGGATATGTCCATAGGTGCTCCGATAAATCCACCAGAGTGTAACTGCTCACAGTTCCAGTTCCATGTTGAGTTATCAGCCTTCTTATATATCTATTATGTTTCTCTTTGCAAGCTGCTACAATCTTTGCACCTCATCTCATGCAGTCTTGAGAGCGACCATGATTCACACATTAAAAATCTTCGGAGAAAACAAGATCCCTCAAAGCATTAACTATGCCAGATCAATCCATTGATGTTCATTCTTATTGACACTTTGACCATGTATAAGCATAACAAGCTTAGGAGTGAGGATAGGCATGGTCTGTAGAGTACATCTAACAAAGTTTTCAAAAAGAGTACTGAACCAACATAGCACAGGAACTATCAGCCGTTATATTTGGAGAGATTTACTGAAGCGGAAATTTGAGCACCTATGGACATGTCTGGTGTGTAAAGAGGATAATCAACACCTAATAACGAGTTTGTTTCTACCAACTGCAAAGTCATTGAACAGTGAGCAGTTTGGTTCAAGTTCTCTAATAAAACCATCAAGTCAAGATATTGACATTCATTTATATATGCACATATATTCTACACAATACTCCTCATGTGGAAGGTCTAACGGTTTCACCAGAATCCAGTCAGACCAATAACAATACAACAGCGCCTGTGTGTTTCCGGGGCCCAAGAGGGGAGCAAAGAATAGCAACACTGTTTACCTTCCATGCATGTCGTAAGAGGCGACTAAGGAGGTTATGGGATGGAGTTGGCTGTCCCATCCCATATAGGGCCAGTGACCCAAAGCCATGCTGAAGTCAGATGTGTCAGGCCAAAAGGCGCAGATATCGCAGCAATGCTGTAAACCATGACACAACGCATTCCGTTTTCCAGACTACATCCTGCTAATCTGCAGGAGTTTGAGAACGAACACAGAAGAAGAAGAATACAACAGCAAATGCCTGGTAGTTGATATGTCTATAGAGTGAAGCTTTACTTTCACAGAAGTCCCACACATCACTTTATCTATTCATTTTATTTATAAACCCCTGTGAGTAGGAATCGTCCTCTCAAAGCATTGTCTCAATTGAGAGTTGTCTTCTGGGTATGAAATAAAGCTCAAGAGACACCCCTCCATTGCATAAAATAATACAATAGCTTAATTGATTATAAGTTCTGGGGATCTAAAAATAAATAAATGTACACAATATTTCACTTACTCTAGAAATGTTGGTAGTGTGCTTATACAGTCTGTCTAAGTCAATATCAAGAACTTTGACAAATTTTTTAATTGACAGCTCCAGTCGTTTTATGGAATACTTTGTAACCTCTGTGCTATTATTGCCGGCCTCAGTCTCTTTTTCATGTGGGTCAAAGCTTGCCATTATAGATGATTCTAGCACATCTGAAGTGTACATATAATTATAACAATGTCCAAAAAATAGTCATACATTTTTATTTGATACGATAAAGAAAATAATTGTCATTCTCACAGATGTTATTTCAGCAATAGAAAAAAACTATGGAACAAGATTAGCAGCGGCTTATGTATATTTGTGGGTTCACTTAAATATTAGCACAGTGTTTCAAGAGGTTCTCAATCCAGTGGGCACTAGCACATTGCAGCATCCCACAAAAATGAAGTTGCAGAGAACTCACCAAAGATGGTGGGGCATTCAACAAAGTCAATTGAATAAGGATGCATATTATCACCAATATTATTTAATATATTCTTGGGGAAAATATTGCAAGATGCACCACAAACCAAACAACAACAATTTTAATTGGTGCAAACACTCTGTGTAAATTGCAGTTTACAGATGGCATTGATTTTATAGGTAGAAGTGAGATAGATCTTCAAGAACCTACTTTTAAAAATAGAAAAAAAACTCTGCAAAAATTATGGTATGAAAATTAACACAGAGAAAAGCAATAATAATAGCGAACATAGATGATAAAAAGACTTCAGCTAATACCTGAGTGAATGGACAAAAACTAGAATTAATAACTTTATATACTTAGGATTTTATATGAGAAACAATGGATGCACTAACAAAGAAATCAAGGCTAGACTTGAAATAACCTTAGTTGCAATGTCCAGAGTGAATATCATAAGGAAGAACAGAACAAGTATAGAAGTGAATACCACCCTATCGAAATCTTTAATACTACATAATTTTTTTGTATGGATGTGAGAGTTGAACATTTGTAGCAGACACTGATAGAAGATATGCTTTGTAAAACAAATAAGTACTGCACATCCATTATATTGAACATAAAAGCAACATATACTTGAATCATAATAAATGTTTTTGCTGGTCAACAAAGAACATCAATTATGAAATGCTGCAAACTTGTATGATTTAGCCACATGATGAGGCATGATATCCTTTCTAAAACTATCCTGCAGGAGAAAATTTGAGGGTGGGAGAAGAGCATAGAAAAGTATGAATTCATAATATTAAAAACTGGATAGAGTTAAAATTCTACACAATCAAAGAACTGTGAACAGAGTAACATGGCAAAATGTTTGTGTTGTTTCCACAATGGCACCACTACAACATTAAAGGATTACAGATTTAATGATGATGAGGCATGGAAAATAACTCCATCATTGAATTAGACATTTGTTAGGCATGGAAACTAACTCTGTCATGAGAAAGTTCATGACATGAGAGGTGAACACATAACAGTAGGTGAAAACATATATTACACATTCTTTCAGATAGATTGTTATGATGGTCATTGTGATGCCAGTGATGTTGTGTAGTGTATGTATAGTTTGATTCAATTTATTTTGATAATTATTCATAGCACCATATTTATACCGATTGATGCTATTATTAATAACACTGTCCAACTGCATATAACTTTCTTATATAAGAATAAGTGTTCTTAGGTCAGTTTCTAGCGATGATTTCATATTTGAAATCCGTTTATCTCTACTACATCGGTTCTTAATATATTTGTGCATTTATATTTTTTGGAAAACCATTATAAGTTCCGTTTCATTTATACTATATAAGTTTAAAAAAATTAATATAATGCAAAATAATTCTACTTTTTATACTGCTAAAACATGTCAAGCATATGTTGTGCTATTTTTCAAACAGCTACTGTATTATGAAATAATTCTGAGTGAAATATGACTTCTAGACATTGTTAGAAATTCTGCTGATTTATTCTATTACGTGTGCGGATATTTTACTTTTTGTGTTCACAAGAAAAACTTTATACCATTACTAAAGAAAGCATATGAACTTTACTTCAGTTTGAAAGTTGATGATGCAAATACATTTTGGAAGCCAAATGCAGTTTGTTTGACTTGTACAAATATATTGACATGTTGGATAAAAAAATCCCATAACTTTCAGTCGACGCCTTTTGGAGTTCCAGTAATATGGTGTGAACTGAAAAAACAGACTACTGATTGTTACATCTGCTTGACAAATATTCATGGTTTCACTTTTAAAACAAGGAAGTCTGTGGTTTACTCAAATATTGAATCTGTTTCGAAACCAGTGCCTCAAGATCCTATCACGTGTCCGATACCCATCGCACCAGAACAGCATTCGTCGGATGTGAGTGAACCATCAGAAAGTGTAGTTCATCTACGCTAGAAACTAATTCTGATTTGGATTATATACCAGTGAATGATGGTGTTTAATTAATTAACCATTCAGAACTTTCAGATCTAATATGTGATCTCACTCTTGCCAAAGAGCTATTGCAAAGATGCAAACAGTTTAATGGTGCACCTCAGCCTCGAGCATATAGTCAATGAATGGCAACTTTTCATTGACTCTTCCAAAACTAGTCTAAAAATTATGTTATTGCATAACAGAAATTTATTTACATCAATTCCAGTCACCTACTCTGTTCATATGAAAGAAACTTACAACAATATGGCTATACTTTTAGCAAAAATAAAGTACAATGGCTACCAATGGTGGGTTTGTGGAGACCTAAAAGTCATTGAAATTCTCACAGACATGCAGACTGGGTATACTAAATTATGCAGCTGCCTATGTGAATTGGACAGCTGCAACAGACAGGAACATTATGCAAGAAAGGCATGGCCTATCAGGGATCATGTGCAGTTGAGGCATAAAAATGTAATCCACCAGCCATTAGTTTACAAAGACAGGATCATTTACCACTGTTACATATAAAGTTGGGGCTCATGAAGAATTTTGTAAAAGCGTTAGATAAAATGAGCAAAGCTTTCACCTATCTTCGAGAAAAGTTTCCATAAGTTAGCGATGCAAAGATAAAGGATGGTATATTTGTAGGATCTCAGATTAGGAAAATTATTGTAGACAAACAATTCGAGAACTTGTTACATGGTTATGAACTTTGCACATGGATGGCGTTCAAATCTATTGGTGCTAATTTTCTGGGAAATCATAAATCTGTCGACTATGTGCATATTGTCAAGCAGTGTATAGATGCATACAGAATTATGGGTTGTAACATGTCCCTCAAAATCCATATGCTCGATTCGCATCTTGACTTTTTCCCTGACAACCTTGGCAAAGTCCGCGATGAATATGGAGAATGATTCTATCAAGATATTGCCCTGATTGAGTCACGTTATCAAGGACGGTGGAGTGTGACCATGATTGCCGATTACTATTGGATGCTTCATCGCGATGTACCACATGTCATTTACTGATGAAATTGACATCAAAGAAATTCAAGCCTACATGACTGCTCTTCTTCTGTTACGAATGATACTGTAGGTATTGTTAAAATACTTCAATTGTGTATTTCTAGAGATCCCGGCCTGATAGAGAAAAATGGCTTACAGATTTAAAAACAGCACATTAAAAGTGACAAGAAAAATATAGACATCTTAGAGAAAATTAAAAATTTTTTTTTGCGTTGGTCAATGTAATTATCAATTAAAAATTGATTCAAATCACTGAAAGGAAAGACAATTAAAATCAACTTATGTCATCAGATCATCATGTGCCGCACCAAATGGTGTTGGCAATCATGTTTCTCCATGTACATCGATCTCTCATATATGTCATCATCTCTGTTGGTGTCGTCAATGGAAGCCATTTAGTCAAACTGACCAATATCTTTTCTCTGGGTCTTCCCCTTGATCTTTTCCCTTCTATCTTTCCTGTTGTCACTATATTCTCAATGACTCCTCTTCTCATTATGTGTCCAATAAATGTTGACTGTCTTTTTCTTATATTATCAATAATGCATCTTTTCACATCCATCCTTCTAAGAAATTCTTCATTAGTAATCTTTGCTGTCCAAGGAATGTATAACATTCTTCGAATAAACTACATTTCTGCTGCCTCCAATGATTTTTATGACGTCTTATTTATTGTCCATGCTTCACTTCCATAGAGTAGCACTGGTTCAATGTAGCATTTGAGGACACGTTTTCTAGTATCCATCGATATGGATTGTTGCATAGGATATTTTACATTTTATGGAAAGCTCCTTTTGCTTGTCCTATTCTGCTTATAATTTCAGTCTTGCATTTACCATCTGAAGTTATTAATGTTCCTAAATATTTGAAACTATTCACCTGCTTTGCATTTTTCTCATTTAATACTGTTTTACTATGGTACTATTTCTTGATATTATCATTGTCTGTCTTTTTTATATTTAAGAAATTGTCATCAGATGGTCATCATAATCATTCAAATAAAAACCATATTGATAAGTATGGCATGCACATAATACACTATTTACTAACACTTATTCTTAACTTACACACTAGTTCTTAGACTGTCTTACGAATTGACGGTAATTCTGTAATTCAGTCTGTATACTATCTAGGAAAACAGGCCTGCATAAAGACACGAAGAAGCGTAAGCCGCCCAATTGGGTTGAATCCTAGTTTAAGTCATTGTTGTGCTATAAATAGCACACTATTGTCACAGAGTTCCATGTAACACCAATGAAATTAATGGCTGCCATGATGTCATATCCCTACAATCACTGAGTTCAAATCTAGACACAGAGAAACTTATTATCATACTCTGTTTCTTTTCAAATTTATATAATTTAAAAAATGTTCCTTTGATTTGTGCTGAGCGATCAGTATTTCTGTGCGCTATACATGGAGCAAGGTGCGTGCATACATTAGAAATATTGGTAAAAATTTGATTGCGTCCACCATTGTGCTATAAAATCATATCGAGTCATGCCTTTTTAAATTCACAATTTTAAAAAATCTAAACACTGATTCTAACCCTTCTCCCTCCTAAAAAAACTAAAAACTAATTCTAATCCTTTTAACCCCCATTTACAAAAATCTATAATTTTATGCAACTTATCTAACACTGCAAATGTCACAACGGTGGACGAAATCAAATTTGCACCGAAATATTATTTCTAATCCTAACCCTATTCTAAGTACGTTAGCCAAATCACACAACAAAGGTCACAAAATACCTCGAAAGTAGACTAAAGGTCACAGTGGAGAATCAAACTAGGATTCAGACCCCAATTGTAACATAGTTGCAAACATTCCTTATTCATTTGGCACTGTCGCACTGTATGTTAAATTGTACTTTAAGAATTTATCAATTTATCGAGATCAGGAAAGAACAAGAAAACTAAAATAGAAAAAACTGTTTTACAACGGGAATTCCCTAGTAAGTTGAGTAATTTAGTCTAAGTAAAAAGTAGGCTAATATAATATATAATATTTATTTTATAAAAAAATTCTTAATTGAAAAAAAATGAAAGAAAAGAAAGTATTGAAAGGAAAGCAGATATTTAGTAATTCATTAAATTTAATTCTAATCTTCGTTTCATACCTGCCAAATTAAATGCACATCAAATGGCACACACTATATACAACAAGCAATGTAATTCATGATGAATAAAATGTAATCTAGACAAAACCATATAAAATAAATAAGATAAAACAATTGTAAACAATTAAATCATTGCCCAAAGGCTATATAATATTATGATTTTTAAGAAAACTGAAAATTGAGAGTTGTTTGCCCAAATATTTATGTGTGGTTGCTGTTCCGGGTTAGCCAAATGGTCAACAGATATCATCCTCATCTAGTTATACGGACAAATATTGCAAAATTATTTTGGATTTACTGAGATTTTAATTTCAGAAAAAAAACAAGAGAACTTATATACATATTATTCGACTTAATAGATAATATTGAAGCCCAAAATGTATATAGGCCTACATTTGTTTCATGGACTACAGTAAGGCATTCGATAGTCCAACATGAACACATTAATTGAATGTCTCCAAGAAATTGGCTTAGATATAATTGATATCAGATTAATCAGAGACATATACTGGGAACAAATTGCACCAATAAGACACGAAAGTAGCTACTCACCATATTTTTAATAAAAAGAGAAGTAAGACAAGTATGTATTTTATCACACACCCTATTTAACATATGCGCTGATATTTCTTTTCTTTTTAAAAAAAATAATAGAGGGAATGTCAGTGCTCACGATCAATGAGAAAATAATAAATAATCTAAGATGTCACAGTTCACTTGGCTGGAGGTGAATTTGAGTTATTCTTTTTCTTATGGTCCATGCCGTGTTGCGTTGGTTATCATGTCTTTCCACAGCCTTCTATTTCGTGTGCAGTCAATAATTTCTGTAACTGATCTTCTCCCATGTCACAATGCCAGGTATCAAGCATCTTCTCTCCTGGTCTTTCCATTCCAATCCTGTTCTTCAATTTCCCTGTTGTCATAATAATGTTCCATCTTTCCTCTTCTAACGATGTGTCCAAAATATATAAACTGTATCTTTCTGATGTGAATGAACAGCTCTCTTTTTTGAATTAACTTTATTTAAGATATCTTTATTTCGCTTTTATTTGAATATGGTGTTTTCAACATTCTTCTATAAAATCACATCTCTGCTGCATCTATATAATATTTCACAATTTCCATGGTGGCAAATATTTACTTCCATACATTAGTATTTGTTCTATATAACTTTTAAGAACTCTCTTTCACACATCAATCCTGCATTTTGTGAAATGTCGCATTTGCCTGGTCAATTCTACATTTGACTTTTAAAACACATCTTCCATCCGATGTTATTCAGCACACAGAGTCCCCCAGCGAATTCTATCCTCAGCGATGCGGATGAGTGTGGATATAACTCATTAAACTAATTGTGCGACAAGAATTGTGAGCATGAGCTACAGCGACTAATATCGTGTTTCTCAAACTTGCTCTTGTCACCACACCCTTTCGTATATATTTATAGAACCATCGCACCCCATTTTCCCCTAAACCTACCCATAATCCTCCACCCCCCCCCCCAATCCAAAGCAATTTCTTAAAAAAAATTTCTTACTCTTTATTCTACATATGCAAAACTATTACAATTGAAAATATGAGGAAAACATAATAAATACATTGAGTAATATTTACTACGGGAGATCGAATTTAGAGATATATCTAACTATTCGCTAAACCCTTTGTTGCCTGTCAGGGGTAGAAGAGTTTTCTGGAGATGACCCTCGTGTGTACTGAGTATATTGTGGAATTTGTCGCCTCTTTTATTTATGTGGGCCATCGTTTTCGTCGTCGGCCTCTAGATCTGCCTTCACTGTATCTGTGTAGCACAGCTTGCTGTGGCACGTTGTCTGATGGTAGTCTGTTCATGTGTGCAATCTATTTGATCTGTTGTCTCTTAATATATTCCAAGATTTGGGTGGTGCCGGTTCTTTGTCTAATGTCCTCATTTCTCACTCTGTATCTTAGTGATATTCTTAGTTTTCTGCGTAAGCATGCCATTTAAGCTGTCACAAATTTACGTTTGTCTTGTGCTGTCGTTGTCCATGTTGGGCATTGGTAGCACAGCGTTGGCATTGAATCTGCGAAAAAAACCCAATTTCTGCTTGAATAAAGACTTGTGTGTTTCTGTGTTCTCTTAGTGTTTGCAATAATTCCATCTCAAATTTGTGATGGTAGATATGAAACAGATGTTGAAAGGTGAATCGGAATGGCTAAAAGTACTTCCATTGATATGAGGAAATTATTAACATCAAAGCAAGTCACAAAATTAAATATGATAATTATAAAAGGCTACTTCCAATTTAGATTAATGTATAGTTCAGATGCATGAATAATATACCCCCTCCCCCCCCCCCCACAAAAAAATAATTAAAAATTAAAAGACAGAGTTGATGTCTTTAAGATATGGATATATAGACAAATAGGAAGAACTTAATGGAAAGGAGAATACAAACAAAGAGGCTCTGACAGCAGTGCTTATAAAAACAGAATTATTAAAGGAAATAAATATGAAACCAAAATATTTTGGACACATTCAAAGACATGCCATGTTGTTGAGACCATACTTGAAAGGAGAGTCGAGAGCCATAGAGAAAGAGGTAGGCAGAAATACAAATAAAAGGGAATCATCATGAGATGGAAAGATACAATCTAGCAGAATGTAATACCAAGGAAAGAGACAGAAGGTAGTGGAGGTCCTATGAAGCAAACCTTCGATGTGGAGGCCGTATTTGATGATAAGGAAATAGCAAAAAAATGGTGAAGGCCTAGAACAAGATGTGTAGAAACAATCAAAGAACCCTTAAAGAGTAACGGACTGACCATGGCACATGCAAACCAAATTGCATAAGACAGATAAACACCTTCAACAGGTAAATGAGTTCACTTACTTAGGAAGCATTATATCGAGTGAAGGGAAAACCAGTAAAGAGATACAAAATAGATGCAATACAGCATATCAGATCTTAGGACAGATGACACGTATTTTCAAGAACAAAAATGTAAATATAGACACTAAACTTGCATTATACAAGACTATTATTATTCCATCACTATGCTACCAGTGCCAAACCTGGACAATGACAGCACAAGACAAAAGAAAAATAGTGAAGAATATTCTACGAAGAATACTCGGAGTGTCATTAAGATAAAATTAGAAACGATAACACGAGACAGATAACCAAAACAATTTCAGTATTGGAATACATCAAAAGACAACAGATCAAGTGGTTTTCACACGCTTCCAGATTACCGACATATAGCATGTCACAAATGGCCATGACACATAGACATAACGGTTATAAAGCCAGAGGCAGACCATGTAAAAGATGGATCACAGAAATCAAAGAAGCCACAGGAACATGCTTACAAACAGCGCACAAGAAGGCCATCTCTAGATAACTCTTCCACCCCTGACGCCGCAAGGCAAACAAGGGACACAGCGTATATATAGATAGATAGATAGATAGATAGATAGATAGATAGATAGATAGATAGATAGATAGATAGACAACTCCAACCCCCTCCCCCCTACACACACACACACACACGACGCTTAACAGCGCAAGTGGAAATGACAATAGATATAAAATGAATGATACTAGAATGATAATGAGACTATCAGGGACAGCAATGGAACATTTCACTTCCTTTTCGGAAAACTTTCTTATCTGAAAATCATTACTTCCTGTAGTTTTACAGTAAGTTTTATCTTGAGTTTACAATTGTTCTGTTGTGTTATCTATAATATTTTATTTTCCTAAAGAATAAGCGAATTCTGACCACTAAACCACACCCCCCCCCCCCACCATATATATATATATATATATATATATATATATATATATATATATATATATATATATATTAACCTACTATGCTGATATTTATACTTTAAATTTCTTGGTTCTTCTATAAATATTGGTCTTCGTGCTGTTGATCGTATTGAAAAATATTGATCTTTACGCTGTTGAACTTAATGAGCAAAAAATTGATTTTTATGCTGATGATCAAAAAGAACAAATATTGATCTTTATGCTGATGATATAGTTGAATAATATTGATCTTTATGCTGTTGAACTTGATTGAATAAATATTGATCTTTATGCTATTGGACTTTATTGAATAAATATTGATCTTTATGTATTTAGTCTCGGTGAACAATTGCGTCATTATGTTGATCTTCGTAAACATTTACTGATCTTAATTCTGTTGATCTAGATGAACAATATTGATCTTTATGTTAGTATATCGGTGAAAAAAATACTGATCTTTATGTTATTGATATCTGTGAACAATTGTTGATCTTTATGCTATTGGTCTTAGTGAACTATTATAGATCTTTATGTTGTTTGTCTCGGTGAACAATTATTCATCTTCATGCTGTTGATCTTGGTAAGCAAAATTGATCTTTATACTGTTACTGTAGATAGACAAATATTAATCTGTATAATACTGATCTTCGTAAATACAAATTGATCTTTATGTTGATGATCGTGGTAAACAAATATTGATCATTATGTTGTTGATCTGGGTGAGCACATATAGATCTTCATGCTGTTGATCTTCGTAAACAAATATTTATCTTTATGCTTTTGATCTTGATGAACATATATTGATCTTTATACTGTTGATTTTGACAAACAAGGATTGATAATTATACAATTGATCTAGATGAACAAATACTGTTATTAATGCTATGAAACTTGACAAAGACATATTATTTCTATACTATATATTTTGGTAAACAAAAGTTGATCTTTATGCTTTTGATCTTGATGAACAATTATTATTATTAATGCTGTTAAACTTGATAGAAATATTTATCTTTATACTGGTGAACATGGCGCAAATAAAACGGCGACACAACGCATTTCCATTCTCTGGACTACACCCTGCTAGAAATCTAGTAGGGCCATTGTCCTGATACAAGAGAGATCCAGTGGGAGTTTGAGAATGAACGCTGGACAAGAAAAAGAAGATACTGGTGAACTTGATGCACATTTTGATACTCATATTGTTGATCTTGGTCAACAAATATTATCTTCATGATGTTATCTATCTATTCATCTATTTTTATTTCCAGTTGTGCTGTGTTGTGCAGCATTCTCCTAAAACTTAATTATGGTATTTTATCTTCAGTGTCACTCTTTGTTTCCGACCTCATTAAATATGCTACGTCTACAGACTTTTAGATAACATGTATTATTCCCGAAGGTCATGGCGACTGGATTGAGATATGTTTTTTCGGGTGATTTAAAAAATCTAATATAACCAAATTTCTCCCAAGTGTCGTGGGAGAAAGTTTGAGTTGTCTGTCTTTGACCATTTGGGGCGCACTGTTCATGGTCAACCCGTAGACTTATCTCTTATTTTTTATTGTCTCTATCCATATAATTCTTGACATTCCTCATGTCATGTAACCCGATCTTCGGCTGTCTAGTACACTGTCACCGAGACCACACGTTGCTTCTCAACTACATTTCTGTTTTTAGCATCTTTGTTGACCTTTATGAATAAATATTTACCTCTATGATAATGATCTTGATAATCTAATATTTATCATTATGCTGTTGATTTTTGGCTAACATATATTGATCTTTATACTGTTGCTGAACAAATACTGATGTTTAGACGGTTTACTATGGTGAATAAATGTTAAGCAAAAGGTTTTGCCTTATCTCAAACCTGAGGTATTATTTGACTTGATTGATTTCCTATTTTACGATTATGAATTATTTTTCTGCATTTTGATAACATGACCATTAAAGACCCTCATGTTTATTTCTAGGTTTGTTTCCAGAATTCCGATATTATCCGTGTTCAGGTTGAAGTTTCATAGATTTCGCATAAATTCTACACTCTGACCAGGTTAAACTGTATTGACCATTGATCGCTGAGCAGTTTTATGAGCTAATTTCAATGAACAGTCAAATACACAGTATTTAGTATTATTACTTCAATGTTGCTGTCTAAGCGAGCTGTAGGTCTTCTGTGGTCATAATGTACAAGCATACTTGTCTTAGTAAGTGCTTGTCTCTCTTTTCGTTCAAAGTTTTCAAACTGTACAGTTTCAAGCCTGTCACCGTTGTTAAAGTGTTTTTAATATTATTGCAAAACACAGTCTTCATCCCATAATTGTGTTTTAGAACCCAAAGATAGAGAATGACTAATTTGGCCACATCTTTTTCAACTGTAAAAAATACGTCATATCCTATCATCAGTTTAGCGTAGTTCACCTAAACAAACTGGCGCTGGTTTTAGCTTTCACTTGCGTGGTTTACCTATCACCTCCAGCCTTAGGTTTCACGGACACAGCAATAACACACGTTGTGACATTAAGGTTATGATTGACGTTATAATGATGCGCCTGGGGAGCTATAATGTTTGGCACTCTTGTGTTCTGTTGTTGGAAGCTATCCGGGGTGTTTGTGCTCAGACTTTTTTTCCTCTTGGCTGATCTGAAAAGGGGAGACAATACATGGATTTATTTCTCTCCATGTGTATGTACGCATTTCCAATGTTTACCTGGTTACTTTCAAATTGTTATCAGAGTGTCAAACGCATGCCATGTTATTGTTCGTCATGCGTGTGTTAGCATATAACAAATCATCATTCTCCTAAAACTTAATTATGGTATTTTATCTTCAGTGTCACTCTTTGTTTCCGACCTCATTAAATATGCTACGTCTACAGACTTTTAGATAACATGTATTATTCCCGAAGGTCATGGCGACTGGATTGAGATATGTTTTTTCGGATGATTTAAAAAATATAATATAACCAAATTAGACCATCGTTCTTGGTTGAAAAAAGCGTACCTCACCATAAGAGGGTACATTCTACTTAACCAAGAAAATATGTACTCACTGCAGGAAAACTGAAATTGAACAGGTGAAACTCGGAACATGTCTAATGAAGGTTAGCAAATTAATGTAAACACACACACTCTCTCACTCACACAGCTCTGCACGTCAATTGTGCCGTTCTCACTCGTCGTTTTTCGTTGTGAATGTATTCTTGATAAAAGCCGTTTGGTCGAAACGCCGATTTGTGTGTGTTATTATCTGTGTTTCCAATGATTAGCAAAACTTCATCACCCTGTTCCAAGCTTCATCTGCTAAGACAATGGATATCATGTCACGATATTACCGTAGGTGGTAGTGATTGGACTATCAGAACTGAGACCTCCACCATTATTTGATGGTTGTAAAGCTCTAATATAACCAAATTGAACTAACGTTCGTGGTTGAAAGCAGCGTACCTCACCATAAAAGGTACATTCTATTTAACTAATTCAGGTTACGCTATTACCGGAGGTCGTGATGACTGGACTATCACAATCGCGACCTTCACTAGTTTTTGATGATCAGAAGCTCTGATTGGAACCTAACTAATATTCTTCTTCTTCAGCGTACATTCTCAAACTCCTGCTGAATTTCTGTCCAGAGAATGCAAATGCGTTGTGTCGCCGTTTTATTTGCGTCAATGGCCCGACACACCCGTCTTCGGCGGGTAACTAATATAATTGGACTAACTTGTGCGATTGAAAGAAGCCTATCTCACCACAAGAGGGGATTTGTTTTTTAATTTAACCAAAACCAGGAAACTCCTGCCCTTTAATTATTTATTTATTTTGCAGTTCCCAGCTGTAGCGCCATTTAGAAACATTGCCGCGCCAGGAAGCGGATAATTTGCATAATTATTTCTAAATATATTACAACAATAGGAACTCTTAACGTAGATAGAGTTTCAGAACTTTAGATAGTTGCCGTTTTCCTAACTTTATTAATGTAACTTATTAATATTGTATCTATGAATGTCCACCCCACGAAACATGTACGTACTTTACAGTACAGACTTATACCGAACACATTTTTAATGGCAGAACATTGTAAAGCAGTAGTTTCTCAACGTGGGCCAAATATCTGTATGTTTTACCTTTTTTAGCCAAGGGGTTCATTTGTATCACACAAAGCACATTTCCCGTATCTACGGCGAAGATTTAGCCACAAACACGCTTCATAGAGTTGCCTTGTTGCATCTATAACAGACAGATGGTCGGAGACCTTTGTATATTTACTCCTGTGCACACAATTTATTAAAGACTTAACACATTTAAAAATAAAAGTCTACACCACTGCAGTGGCGTAGCGTGGGTCAATGGCGCCCGGGGCGGAAATAATAATTTTCCGCCCTTGGACATTAAAACAATAAGTCATTGTGAAGAAACTGGACGAAAATAAATTTTGCCGCCCGAGGCGGTCCGCACCTCCGCCCCCTCGCTACGCCACTGCACCAATGTTTCCCTAATGGGGCCCACGCCCTACAGGGGGCAATTTAATTGTTCAGGGGGGGGGGCGATTCGAACAAGTTGTAATCAGGCTTCATTTAGGAAGAATTCAATTTTTGAATAATATATATATATATATATCAGAATTTTAGAAAGCATTAGATGGGGAATGTTAAAAATACGGTTGGGAAACTTTGGCCTACACTGTATTCTTGTCCCTTATATAATATATATATATATATATATATATATATATATATATATATATATATATAATATATATATTATATATATATTTATATATATATATATATATATATAAACTTATTTGGGTAGTGTTAACTCTTTGAACTTTCATTGCTTCTTTCTGTAACATAACAATAGTCCTACATTTCCGGTGGATGTAGTCCAGAGAATGAAGATGCACTGTTATATTTTCATTTGAGAGAATAGTCAGACACATCCGTCCTCGGCGACAACTTATCAAACTTATTGCAGTCACTTGTGAGTAAAAATGTCTTGCTTTACTTCATTTATGAGTGGGTAACTTCTGTGTATTTCATCCCCAAGCTTTGTTTCCTTCGTTCTGTCATTATCTTCTTGTTTTTATATTTTCGTGTCACAATCTCTTAGCTTGCTCCTGAAACTTTCCTGTCTTTGTTTCCACTTAATCGTCGTTCAGCTAGTTCCTGAGAATTGGGACGACCAAGCACATTTATCAAATTTTTAGACTACCCATAATTTTGTGGTAGTTATGAGATTCTCGATTCCTTGTCCAGGAGTAGCAAGTATCCCATAAAGTAGTTACAGCCTAAATGTCGATTCCGTTTTGGAACACTGTGAACCCAAATAAAATGACAAGATTAATATCCAGGGCGGATTATTTATCACGGGTGTATTGTGTTAATAAAGCACCCGTCATTCATTGCCGGTGCCCGGTGTACATGAAATGTCTGTGCAAAACATTGCTGAGACATATTCGATTCCTTAGACCTTTGTCATACATGTATACTGATAAATGTGATTTATAAGCTGGACGTTTTATGTGACGGTAGGAAGAAAGTGAGTATGTTGCGGGGGTATATATCAGTGGCCGTAGCGAGGCGGGGGCGGAGGTGCGGAAAGCCCGGGAGGCATCATCGGGAGGGCGGTAAATTTATTTTCGTCCAGTCTTTCACAATCACTGACATATTTTTTTAATGTCAGAAGGGCGGGAAATTATGATTTTGCCCCGGGCGCCATTGACCCACGCTACGCCACTGGGTGTATATATATAATTATAAATATAATATATATATAAATATATATATATATATATTCATTTCCTTTTGCGCTGAAGTTTTAGCGCATAGGACAGAGTCCAGATCTCTCCAATTATGTCTGTTCAAAGTTATTCTGTTCAGTTCTTGAATAGTATGTATATATATATATATATATATATATATATGGTTATGTGTGTGAAAAGAGAAAAAAAGGGTTGGGTTGGGGGGTTGGAGGGAATCTGAATGTTTTCTACAAAACATGGAGGCTGCAAAAGAACAGGATTTTGTTCGAATGTTTTGTGTGATATGGCCGTGTCTTTTCCTTTTTAATGAAAAACTTCTCGACACCGTGGAGATCTTGGATGGTGTTGACTGGTTTCTTTACCAAGGCCATGTATGTGGTACTCTGAATGCAGAGTTCTTATTATTGATTTCTAGACTGGTGTTGCTTTTATCCCCAGGAATTACTAGCGATTAGCCTTTACATCCTATTGGCAGTGCGCTGGTTTCTCCTAAACTTTATACCCAGTAGAATAGCTTAGTGGTGTGCATTACTTTCATAGAAAGTCTACTCAGACGAAGGATTTCAAGACTTAATGGTTCCTGAATGTCTTCAACGTATACGTGATTACATTATAACTTGGAATTCAACTCAGTTTAGATTCGGTAGTTGACAGCACCCGTCCATCTCCCAAAGGATTAGGTAGTTTACAGCAGCACCCGTCCATCTGCGAAGGATTTGGTAGTTGACAGCACCCGTCCCATCTCCCAAAGGATTAGGTAGTTTACAGTACCCGTCCATCTCCCAAGGATTAGGTAGTTTACAGCACCCGTCCATCTACGAAAAGGATTTGGTAGTTGACAGCACCAGACTATATCCGTAAGGATTAGGTAGCTAACAGCACCTACTCACGACCAGTTACGCCCGTAGATAAAATTAGCATTCGGGAGGCTTTAAATCCCCCCCCCCTTTTAATAATCAGAGTATGACATTTAGTATTATGATATTTAGTAATGAATGTCCTCTTTTAAATTAAATTATGAACGTCCTCTTTATTTGAATACATTATGAATGCCCTCTTTATATGAATACTTTATGAATTCCCTCTTTATTTGATTGCATTATTAATGTCCTATTTATCTGAATACTTTATTAATGTCATATTTATCTGATACTTTATGAATGCCCTCTTTATTTGAATACGTCATGAATGTCCTCTTTATTTGATTGCATTATGAATGTCCTATTTATCAGAATACTTTATGAATTTTTTATTTATCTGAATAATTTATGAATGACTTCTTTATCTGAATACTTTATGAATGCCCTCTTTATTTGAATACATCATGAATGTCCTCTTTATTTGATTGCATTATGAATGTCCTATTTATCTGAATACTTTATGAATGTCCTATTTATCTGAATACTTTATGAATGCCCTCTTTATCTGAATACTTCATGAATGTCCTCTTTATCTGAATATTTCATGATGTCCTCTTTTTTGATTGCATTATGAATGCCCTATTTTCAGAATACTTTATGAATGTCCTATTTATCTGAATACTTTATGAATGTCCTATTTATCTGATACTTCATGAATGTCCTCTTTATTTGATTGCATTATGAATGTCCTATTTATCTGAATACTTTATGAATGCCCTATTTATCTGAATACTTCATGAATGTCCTCTATATTTGATTGCATTATGAATGTCCTATTTATCTGAATTTGAACGCGCTCTTTATCTGAGTACACAATTAGTGCTCTCAAAATGTATATGAAGGGAAGAATCAGATAAAATATATAATAACGGCATAGCACTTGCAGAAAAATATTCAGTAAAAATAGGACACAACTTTGTCTATTAAATATATTGTAATGTACACTCTTCTTCTTCTGCGTTCATTCTCAAACACATTCTCAGCAGTACCTAATACAGAAGTGTGCTATGACGAAGTGTGGTATGTCGTGTTTTTATAGCTTCGGTGCAATAGAAGTGCTTTTCGCCTGACACATCCGGCTTCAGCATGGGGATATTACTCGTGTGTGCACTTCGCTTGTTGTTTCCATTGCATTTTTCTCTTTTGCGCTGTTGCTACTGTCTACAGTCACATTTTTTTCTTCTTCAACCTCATTATTTCGAATCACTCGTAATCGTCCCCTTGTATCCCATAGTTCCACTTGTGAAACGCTGAAGAGGCAGATAGTAGTTATTATATCGATATCCAAATTACTCTTCACGTAACTGGCTGCAGTAGGGCATGTCGTATACATGAGGTATCGAGCGGAGAATTTCACATTCACAACCAGTGTGGTAATCTCTGCTCATAGATGAAATAAACCATTGGTTCTCAACCTTGCATAGCATGTGCTCCCCATTTGGAACACATTTTAATCCGTGTTCCACTCCCCCACCGAGACATGAAAAAGACTTGTTATCTACCTTCAAGGTTTAGTAATATATATTTCTATTAAATGTAGTCAATATTGTAAATAAATATACACAAAAACATTGATTGTCATGTGATGTGGCGTTGACTGAAAACACGGAATTGACTTTTCAACCAAACGTTCTTTATCAAGATAATATAACACAGACCCAGAAGAGTTCTTGATTAGAAACCCAGCATCATAACACAGGGCATTTCCATAACAGCCGCAGTTCTTGTTTGGAACCCGTGTTTCCCTGCTTATTTTAGGATTAATTAAACTAAATATTATATCAATATTTAATCAATAATTTATAATTAATTTAAATATTCTATTTTTAGGGTTAGGTGTTAGGGTTAGTTATGTTTTACATATGAATCCAACCCTAAAACTAACTTTAAAAAATTTATATTTAAATTAATATATGATGAACGTAAACTTATAATAAATATAAGGTAATACTGCAGTGAAACGAAACAACAATAGTACTTTACGTAGAACACAGGTTTTTGAAATGTTCGAAACATTGAAAATCTCTTGTGTATTGTAATTTGTATGCTTTAATGTTTACTCATTATAACCCTTTAGTGTTAGTGATAGCCCGTTTGTTGTGTTCAAGTAAAACATCAAAAACCGTTGTTCTACGCGTGTATGCACTTATAAACACAGCCAATGTTAACAGTCACATAGGAAACACATGTTCTCCAAACCAGAACCGTGCCTGCTCGCAGTTCCAGTAGCAGACTCAAAGTTTCAGTCAGATGTTGATTATGTGGTTCTTTTGATTTTTCCAGAGATCGCTCTCTTTATTGTCACTTTCTCCCTTAACCCCTGGTCATCCCCATTTCTGTCTATATCTGCATATAATCACCTTCAAATCGTCAGCTTCACTCTACTGTAAACTAATAACTGCTCGGATTAGGTCAGTATTGCACCATCAGTCACAGAATTGCATGTCAATGGGTATGTTCTTTCGTTGCCTCTGATCATGCATGACATATTCATATTTCTATCGACGTGAGCCATCTCTGTATATGACTGTGATTTCCTGGTTTGAGGGCAACTAGACAAGTTCTTGCACAGTACTCACCACAGAACATACATTAAGAGATCTAGAAAACTATATATAATGCTGTAATGGACACGTTACATATTTATTCTAAATATAGTTCAAATTATATAAATATCACCAGAACGGTTATTCATTCATCAGTTGAGGACCGCAAGAACGATTGATGTACAACTGATTTGATGGAGTGTGAGGAGAAAGGAGCTAATTGTATGTGATGTGTTTTTTGTATAGGGAAAAATATATATATATAAAGACAATTATTGAGAGGGTGATACCGGGGCAAGAGGTAGGTCATGACCAAAATGAGGTAGGTTATGAAGAAGATGGAAGCAAGATATCAACGACCACCTGAACTGACACTTACGGATGCAGGAAGATCGCTTAAGATAGGTAAGTTTCGAAAATCTGTGGTGACTGCTACATCGTGTTCAGGGTATGCTAGCTGATGATATCCAAATAATTGCACATAATTAATTTTCTGTGGCTCCTAGGACGGGTCGATGATCCCTAAAACTCCAAGTTGTTTTCTTCATGACACCTAGCGATAAGCTGGGGGCTTCCAGGCGGGGGCATATGGCCCACGTTGAGAACTGCTGATATATATTACTGAAAAGTCGAGAGTAGTTCTGTACACACAGAAACCCCCACACACTACCAATAACAAAACAAAACGTGATATTGGAGATCACACTGACATACAGATGTCACAGATGTTGATTGAACCGATTATATCGAGTACACGATGAATGGGTCCGTGGCTTGGAGGTGGTGAACGAGTCTCAGGAGATGATTTCGAATTGTGCTGCAGGTAGTTATGCATTGTTTTACGTTCATAAAACATTGACAAGATACTAAACATAAATATTGCCGAGAAAGTCGCTACAACCAAACAAATGCCGGTGTTGATTGCGACGGCCTAAGTAGGACATACAAGCTAACATTTTTATGAATGTATATCGAGTTATAGTAGTAGTAACACTGCTTTTGTTTTGTTGATTGTGTATGGTGTTAGGTGTTCACTAAATAGAACAGAGGGATATTCACATTATTAGTGTCTCTCGTTAATTACACAGTCCTATAGACTCATGGGAAATCATCCTTATTAGGTGACATTATTTGACTTTTCCCCGTGATTTTTATTGAACACGTTGTGTATACTTTGTGTCAAAAGCCACAAAGTTGTCATGTTCTAGTTAGGTTGCAGGACAAAGTCACCAACGCTTACGTATTGAACTTGTTGTAGCTAGGTTGCAGGACAAAGTCACCAACACTTATGTATTGAACTTGTTGGTAGGTGGCAGGACAAAGTCACTATCACTGATGTATTGAACTTGTAGTTAGGTGGCAGGACAAAGTCACTATCACTAATGTATTGAACTTGTTGTAGTTAGGTGGCAGGACAAAGTCACTAACACTGATGTATTGTACTTGTTGTTGTTAGGTGGCAGGACAAAGTCACTATCACTGATGTATTGAACTTGTTTTTAGGTGGCAGGACAAAGTCACTAACACTGATGTATTGACTTGTTTTTTAGGTGGCAGGACAAAGTCACTATCATTGATGTATTGACTTGTTGTAGTTAGGTGTGCAGGACAAAGTCACTATCATTGATGTATTGACTTGTTGTAGTTAGGTGGCAGGACAAAGTCACTAACACTGATGTATTGAACGTGTTTGTTGTTATGTGGCAGGACAAAGTCACTATCACTGATGTATTGAAAACAACATACAATACTACATTGGTTTTTTTTTTTTAATGCTCAGTCTGCTTAGGTCCAGATGGGTGGGACACACATTATGAGGATGCAAGATGGCAGAATACGGATGTAAAGTATTTACTTTATGCAGAATTAGTCTTGGATATGATCTCATAATCGACCTATTAGAAGAAGAGTATGGAGTCTCGCAATGACGGCTGTTAATACGCTAAGATTTAAACTGTAGAAGGATATACATATTGAAAATCGGGACCCTGGTAACATACTTTCATTGTAAACATGGCCGCAGATACAAATTTGTTAAGGGGCATGTTTTTATATAAAAATGCTAATCCCTTTTTGGGAGGGGAAGTATTATCTTGGGGAGGGGAGGAGGGAGTGAAACCGCTAATGTGAGTGTTTCCCCCTCTGTTTCACTACATTCTCAGTACTAAATATTTTGTGATATTTTCTTCTTATTTTGTTCGCTTTATACCCCTTTGTGCCTTGTAACGTCAGGGGTTGATGAGTTCCTGGATATGGCTTTTTGTGTGTTTCATATATGTTTAATTTCGTTTACTCCTTTATTTCTGTAATACATCTTTTGCAAGGTTTGCCCCTGGCTTTGTAACCATCGTGTCTGTATAGTAATGCTTTTGAAAAACAATGGTATGTTGGTAGTCTGGAAGCATATGAAAACCACTTCATCTTTTGTCGTCTGATATAATACAGGATTAGCATTGTGTTTGGTAGTCTTGTGATGTTGTCGTTTTGATTTTATCTCTTGTTGTTACTCCGAGGATTCTACGTAGACAAGTCATTTCTGTTGTAACACGTTTCTTTTGGCTTCTGTTGTTAATGTCCAAGCTTGACATTGGTTGCACAGTGATGGTATGATTATTGTTTTATATAGTGCAGTTTTGGTGGTCTTGTTCACATTTTTGTTTTTGAAAAATAGGGAACATCTTCCCTAAGATAGGAATGCTATGTTTGGTGTTTTATTTGGTGTTTTTCCCATTTGATGATATGATGCTTTCGATAAGTGAATTGCTGGTTTTCGATAAGTGAATTACCTGTGTAAGTTTTTAGTCATCGATGAGAATAGTGGTGTTTCTTTCTGTTATTGCTATTGACATTACTTCGTTTTTTTCCCTTGTTTATCTTCATGTTAAAATCCCTATATGTTGTGTGCAGTCTATTAATATATTGTTGTAGTTGTTCTTCTGTTGTTGATATATTGCTTGATCATATGCAAAAAGAAGTTCACACGGTAGAATAATTTCTTAAAAAACCCTAAGTGAGTGTTTTGTACTTTGTTTCACTAGTTTCTTAGTACTAAATATCTTGTGATATTTTCTAAGGACGAGGTCTTGAACCCATCAAACCCACAACTTTTATACATCATTGATTGGAAAGAACACAGTGTGACTTGTTCACAGTGTAATGCAAGTCTAACTTTAAATCTTGTGATGAGGTATTTGTCACTCACAGACAACAATCTTAAAATATCACATTAGCAAGTGTTGCATGTGATACATGTGTATGTACTTCCTCCTTGATCGTTGTGGGTTTGGGGGAGGGAAATACACACTTCAAACATACTTAAGAAACGGATGAAGATTATTAAAGACCTGGAACTATGCAGAAGACTTCTTCGTGCCTTCTGTCTGGGAAATCAACCAAGCTTCCACATTTACGGGACACAGTTTTCAAGAAATATGAATAGAAAACTCAGATCCGGCTCTTATACGAAGTTCATCTAAAATAATTTGCCCCACTTTCTTCAGGTTCTCAGCGCTCAAAAGGCTACGTACGTGCCCTTTGGCCAAAATATTTTTGCTGCGCCGCCAACTTCTGAATATAATGTGTTGAACAAAGTCGATAGTTGAATTGAACACGTCAGAAGTGGGCCCATTCAATTGTCCGTAGCGTTAATGTTCCACCAGAACGGTTATTCATTCATCAGTGAGGACCGCAAGAACGATTGATGTACAACTGATTTGATGGAGTGTGAGGAGAAAGAGCTAATTGTATGTGATGTGTTTTTTGTATAGGGGAAAATTGGGTAGAGATGTGGAAGGTGCAGGGGAAGAGGCATACATTCTTTTGCAAGTATTTATGCATATTTGTACTTCATCTGTTTTAAGAAAATTTAAAGTATGAAAGGTTAAATCAATATCAAGCTATGGAATTATTTTCACACGAAAAAAAACATCAGAAATTAATATACAAAAGGAGATTATACCAGCTCGTTCGTTACCGGGGCCCGTAAAGAGAGCAAAGAATAGTGACACTGTTACCTGCAATGTACGCCGTTAGAAGCAGCTAAGGATATTTTGGAAATGTGGATATTTTTGAAAAAATTTGGACTGTCCGATTCTACTAAACGTGACTCAAAAACTGTGCTCAAGATGAATGTGTTATGTCAAAAGTGCAGATATCTCAGCCCAGTTATAAACCACGACACAATGCTCTCCGTTCTCCAGAATGTAGACATAGAGGATGTTGCTGTTCGCGCAGTCAACAGCTATTGCGGAGACCGCATTTGATAATGATGGGCTAATCATATTGACCGTCTTCACAATCAATTTATAAATATTGAATTGCAGCGGAGTCATATTTCTGTCTGAAAATGAACCTTTTGAATATATAGTCTGGCTGATTCGAACATGACACGAGATCCGGTCTCTATCTTGTGAGACGACCTCATTATCTATAAGACATAGTTTTTTTATACACTTTAGTATTCTCTGCAAAATATTGAACTTGCAGTTAGGTGGCAGGACGACGTTACTAACGATGAAGTCTTGCAGCGCGCTAAAATACTATTTCTCTACTCGACTCTTAGGCATAGACGTTTAAGATGGCTTGGCTAATGTGAAAGGAATGTTTAAACGATCGAATTTCCAACGACGTTCTCTTTTGTAAGCTCTAGTCTGGTGGATGGTAAAGGGGGCAGACCAAAACATAGATATAAAATGTATGCAAAACTGCCTTTAACAATTTCATTATCAACCCAAATTCTTGGGGAAAATGGGCTGTTGAGCGTACATTATGGAGTACTGGACTTCACCGAGTCATACGGCTATTTGAGGGATCCTTAGGGAAAAACAAGCGACTCAGACGTAAGGCACACACATCCTTAAACTGAGATTTGTTATGTATATTCTGTTTTTGCCTCTGAGATGGAAAATCAACCAGGAAAAAGGCTAGACAATTTGAGAACTTCCTTATATCACTTGCAATTTTAACACTGACCTGTTTCATGACTGTCTATAAATATACATATAATACTGGATATACCGGTAATATATGTCTATAATACCGGATTAATCCGGGAAGTAAAGACTGCGAGGGAGAGGAGATGGCTACCTCCCTCAAATAGCAGAGCCACTAAAATGTGAGATCGCTAACATCGCACACCCTACGTCATTAATAAATGCTATTAGTAACTTTACTTTTATTTTTATAAATATGTAAAACGTTATTATCAGCATGCTATGGACAAAAAAAAACAACGTAATTAAATATTAAATCTGTTGAATGGCATAATATGCTGTCTGGACACGCAGCATGAACAATGAAAAAGTAGGAAACTAAAGGCTGCAGAGATTCTTCTAGAGAACCACAATACTGAAAATCACGTGGACAGATAAAATAACCAAATTTACTAAGGTAGATTTACACCAAAAGGAAGTTACTTATCAACATCAGAAAAATGCATCATTTTTAGTACACAGAAGAAGAAGAGGCTTGGAATATAATGTAATAACAGGCAAAATTGTGGGGGAAAAATAGCGTCAACATGAGAAAATACTGAATGCCTTGACATCATGGCGTGGTAGAGGGTCAAAAGTAGATGTAATACCCAGTACAACGGATAGAATGATGTGGGGTACATTACGGGGAGATGCGACCATTTTTTTAAAGCGAAACAGATTTTAATAGATCGCTGTAGACCTATCGCTTTTTTAATTTGAGTTCAGCAAGGTCACGAAAGTTGAATGAAAATACGCATAATATTAAAAAGTTGAGGTATGGCCACATCTACCCGTAATAAACCTGTTGTGGATATCAATGGCTACCAAATACGAAACATGCTATGATTATAAGATGATTTAATTTTCATTGATTTCCACGTATTTCCCAGACTTCAATAAAGTTGCTACTTGCTATCCTATATTGACATCTCTCTCCGATTTTCTGCTTTTATAATGATGCCGATGTATGATGATCATCATTTGTCATTCCGGCTGGCGTAGGCGATCATGGATCTCCACAGTTCTCTATCTCCAATATTATGTATCAGGATCGTTGTTGTTTCGCTGCCGTGCAAGGTTGTTATACTGTCGAATATTTTCTCACGTTGTCTGCCTCTGTTGCCTTCTGTTTTTTGTTTACATTGTCTATGTTCTCTAAACCTCCTTGTCGCATAACGTGTCAAACAAAATGAAGATTTTAAGTTATATTATTAAGCCCCGTCTCGAATTTGACTCTTTCGATGTATTATATTATTCAATAACAAAAAAACACACGCTCACAATGAAAGTACTAATACTGCATTTTTCACGTTAGGCAGTTTTCGAGTGGTTTGTCTGATTACGGCCGTATAAAAGGCGTAAAGACTGTTGCCACGACATGCTCAGAGTGGGTTAAAAAAATTTCATAAAGAAAAATGAAACAGTACTTACCAGGGATCGATCCCTGGAGCTGGGTGTGAGAGCCCACTACGCCATACGCCAAAGATAATTTTTAATTCCTGTATATGTATCACTTGCATGTAGGCCGGTTTGATTTCCTGTTACAAAATGTCTTGAAGATTGAAGAAGTAGATGGAATCAAAGGTAGACAATACACAAAACTGGAAAGGTCAAGATTTTCCTAAGCTCATCTTCAACGCTAAATTTTTAAAAAAATCATTGGAGAACTCTTGTGTTCTGAACGCATCCAATGCAGTAATCCCTACGGCCTGGATGGATTGTGAGTTTATGGATCGGTGGATATGTATCTCCTAGTTCCTAAATTTAAATCACATTTTATGCATTACTAAAATTTAGTTTTAAATTTCTGAAGATATATACACCAGACTTTTCGGAAGGATACAATTTTTTTATTCACAACTATTCTTGGGATATCAGTAGTTTCTGTAGCATCTCTATGCAGTTGATACTAAATACGTTATACAAGCTGAATCTAATTATGGATATACATTACATTTTCACGAGTCTTCAACAATTTAGTTTGCTTGATTCACGCAGTTTCCTGATACAATCTGTTTCCAGTGTGTTGTTCACATGTTGCTGTGTAGGTGTTACAATTTCAGGTGCATGTAAGAGGGTTTGCATCTGTGGGGCTGTCCATAAATTACGTCAGCAATTAGGAGGTGGAGTGGGGGCTTAAAAATGTTTATCAATTGTTAATAAGGTGGAGGAGCGAGGTTTGCAAAAGTTAACGTTTGCAGTACCATTTTTATACGCCAATTCGCCCGTGTGCTGCCGGGGCCCAAAAGGGGAGCAGAGAATGGCAACACTCTTTACCTTCCACGCAGGTCGTAAAAGGCGACTAAGGAGGTTATGGGATGGAGTTGGCTGTCCCATCCTATATAGGGTCAGTGACCCAAAGCCATGCTGAAGTCGGATGTGTCAGGCCGAAAGGCGCAGATATCGCAGCAATTGACACAAAAACCATGACACAGCGCATTCCGTTCTCCGGACTACGTCCTGCTAATCTGCAGGAGTTTGACAACGAACGAAGAAGAAGAAAATACGCCAATTAAATTGTTAGAATTTGAAACATTTTTATAACGATGAAACAAATTATGTAGTATTTTCGTACTTTTTGTGAAAGTTTTTTAGATGAGGAGAAGGGGGGATGGGGTAATTTTTTACATAATTTAAGAAGGGAGAAAAGGGGGGGGGAGTGTCCCTGAAAATACTATATACGGACAACACATATGTTAATGTAATATTCGGACAGCACGAGTAGATTAGGCTATTTGTGGCATGCGATTCCAAGTATGTAAATAGTTACCAAATCGAAACTCCAACAATAATCAAACACGTAACGAATGGGGGTCCTAATTAATGCAGTTGGAAAGTCTTTGCTGAAGATGGTCATGCTGAAGTATGATATGTTAGACAGAGGTCGCAAGTGCTAGTATTACAAATAAGCCGTGCACCACGCCATAACGATGTGCGTTCTGCGGACAACATCTGTCTAACAAGCAGAAGGTTATGAAGGAACGAAGACAAAAAAAAGGATAAATGTAAACATAGATAATTTTATAATCCAAAGTATTTATAAATACAAGGTGAGGAAGCGGGACCGTAGATATGGTCTCCTCAAGGGGGAAGGGTTTACAAGAAACCATTGGGGGGGGGGGGAAGAGGTTGTAAACACCCAAACCCTCCTTATCTACTGGTCGGTAAGGAAGTAAATAGGTAACTAGTTTAAAGCATGCAATTTACTCGGAAATCTGATGTTTGGGGCCATTAGTTCAATAACACGGTAGTACAACACATATCCGTTATCTGGACTACATCCTAATGGAATTCTAGTAGAACCATTGTATTGTTGTAAGAAGGTTTCAGTGAGAGTTTTTGAACAGGCACAAGAATATACAGTCTGAAAATGTATGTACCAAGAATGAATTATTTAGCAGGGTCGTGTCATGCTATGATGCAGAGCGACGGTCGCATCAGATGGCACCAATCAAAATACAATTGAGGGTCGGCTTTTCGAAGAAAAACCGTTAAAGTGAAGCGGAATTTCGAAGACTTGGATCATACTGAAAAAATCTGCCTCACGATCTTGTAATTTGTAATTATAATTATAAAAACTTTTATACAAGAAGGAAACACATGTGACAGTAGGTAGAGGTTACTTGAAATATTTTTTAAAGGGAGGTAATAAAATAGTCTGTATTAAAGAAATCATAGTCGCCATTCACACCAATTCAAACTGCAACTCGCTCTCATCAGAAAGACGTTTGTAGAATATCAAAAGTGTGTTCACTGAAGAGATAATAATATGAAAGTGATACCACTGAAACGTGTTTTACCGTGGCTCTCGACGATACAGGCCTCCTCGCTGAATTTATTAGGACCCAGTAAGTTATGTGTTTTGATTATTGTTTGACTTTTAATTAGGTACTATTTACATACTTGAAATCGCATGCAAAAAATAGCCAAGGCGATTCCAAGTATATAAATAGTGACCAACAGAAGCGCAAACAATGATGAAAAACGTAATGAACCGAGTCAAACTTAATGTAGTCAACAGGTCTTCTACCTGAGTCTGGTCACGGTTTAACAATGGAGTTGAAGTCTTTAGACATCGCAAGTGAAATGTGTGGAGGGATAACAAATGAACTGTTTGGCATCGGCGACAATAGACCAATATTTTAAGGAACAGGTAAAGTGAGTGAGTGGATGGGTGAAAGTGGATGCTTGAGTGAGTGGATGAGTGAGAGAGTGGATGAGTGAGTGGATTAGAGAGGAATATAACGCATTAATGAGAACATTGTTGTTAAGCCGTTTACATTGTGCTTAAGAGGTTGATGGTTCAAATTGAAGTTCTGAACTTATTTTGGTGATCACTGGATCACTGGAAGCTGCATAATTGGTACTCGCGACAGGCGGCGTGGTGCTTCTTTGAGAGGTATGAAGTACATATAGCGCAACTCGACTAGAATCAGAGCAAACCTCTTCAGCTTTAGACTATATACTATTTATATTGAAGATGAATTTTGTATATTCTATTCTAAATTAATCCGTCCCGTAGGAGTTTGACGATTATATTTACTATTTATATTCGCAATAACATCTTATATCACAAATGCTGATTATTTGTTTACATACGTGTAAAGTTTTATAATATTATCAATATTATAGCAAATTGGGTGAATGTTCTTTGTGAATTATTTGTGTTGCTGTAGCAGTGTGATGTTGGTATGATTGTAGTAGTGTACTCAGTTTCGCGTCCAGTGGACTATTCCGTGATTTCCAAGCTGAATGTGGGGGGGGGGGGGGCTACAGATTCGGGGGAGTTGTAAGCAAAGCTAAAAGATACAAGATGTGGGAAGTTTGTTGAATACCTCAATAGTTAGAGAATGTGTAGATGGGGAAGAACTGGTGTGTGGTGCCGTAACACAAATACGAAAATAAATATTATATAAGTAAGTATGTATGTGTTACCGCACAAAATACTACTCATGCTGATAAAGAAAATTGAACCCATGATTTCAAATAATAAGGACAATACAATTTTACATTTCGACCTAATATCTTTGTCAGCAACAATAACAATACAATTTTACATTTCGACCTAATATCTTTGTCAGCAACAATAACAATACAATTACATTTCGACCTAATATCTTTGTCAGCAACAATAACAATAGTAAAAGATTTAGAAAACGAAGATACTGATAATAAACAAATAATCAGCATTTGTGATATATGAAATTAACAATAAAATATAGAAGTATGGATAATTTATTATTAAAGAGAAATAGTAATTCAGCAAACAGGATTTGTAGGTCCGCTACGCGCATTGCAACCTGAGTCAACACGTCTTGCGTCTTCGACCACACCGATATCACAACAAGATGCGATTTAGCAAAGACTTTCAACGTGTATATTCTCAAGCCACTATGAATATGGACAGATTGATCGACACACAGAAAACAACAACAACACACACACACTGCACGGGTATGTAAATTCCTCAAGAACTACAGAATGGTTTGTAGTTTGCTACATTATTTTATTTATTCTATATGAAATTAATAACATGATAGAACTATACACATGTATATAAATCAACAGCAGCTATTATCTATGAAGTAGGGGTGCAGAGACGAAGAAGCGAGCACCTGTGCTCGCTTCGCTCGCCAGGACCTTGAATAATACTGGTTCAGCCCTTGATACTCCTCCTCGTGGAGTACCCCGGGCAACAGAGCAATCTGGCTAAGTTATCAAGGATCGGACGATCTCCAGCTGAGGTGGGAACCTGCTGTGGACTTGGAAACTTCCAAGAGAGAAACGACTCTTCTTATCCGCAGTACGTCCTGGGATTAAAAGCAAGCTTCAGCAAACTTTCGACAGCCTTTTCGTCATTTTCGCCAAGGCTCAAGAACTTTTCGTCAGTTCCCTGTCCGCACCCAGCGTCGCGATATAACCAAAAAGTTCTTCTTAGGATTAGGTTGAAAGTGACGTCACTAGGCATCCCGAGATGGCCTAGTCGAATCCAGTACTCAACAATCTATGAAGTTAACAACATTATAGAACTTCGCACATATGTAAACATATCAACAACAGATGTGTTCTATGAAATTCACAACATTATACAACTTTCATGTAAAATCAACAACGGCTATGATCTATGAAATTAACAACATAATAGAACTTTGCACGTTTATAATCACATCTACAGAATTTTTGAATTATGAAATTAACGTTATATAACTTTGCACACATGTAAACAAATCACCAGCAGCTGTGATCTATGACACAATGTGAAAGAAGTAATATGTGAAACAAATTGCAAACTTCACAACTTAAGAGCAGTTGATCAACATTACTGTAAATCTTCTAACAATAGCTATCACGCTACACTCGATGAAGTCTGTTTTGTATGAACTCACAGCTGGAAGGCTCAAATAGCCGGAATGCGGACATCTAGTATTACTGACACAACAATGTTTACGAAGTAAGATCTACCGAAGAAGAATATTTCCTAAATGCAAATTGGTAACACTGATATCTCATATCACCTTTTGTTTTGTCCATGAACATTCTTCATTTTTAACTTTTTTATATGTATCTTGCCAGCTTCTACTGTAAAGTAATAGACAGAGACCGGAGATAATACACGCGTGATCCTGTGCCATTAATTATTTTGTTTTTCAACTTAAAAACGAGTGGCACGTATCCTATTCAGGATGTAGCCATCAACCCAGCAATTTTTTGGCTGTAGTTATTTTCTAGGCAATATAAATACGTTTAGTAGTTTGTCATTGCTTTCTGAACTGTTCGAATGCATAATTGTCTGCGGTGGAATTTGAACCCGATATGTTGGCTGCCGAAGATGCGTTCTGTACTTCGTCTCCACAGAGCCGGACTTCTTCAACAATGAAAACTAAAAATTAGGTAGCTATTTTGTTGAAAGACAGATTAACTGCCGTGAGAAACAAAGGCAACCATAAATAAAGACCTCTTTTGAGTAGGGTGCTTCTTCTTAACGCATTGCATACCTTTACAAGCCAAATTCTTCTGCGTATGAATAAAAGATAGAGAGAATATTCTTGCATTAAATTTTTAAAAATAGCTAATCTCGAGTAATTCATGTGAATCGAAACAAATAAACATAAACAACTCTAAATAAACTGTTGCTGATGATGAGAATAATGATGTTAATGATGAACAATTATTCTCTAGGATGTATGCATTTTTGTACTCCTGTTTTCTATGTAACTAAGTGGACTTTCATTTTTAGCTCATGTTTGTCTTTCTCTTGTATACATTTTTTGATCGAGAGGTATTCCAGAGATGTTGCAGGCACAGAAGACTTTTATTCAATTTAGTTGTAGAGTACAAGGTAGTGAGCTGAAAATCTTCTACACTTGAGGAGCATTGCGGTGACTTTCTTGAAAACTGGATGCATATTATTGATTTTCTTCTTCTTTCATTCACTTGAAATGTGTCTATATCTGTTGATATAGACATGTTCCCATTGTGTTTTGTACGTGGCATCCTGTTTAATTGTGTGCCTTTTGGCTGGTTGCTTCTGTCTTCAGCATCCTGCTTGATGGGCAAGACTGTGGTCCTGCTAGCGCGGGACTGCCCGCCCAGTCTTAGTTTCCAGCCCTTGACGGCTGAAATAAGCATCATCACCATTTCAAGGTCTAGCCTAGATGGGGATGCTATTGATAAAAGATTTAATCTATATAACTGGAGGTATACATTTGATCAAAGGTTTAATATATATATCTCGGAATACCAGACATGTGTGTCTAACAGAATTCATCATAGAGAAGTATATATCATGCAGTGGAGTAGTGACACCGACGTACACTCTTCTTATTCGTTCCTTGTGACGTGCATGGCAGGGAACTATGTTACTGTTCTTTGCTTCATTTTCGAGTCTCAACGAAATTAGACAGCTAACATTATAACAGGGACACTAAAATCCACACAGATTAAATACATGAATAACATTACTTTATTGCAGCCAATGGAAAACATACAAGAAAACAGAATATTAGAATAAGCAGAGAGGTTTAAGATATTCATAAGATATTCAGGATTGCGTATAAGGGAGGATTTGGGGTGTTAAAATTTCCTCTTAGCAAATTCGAACATGATCTTAAGTTCTAGGAACTTAACCACAAGGTGAGTAAAACAGCCAAAAACATCCATCGCTTAGGATTTTTTCACACTAAGGTTATCACATTTTTGTTTTAAAAAAAAAACACGACCTGAAAAACGAAAATGCACGAATGACCTTTCTTAAATATACCGCCTCCTTTGATGAGATCGTATCTACATCCCTGAAGACATCCCACGCACAAATGTATGAACACCCTGAGAAAAAAAAGACTAAAACGGAGTAACTTTGTGGCTCACGCTAAAAGAATAATCGGCAACAATAGCTATTCTAACGAACTCACCCACAAAGCTAATACACATGTATCCAATCACCACATCATGTAAAAAAAACAATTTCTTTCCAGAACTAAACCACTGTATTTTTTACAATGAAAACAAAATAATGCTACAATCAGAAAAAGAAGGAAAGCTCATAGCAACCAAGAACATTAACCACAATGTTTGACCATCACTTTGGACACACACATAAAATGATTTGTCATCTAGAAATACTATTAAAAATGGCGAAGACATACTACTAAAACTGAAGGGGGAGGAGATCTCACTATCAATTGTTACTTGAAAATACTGCAATAACTTGGAAGCACAAGCGGAAGCCCTGAGGCATGCAGCAACATATCCTCATTGAATATAAGGATTGGTTGGTTGGTTGCTGATCCAGCTGTCCATGGGCTCATGCCCTTTGACCAAATGCCATTGTGTGATACAGACATGTGTTTGTGAGCTATTGTGTTGTATTCTGTGGAGTCTGGATTTTTTGTATTCAACCGGTACTAGAGCTAAAAAATAACTATCACAATACCAGGAAGTTAGGTTTATATCCATGTACAGCTCCAAGCTATCGCAGACAAGATAGAGTTCACTGTGCTCATTCCCCGCAAACAAATGCCTACTTGTTATACAAAACTACTCTCTCTCTTTCTCTCTCTCTGTCTCTCTCTCTCTTTCTTTCTCTCTCTCTCTCTCTTTCTGTGTGTATTTTTGTCAGCATCTTCATGATATCCACCACACATCCCCCACCCCTGTCGCTATGCATTTCATGACGATGATTATCGTAGTCCACGTGAAATATTCAAGTCACTGCAATAAGATCTTGCACAACAGATTATAGCGCTAGGTACACCCTTGAAAACTATTGTATATTGTAGTTTGGTACTTTTACGCCATTTTGTCTGAATACAGTACAGATAAATTATTTATTTATATTGGAAAATGGGGAGGGGAAGCTTAGTGCTTATTTATGTTGTAGTTTTGTAGTTATTTATGTAATGTTTTTTTTTAAGCATAGTATTATTTCACTCTCATTCCCCGTATTTATCAATGTATATCATCTATATGATAATACTTCTGTAAAAGTACGTTATTGTTACCTTGATTGTCTTTACTGTTAATTGTCAGCAATTTAAAGTTTTTGTGATAGTGGGATAAGTTTGTAAATGTTTGTTCGCTGTTTGTCGTATATTTTCATTAAAAAGTCAATAAGTTTTAAACGTTGAAACAGTCTTGTATACTGTGATATGTAATTTTACATGTACACCCGTATCCTATAGTCTAACTGTGCGTTCATTGCAAAACTGATTGACATTGTTTTATCTAAGTACTATTAATATGCAGTTTTGCAGTAGTCTCACTTATTGTCGACCTTCGATTTGTCAACTATTGCGAAAAGAATGTTTTTCCAGAAAACCTTCATCCCCACATCCCCAATATATGGACAACCCCTAATTTGTCACCTTTAGATAAAATATATACACATCAACTTTCAACACGACCGAACTAACAAACGACGACACTAAAGACGGATTGATAGAGTATACCTTTCCTAAATGTGTTCCATCTAGGTCACATTTCGTCTAGGACTATGACAGATGTGATTTAAATTATGTTCTATCTGTCTTGTTTGTTCACTGTAATAAGAGTATAGTCACTTAATTATTGACGTTACGGACCATTCATGCTTTAGTTTATTGTGATACTAGCTTACAGAAAAGCTGCGATAGCTATACATTTAAGTTAAAACATGCAGTCATCTTTACCGACACGACAGTCTTAGTTGTATTTTAATCCTCAGGATATACGAGAAATAGAGCTCTTGTATCATTTCGTCCAAGCGAAAGCTATTCAACTCCTGTATTGTCTCAGTATTAACGTATGGAAATGAAATCTGGAAATCTACTCAGGCAACAGACCAAAAATTAAACAGCTTCGAAAACAAATGTCTCCGGAAACTGATGGACATAAGATGGAGAGATTTCGTCACAAATAGTGATTTAATAAACAAAGTACACCAATACTATGTTTCAAACATCATAAGAAAACGCAGATGGAAATACCTGGGTCACGTTTTAAGACTAGAGGAAAACATAATACACCCACAGGTCCTTATGTGGACACCTGAGGGTTAAAGAAAACGAGGAAGGCCTAAAGCAACCTTATGGTGTACTTTAACACCATACTTAAAGAAGGGGAAATAACAGGCTGCAAGACCATACAAGAACTAAAACTGCAGACAGCTGATAGCAACACACGGAGAATCAAAACTTCTGCCCTATGTGCCGATGGGGCACGAAAGGAACAAACTAAGGAGTCCTTTCGTGCAGAATTCAGAGCTTTATTGCATACTATGTAGACTCCAATATAATTCAGCGTATGCAATGCTTCTAGAAAAAGTCTTCTACTCATAGAGGGGTAAAATGTAATCGTAGGTATATTGTACGTATTTGTGAAAAAATAATTTTCAATTTTGTGAAATACTCAACAATATACTGAGCACACAAGAGGGCAGTTTCCAGAAAACTCTTCTACCCCTGACTCTGAAAGGCAACAAAGGGTATAGCGAATAGACGAAGGATGGCTCGTGAATAAAATTTTATATAGAAAACATAAATAATTTGACAAATAAGAAGACACAATGGCATCGAAAGACGCCATTAGAGGACAGAATTCCAGAAAGTAGAAGAAGAGGTATACCTAGAAGAAGATAGACAGATGGCATCAAAGACTACATCAATCATCAATATATCATTTGATGAGGCAGGCTAATTAGCACAGGATAGAGTCGCGTTCAGGACATCAATTGCAAAGACGACGTTCTCGAAAAATATGCCACGTGATGATGATGATAATGAGATACCAAAAATAATAAAAACGTGATAGAATAGATGAAAATAATAATGTTCAATAAATACTAAAAACGTGATAGAATAGATGTGAAATAATAATGTCCAATAGATACTAAAGGCGTGCCATACTTTATTTCTCTAAGAACAACTCATGTTTTCTTATATCAAAAATTAATGATATCTAATTTGCGATTTAGAAGACGATCCACTTGTCACCTGATAGAACAGTTTCACTGCGTTGGTTCTTAATATCATTCAGAGTTGCATTGATTGACACTCAGTCAAAACACCCGAGATCAGGTTACCTATTGTCGGTGTAAGCTAAACTAGGTAATTGCTTATCTTTTGAAAGTAGTTTTCTTCTTGTTGACGTAGGTAAGCATAGGAATATTTTAGTAAGTTCATAAATTTAATCAATGCAAATCTTTAGCAGTGAACAATTACTATACCTCCCGTCCCCAAGTTACTTGTGAAATACAACCATTTTTTTCTAATACATAAACAGCAAATATATTTTGAAGTCCTCCCTCAGATAGGTTCTACGGTATACATCACTCATATTGGCTCGCCCGTGTGTTGCTCCCGAAAGGGGAGCAAAGAATAGCAACACTGTTTACCTTCCACGCATGTCGTAAAAGGCGACTAATGAGTTATGGGATGGAGTTGGCTGTCCCATCCCATATAGGGTAAGTGACACAAAGCCCTGCTGAAGTCGGATGTGCCAGACAGAAAGGCGCAGATATCGCAGCAATGATGTAAACTATGACACAACGCATTTCGTTTTCTGGACTACATCCTGTTAATCTGCAGGAGTTTGAGAACGAACGCAGAAGAAGAAGAAGATACTGGCTGATCCGACTGATACAATTTTGTCGGTACTGTACGGACTAAGGTGTCCATACTTTCAACGAAATGAACGATACATTATTTAACGAAACGAACTTTCGCTAAAGGCGCATATAACGAAGCATCGACCGATCTGAGCAAGGCACTGAAAGGCCCCTTCCACTGCAATACCCTGGGGGGGGGGGCGCACTCTGTACGTTGATATATACGCTCTCTGTACATATAGGGTGAAAAGAGTACCGCATTGCCATCAGCGGACCCAGACTTAGCAGATAACCAAGATCCTAAAATTACCTCCTCGTGGTGCACCCTGGAAACAGAAAGACATCCGCTCTTGATGTCGTTCTGGTCAACATTTTTATGCTTGTGTCAGTTGATGCTGTAGATGGAATGAGATTTGCCTGCAAAGAGACAAGCAATATCTCCCAGACTTATATGCCAACACACCCAGCAACACTGTCGGCGCACAGTGACGAAGGTATCTATGCATTTCGTCTCGCACAGAAGAAAATACAGAAGATTGGAGGGGCGGCCCATGTCAATGTCCGATAAGGGTAGCCCCGCGAAGAAGTGGTGATCCTATGAGTACACATTAAATCTGGAAAAAGCAACACGCGTTAGAGGCCAGATTTGTGTATGTGAATCGATATAGTGACAACGACGCTACATTTGTCCAGCACGAGACCGACTAGCAGAAGTGCTGTTCATGCTCTAAATTAAGCAGAAGCCAAACGTCCCACCACAATAGACTCCATTCTAAGTGGGAGTTATGACTCGGGTATTGGATACCACCACTTGAATATATACCCCTGGGTATGAAAGAAACATTTGAATACAGCTCCTCATTGCACACAGGAAAAGCATTGAACACATGTTAGGGAGTACTTTGTTCAGGACTTCTGGCCAAATAATTCTTACAGCTGACGGGAATTTAACCAGGTCTTTTCTAGCAGCACCGAATCGCTTTGCAACACAAGTAAACAGATTTTCCGTACTTGACCAACCACATCCCCAAAAAAGATGTGGCCCGGTCAAGACTTTCAGCCTGTGTACTCAAGTCACTGAGAACAGACCAATCGAAACAAGGACTATTACAACATCAACGTACAAGTATTAAAGTGTCCTCAGGAACACAAACACAGAACATGCATATTCTTACACAAGGACGTAAAGGCCTTCTTGTAAACATAAATAACATAGAGACAGAACAATGTTGCTTCAAATAATATCTTATACATAATTCAAGTAGGAAGCATAAAGATAAATGAAAATAATACTTACAGTTGACGGGAATTGAACCAGGTCTGTTCTAGCAGCACCGAATCGCTTTGCAACACAAGTAAACATGTTTTCCGTACTTGACCAACCATACTTCCGTAATTGTTGAGACTCGGATTCTGGACGCCGTGGGAAACGTAGACAGGAGGCAAGTTCCTGTTTTTTATACATTGCAATCTAGCCCAACTCGAATGTCGCCGTTGTCCAACACAGCTCATACAGAGAGAATTTGGTTCAGTACCCAGGGGCCAACTGCGAAATTTCTCGTCTGAATTAGTCGTACTCTACCTACTTATTTGGGTAGTATACGCAATAGCGAAGAGTCAAAATACACAGTCCGCGCCTGTCGATGGATTGGAAGGTCATCACACACGGACGAGGCGAGTACGTGAGAAATGCACTGGTCAAATCCCAGACCCCGACGTATTTGGCATAACAGCACCTTGTCTAGGATGTTGTATCAACCCTGAGTCTAATTCGACTGTCGCCCAAACACTGTTCATATAGGAGACACTAGGTCTGGGACCTGGAGACACAAAGGGCGGTAATGGAATACTCTTACACGATAAACGGCTACCAGGCTGTGAAGCGTCTCGTCGGAGGAAAGACAAACAATGGGTGACCTAAGCAAACCATCAGCTCGTCTCGTAACATGTACCCCCTCTCTGATTGGAAGGTTCTTCCAATAGGCATTGCATTAAGTCGACAGCTTAAGTCTCCAGAGTATGAAAGAAAGTTCGGAGAAACCTTCCAATGCACATAGGAAGCAAGAACTAATCGCTCGTAATTCTTGGGGTTTGAAAGAAAGTACATACATACACGCACGCACGCACACACACACACCATATATATATATATATATATATATATATATATATATATATATATATATATATATATATATATATATATATATATATATATATATATAACACCAACTTTCGTTCATATATCCTAATTCGTCCTTGCATTTTTGGATATCACTCTTGTTTGTATTGAATTTTTTCGTATATCATTCTTTCTTTCTTTTAAGTCTTGACGTTAGTTATTGAATTTCCGCGTGAAGACGTCGGGTTTTACCATGCCTGAAGACACCTAATGGAGTGAGTCTTGCATAGTGACATATGATTTCACGCCTCGTGAGACTTTACAAGAAAATATACCAAAAAAGAGGCCTACTATTTAGAACAAGTGCACCCGCCGGGCATGAAGCGAGGGCTAATAATAATCAAATATACATGTCATATCCTGCTAACGTATGCGCTTCACTGACTCCTCTTTCTCGTTCGTTTCTCACAGTTTATTTTGATTTTGATAAGCAACACCTATTCCCCAAAATGTGCGCAGTCATGATTATTCATGTCAGCCAAGATGACACCTTAATAAGAAGAGCACCCTTATTGTGAATCACAAATACTTTAATGTACTCGAGTTCTGACCAGGGTATACAAATTAGACCGGTGAACTCGGAAACCTGACAGTTTCCTTTGACCACTGTATTTCTTTAATATTCAAACAAATGTTTTTTTAATCGTTCTCAGACATCCACATTGATGACTAAGATAGCAGTCAGCTGTAGTCTCCCTACTGTATTGATACATTTTTTTTCCGTCATGAGATGAAGCAGGACAGGGCCATAATCATTGAAGTAATATCTACCATCGCAATTGTAATGAAGCACTAACTATAATAGCTCATGTACTATTTTATGTTATTACAGATATGATGATATGCGTGCCGTTGAGGTAAGTATGACAAAAAAGTAGTCCAGACTGATGCTATCTTAAGGTTTAAACGGATTTTGAAGTTGTTAGTTGTTGTTGTAATAGTCCTTGTCTCGATTGTTCCGTTCTGAGTGAATTCAGTACACAGGTTGAATGTCTTGACGAGATCACATCTTTTTTGGGGATGTGGTTGAACAAGTACATAAAAAACCTGTTTACTTGTGTTGCGAAGCGATTCGGTGCTGCTAGAACGGACCTGGTTCAATCCCTCGTCATCTGCAAGAATTATTTCCATTAACCTCATGCTTCGTACTTGAATTTATTTGAATTTGATGACTTTTTGTGAAAAATGTCTAAAGGAAGGGTTTTACTCACCATTTTGCTGAATTCCTAGAACTAAAAGTCATATTCTTATGTGCTGGCAGGGGGAGGGGGTGTGGGGAAGCAAACGGGATATGAATCGGGAATTTTAAATCTTGACTAAAATCGCATTTGTCTTTGGGATACGGATTGAAAGAATATGGAAAACGTGTTAACACAATTTGCGAGGCGAATAGGTACTTACAGAAACGACCTGGTTCAAATGCCGTCTTTCGAGGGCAAGGCTTAGACCTAACCTTGCATTTAACTGGCCAGGTGTTCTGCTTAACTTCATAGTCTCTGTTTTAGATGTGTTTAATTTCATAATGCATTGTTTGCTGGTTGTTTGGTTTAAGTGTGTGTTGTGTGTGTGTGTGTGTGCGTGCGCGCGCGCGCGCGTCGCTGTCATTATTCCTCATATTCGTATAACAAACTTGGATCATCTGTAAATAGAAGTTCGTTTGGATACGGCTCTGTGGCGAAGTGGTACAGAGCGCGTCTGTGACGACAAAGGTACCGAGTTCAGAAAGCAATGGCAACCTACTGAACGTATTTATATTGCCTAGAAAATCACCACAGCCAACAAATGCGTGGTTGATAGCTACGTCCTGGATAGGATATGCTACCAATTTGGATACGATAGCATTCGAAAATTGTATCGGACAAATACAAGATTTCTTGACGAATTCACCGGTGTGTCACTTATACAATTATATGTATATTAAAATTAGTATTAAAATTTATTATGTCACAGAAATATAGATGAGATTCATACACACAAAATTAAAAAAGGAGCAAATATGAATTGACAATAATTCACCATCTATTAGTAGGATCGACCCCAAATGTCAATAACACACGATACTTTAATCAGTCGGAAATGACGCATGAGTTTCTGTATAATCATTTTTCCTGTTTTACACAGCATTACGACTAAGTGAACAGTTGTCACACACACACACACACACACACACACACACACACACACACACACACACACACACACACACACACACAACACACACACACACACACACACACACAGACACACACACACACGCGCACACGCGCACACACACACACACACACGAACAATAAATGTGATACTATTCTCTGTTTAATAACTTAAATATTCAAAGCATCAAGAAACTATATCAGTGTTTTATATAACTTTTTTTTCCTGAATATTTTTTGCTTTAAATTTTGCAGTATAAGTGAAAACCATTTTTCCTCCTACTTCTTATCTAAGGAATAATTTCTCTAAATGCTCTCGACATAATTTATCATTGACATTTCAATTAGCTGGCATATTATCTCAACATTTGCCTTGGTCGATTTACCGTACAATTTTACAAAATTGATTTTTTAACAGAATGTTATTTTCAACATGGTTTCCGTGTGGAAACGTGTTAGTGACACAAAATTAACACAAGTTGAAAAAGTGAAATATCTTGGCACCCTGTTAACATCAGAAGGTAGATGCTCAAGTGAGATAAAGAGCCGAACAGCACAAGCCAAATCAGCATTAAAAAAATGATTCTGTGCAATGGAAGTCTATCAATGCAGACCCGAATTCGAGTGCTGAAATGTTATATCGAAACCATTTTTTTAATGGATTTGAAGTATGGACTGTATACAGAAAAAAAATCAAAGTGAACTAGAGGCTGCAGAGATGTGGTTTCTGAGAAGAAAGATGAAAATACCATGGACAGCTAAGAAAACGAATGCAGAGGTTCTCACTGATACTAGCGTAAAAAAAGATCAATCATATCAAACATTAGTGACAGACAGTCAAAATTTTTAGTGCATGCGCCGAGAATATAGTTTGAACACTTAGTAACCACTGGAAAGATCACGGGAAGGACAGATTGGGGACGACAAAGAGAAAAGTTGCTAGATGGACTAGTATTGTGGCACGGTAGAAGTTCACCAACCGAGCTTATTGACAACACAAGAGACAAATTCGTGAAAAAACTTGATGACCTACGCCACTCGGTATGGCACTTGATTGATTCCGCGTGGAAACGTCTTTAATGTAAATTTAAAGTTGGCTTAAAAAATGTCAAATTTCCAGAACACAAATTCCAACAACAACAAAATCTACACTTTTCGACAGGATTCACACTACAATTTCAATTCTTCGAAAGGCGTGAACTTATGTCATGAAATGGAGGAAGATTATTTTTTTCCCCATAATTTCTCAATATCACTTGCTTGTCACCTGTTGACTCAACTTCCATAAGTATAGTATACGGATGCTTGGTTAGACAGACATGCGTCCTTGCAGGAAAAACAATCAGATAACAGTGCGTTTTCTAACAATAATAATAATACAAACTTTCGTGACTGCATGTTTTCCCGTGAAGGAGTGCGGGGATGCTTTCTTTCTTTGGGCTGTGGAAATAAAGGCCACTTTGCCATATCAGACGCCGCGACATGTACAGGAAAGATTTTGATTATGTCTCCGAAAGAAAAATATCATGTCCCGACCGTGGACTGAACCCGGAACCTCAAGTGTCTAAGAACGGCGTTTTAACCACACTGTCATGAGTTCCACAATGCGTTCTAACAATGCTGGACCGAATTATTGAATTTACTTTATTTGTTATTGGAAAATACATTGTGAAATTTGCCAATTTAATCATCATCATCAAGTGCCGTGACGAATGGCGCAGGCGAACATATCTCTTAATGTACATCGATCTCACATGTATGTCATCATCTCCGTTGGTGTCGTCAATCGAAGCCATTTAGTCAAACTGTCCAATATATTTTCTCTAAATCTTCCCTATGATCTTTTCCCTTCTATCTTTCCTGTTGTCACTATACTCTCAATACCTCCTCGTCTCATTATGTGCCCAATAAATGTTGACTGTCTCTTTCTTATATTATCAATAATGCATAATTTCACATCCATCCTTCTAAGACATTCATCATTAGTAATCTTTGCTGTCCAAGGAATGCGTAACATTCTTCGAATAAACCACATTTCCCCTGTCTCCATTAATTTTTGTGATGTCTTATTTATTGTCCATACTTCACTTCCATAGAGAAGCACTGGTTCAATGTAGCATTGGAGGATACGTTTTCTACTATCCATCGATATGGACATTTGCATACGATATTTTTTTATTTTTATGGAATGCTGCTTTTGCTTGTTCTATTCTGCTTATAATTTCGGCCTTGCATTTACCATCTGAAGTTATTAATGTTCCTAAATATTTGAAACTATTCAGCTGTTTTTAAGTTTTTCTTATATAATACTATTTTGCTATGTGGTGGTATACTATTTCCTGATATTATAATTGTCTCTGTCTTTTTTATGCTTAAACTAAGATCTTTTTGTTCACTTTCTATCACCGTCCAGTTTAATAGATCTTGAAGATGTTCTTGGTTTTCTGCTATCAACACAGTATCATCTGCATATCGTAGATTATTGATATTGTGTCCTCCTATTTTAATGCATGACATATTCTTAATTGATCTCAAAAATATTCTCGTTGTAAAGAGAAATTAAATCTGGTAACAATACACATCCCTGGTGTACACCATGCTTTATTTGTGTATACTTCTCAGTTATATTATCCACATCGCGGCTTCTTGGTGCCAGTATATATTGCGCAGAATTCTAAAATCTTTACTGTCCATATTAATATCTTCTAGCATTTTGAGCATATGTTCGTGTTTTACTGTGTCGAATGTTTTGGTGTAATTACTAAAGAAAATGTATATATCTTTCTGAACTTCTAGTGATCTTTCAATTAAAGTTCTTAATGTATATATGGCGTTTTGTGTACCTTTCCTTTCAATAAATCAAAATTGTTCATCCCCTATTTCCTCTTTAATTTTCTGTCTTGTTCTGCTCATATACATTCTTAACACATTTTTTGTTTATGTGACAGGAAAGTTTAATTATTCCTTATTCTTCATATTTTTCATATGCATACCTTGACACTCAATGATGATTGATTGCCACAAAATATATCGTCTTGAAGATCAACTCTCATTGACTACCTGTATACTGTAAAAATCGAATTTTGTTGTTCAGATAAATTCTAAGCTCCTTTTACCACGCCCCTGATTCCGATTGGATTTTGTAGATGACATTCTAAGTTTAACTTCACTATTAAGTTGATTTATTGATTCAAAATTCACTTCTTCTCTACTCCACTAGTGAAATTTTGTAGGTTTCCTTGATGCACAATGTCACCACTCATAATTTAATATTTAATCATAACAACTATAATATGTATATAAGTCGACACTTCCAAGATTTATACACAGCTTCACAAGTTTTCCTGAATTTCTATTCGTCAATCGATAATTTCTCACATCCTACCTTGCATATTTTTCAGTTTCATCGAACTAGACTCTATAAATAAAATAACATTATCTCTAACTTGACTTCTTTGACATATTTATTTTTTTGTCGAATTTCCATCAACTGAAGCTTCTAGTTTCTTCTCACATTTATTTCCAAGAATATTACGTAAACTATGACGTAACTATTTTTGTCTACAAGGCTTAGAAAACAGATTTTGATAGTTCAACTATCAATCCTGTCATTGGTTCACTTCTTTAAACACATGATAGTTTTCAAAAGGTGTGGTTTACTTCAATATTCAAGTTCTTCATGGATAACAATCCAGATGCATACAAGATGCAGATTTTCTTTAACAAACAGCTTTCTTGACACAATGGACACACAGTAAAGATTGAATAAATTGCTGCATGCACGTATAAAGTACAGGGAACGACATCATTACGAATTCGCAGTCATTACGACGAGAATTAGAATGTCTTACATTTAAAGTTCCTTTCTAACACATGATAGTGATGATTACTCTACTCACATTCTATTAAGAACGTCCAAGTGGGAAAACACACTTTTATTCCAGTAACGACTTTAAACAACTTATATTCCACATTAAAATAAACAGACTTAGCCACGAAGGCCGTCCTTTGCAATTCCTTCTACTACTTTTTTTTCGCCACAGGTTTTTGAGCTCCTGTCAGTTGAAGATACTTCAGAAAAAGGACTATCATTCAGTAATATTTTACTCTACAACCTCTATTTTTCATACGCCACTAATCTATTTTCTCGGGCTTTTTCTACTAACCTTCCAATCTCTCTCACTATATTCACTTCCAATAGTTATTTAGGTAGGTTCACATTCATCCATTTCAATTCACCGTTTGCATCAAAACATATTTATCCTCACTCAACATGTGATTTTTTTCTCGTCCAGAATCAAATCTTCCCAAAATAAGATTTCAACCTGTTCACAAAGTCCCCGTGCAATTACAATCGGCCTGCTCCCGCAAAACCGTAGATAACTCGCACTTAATTATGTTGAACTTCTCTATCGAGTTATTTCTGTACTTACTACACTATCACTTAAAGACTGTCATTGTCAAGTCGATAAGTCAATAACCCTCTAAAGGTAATGAATCAATACTTATTTTCAATATACTGACATGTCACCGGTTTACACGTAGAGGAGGGCCTTCATTGTACTTTGGTTACCTCATACGTACTCCGTTTCTCTCAACGAAGCTGCACGCCTCCTGCGAATAATACTCGTACCACGTAACTTTGTAGTTTTAACTGATAATTCCCAGAAATCTCAGAAAAAATTCACTTTATAAACAAGACGTCACGAGTGGGATTAACGTACGACCTATCGAGCATAAAACTAAGGAGTGAGATCCATTACGCAAGTGAGATCCCGTTCTTACATCCTGGAACTGATTTTGTTCGACTTAAGTACCACTCACACGTAACTCTGTAGGTTTAATCGATAATTTCCTGATTTTATCTAAAAATTCAACTTTATAAACATGAAGTAGGCGAGAGGAATGAGAACCACCTCTTGTGCACAAAACTAACGGACTAACCACTACGCCATGATGATATTTATTCCGGAACTCATTTTGTTCGACCACTGATGGCACGTAACTCCGTAGCCTTTAGTCGATAATTCCCTTTATAAACAAGACGTTGTTAGAGTGATTTGAACCCGCTACCACTGCTACACAAAGCGAACGGCTTAACCACTGCGTTAACCAGGGAGATCCATATCTTCATCATAAAACTGATGTTGTTAAAATTATAGTGCATTGGTTATTGTTTTGAACGGATATTATTGTACTCCGGAAAAATCTATAGGCGCTTAGTCTCTACTAGAACATGAAGAAGGGCAATAATGCTAATAGTTCTTGTCAATTGCTGGTTAACAACTTTCTTATTCTTCCCTGCTGGCGTCCCGTTCCACTATCTATCTATTTATTGTCATTTTCACTTCTTCCATTAGCGCCGTGAGTGGGGGGAGGGGGGGGGGGGGAGAGTTGTCTGTCTGTCTTTGCCCATTTGGATTGCATTTGCCATGGTCAGTCCGTGTATCTTTTGATTGCCTCAACCCAACTAGTACCTGGTCTTCTTCGTGTATTGTATCTTCTGTTGTTGTATACACGAAGCTCTTATACTGTGCAGTATTTGTCCCGTTCTTTTTGCAGCTTTTGTATAAAGCTCTTATGTTGTCCAGTAATTGTTCCGTTCCATTGCGACCACATTATGACCCACTAAGAGTCACTATACTTATTTGTATGCGTCTATGGCTGTGTCGATAGGGACGCAAGACATAGGCAAAAAAAAAGTCAAACATACTTGACCGCAGTTAGTTTTGAATTTCGTGAACAGCATGTAAGTAACCATTTCTCTCGTACGGCTGGTTTACTAGACTATCGATATGGTTACAGACGTCCATCATTCAGTGGCAGCGGTAAAACTGAGCGTATTATTTACTAACACCGAAGGCGCAAAAAAAGCGGTGATACAGTGCACATCCGTTCTCTGGACTACAGCCAGCTGGAAATCTAGTAGGGTCATTGTTCTGCTATAAGAGATGTCAGGTGGGAGCTTAAGAACGAAACGAACTCAAATTATATATATAGTCACCATTACTATTCAATATCGCAATTGACTGGGCTGTGAGAAAAAGCACATCCAACACAAATTTAGGAATCAAATGGATAAATAAAACAACATTAGAAGACCTGGATTTTGCCGATGATCTTGCACTATTGAGTGGAAACTATCAAAATGCACAAACAAAAACTGATAGATTAAAACTCATCGCAGGACAAATAGGTCTCAAAATCAACTCATCAAAAACAAAAATTACGGACTTCACCAATTCACCTAACGTAATTACTTTAAAAGAACAACAGCTTGAAAAGGTACAGAAATTCTCCTATCTAGGAAGCAAATTAACACTCGACGGTGATGTCATGCCATAAATTACAACTCGCATTGCACTAGCATCGAGTGCCTTTAACAGACTGTCTAATATCTGGAGATCAAAGTTAATCAGCACGAAACGCACGAAAATGCGCTTATTTAATTCCTGCGTTATTCCGGTGCTATTATATGGATGTGAGAGCTGGAAAAGCTCTTTATCTTTAGAAAATAAATTACTGAGTTTCGAGAACAAATGTCTTCGTAGGATAACTAACACCCATATTCGAGTGAATTGAAATCGAATGATAAAATCAGAGAAGAGACGCATCAACATTTCATCACATCTGTTATCAGAAAACGTTGTTCGTCCTACACCGTCATGTCCTACGCGCAGACATCAATAGAATGAATGGATACCTACAGGCAAAAGAGCCAGGGGTAGACCAAAAGAAACACTCAGAAGAACAACACTTAGAGAAAGTAAAATAATAAATGTCCATACTATTAAAAAACTGCACAGAATAGCTGTGTACAGACAGAATTGGATAGATCTGACCTCTGCCCTATGCGCTAACTTCAGCTCAAAAGAAGGAAAATGAATGAATATATATATATATATATATATATATATATATATATATATATATATCCTTGTTTTTGATATAGTTTTAGAATATGCAAGCAGGACCAATTTCTAAATATTGGCGTCAGATTCACTTAATTGCAATAACACTAATTGCAATTTCAAGTTACACTTACATATACAGAAGACGAACACCAAACTACATTTAAAGGAATTAAAAATATGAAACGAGTTAACGGCTCAGCACATTTTGTTCACAATTAAAGACTGCTGGATTGACAAAAATAGATATTTGTCAGAGAAAATTTATATCCCGCTTAGAGTAAGTGGACAAAGTTGTCAGTAATCGCAGCAATTACTGATTTGAATATGTGAATTAAATTATCTATACTCTCAGTTATTACTGATTAAAAGAAGTGAACCTGAAGTTGTATGAACTTTAACAGATTACTAACTGAACGCAAGGAGAACGTTCACGGAGCTAGTAGTATTAGCTGATTACAACATATGTACTTAATTATCAAGACTCTTACAGTCTTAAATGATATAGTTCAGTGGTTCTAAATATGGAGCTGTGTGCCCCTGGGTGGCGACATTAATTTCCAGAGATGGGATTCAGGGACAAAAAATACATAAATTTGCGAACCACTGGCCCATCTACGGAGATCCACAGAAATGTTAGTTAGTTAGTTAGTTAGTCGTCGGATCATCATCACTGCAAACTGGACACATCCATAGTTGCTCCGATCTCTCCTTGAGTGTATCCGCCATCACACTTCTGCTGACAGTACCGGTCCTATGCTGGTTGACCATCAATCTTCTGCGCCCTCCAAAATGTTCACCTCTAGCAACACCGCATCTCAATCCCTGATCTTTAATCCTAGCCATTGAAAAGGAATCATCATCCACATTCGTCTCACTCTCGCGTGTTATATATCTTAAGGAGTTCAAAACGTCAGCGCGATCCATTGCCCCATCGCCCTTTGCCACAATCGCACACGATGCCAGTTGATCCGCTCTTTCATTGCCTCGAACGCCCACATGTCCCGGCACGAAAATAAATGTAACCGCCTTCAAGCTCGCATTTCTCAAGGCCTCAATCCACTGTTCGCGAACGAGACCCACTTGTACCTTCTTAATCATACTCATAGAGTCACTCAAGATGCAGACCTGCGTTACTTTCTGTGTGCGTAGCCACTCAAATGCCTTGGTCACCGCCAAAGTCTCCATGGTCATACTACTCGTAGTGACCGCAAAGGCACCACTTTCCTCCTTGATCGTTTTACCTGCGCACTGAGCTGTAAAGGACCAAGCACTGCGAACATGCCTAATTACAGATCCATCAGTGTATATAATCACATCCCCCTCTTTGGTATTCTCACTGATTAAAGCCTGCACTTCTTTCTCCACAGCTGTGGGACACCATTCTCTGCATTCCCTGCTAAGTGATATTACTACTCTCAAACAAGTTTCGAAATCTGTGGGTAGACCTATCCATTCCGCACCAACTGCCACATCCTGTAATCGGCACACGCTTTGTATTACATCTTCAGCACGTCCCATCCACGACCTTCCTCTCTTGAGTCTGCTGCCTTTAACTTTCTGTATTTCGGAATGCAACGGGTGTTCCTTATCTGCATGTATTTGAAGGTACGCCCGTGCACGGCAATACTGTAATCTATGCTCAGCTGTTGGGCAGTCAAGTAGGTATCGCATAGCTCTTGTCGATGTGTCTCTTGTGCATCCCAGAATGATACGCATTGCTGCATTCTGGACTCTATCCAGTCTTTCGATCTGAGTTTGGCTAAGAGTCAGAATTGCCAGTGCATATTCCACCACAGCCACTACCAAACCCTGGTACAAAAGAAATAACAATCTTTGCTCACATTGCGCAGCAGCCATAACCTTCATTGCTGCTAAGCCTTTGCCTGCCCTTATGATAATGTGGTCAACATGTTCCCTGAAACTCAGGCTTCTGTCAAAAAACACACCCAGATATCTCATTGTGCTAGTTCTTTCGAAACTTTTCCCGGACAACGAAACTTGTGGCATGGGTGTCTTTACCATGTGATTGTTCAAGGAAAACCACGTCACGAATGCCTTAGATGGATTAACCACTGCTCCCGTATCTCGACACCAATTTGTCAGTCTGTCCAGCTCCTTCTGTAGTTCCACGACGCACTCTTCTCGATTTCTGCCCTGTCTATACACCAGGATATCATCGGCATATGACATCGTTCTGCCAACACCTGTGATTTGATTGCCAGCGATATGTACTGTGTATACATTGAAAAGTACAGGAGATAGAGGCGATCCCTGGGGCAGGCCAGGGCTAATAACCGTTGGTGTAGATATCCAGTTACCACACTTAAGAACTACAACCCTGTGCATCAGGGCGGCGCCAACCCAACGCACGTCTTATGGATTAACTGCAAGATTTAACAGCTGGTGCATCAAGATATCCAAGGACACCCTATTGTACGCATCCTCAAGGTCTATTGCGACCGCACATGTCTCCATGCGCGAATCGAACCCCTCAAAAACATCCTGCGCAAATATGGCTGCATTTTGCCATGTCTTCTTTCCTGGACGATATCCTCCTAACAATGTTGGTAAACACTTATTTCTTTCAAGATAACACGATACCTTCCGGGCCACAATTTTTTCCAAAAGCTTGCCAATCGTATTCTGCATAGTTATTATTCTGTAGCCATGTATCCTGGTGTGGTCCTTCCCAGGTTTGTGTAGTGGAACTAAATAGCTGTGCAACCAGTCTTCTTTCACTGTGCCCTTTAGAAGGCTATTATTGAACATGTCCGCCAACTCTCCCAACTCCTCATCCGTTCTTCGACTAATGTCATCGTATCTAATGCCATAATGGCAGCCAATATCAAGCGGCCTACACGAGGTGGCTCAAAAAGGAAAAGTCACCGGGCGGGTGCTAGAAGAACGAGATCGAAAACAGCTAGGCTAGGAATTAAAAACGTGCGTGTGCTGTTTTGGAATGTGGCCAGTGTACACAAGCGTAGAACAGAGCTAGAAAAGATGTGTTATGAGGCTGACGTCATTGCATTGCAAGAAACACAGCTAGGTGAAAGTGGTAATATCAGGATAGCCGGATTTCAGTGTTTCTACAACAGGCGACATCTTGGACAGGCAATCTTAGTACGCGAGGGTTTTAGTGTATGCGAGGTTGATATGTCCAAGTGGGATAGTGACAATATCCAGTTACAGGCAGTGAGGGTCCAGAGGGTCCAGCACCCAATCATGATTGTAAATGTGTATGCCTGCAACACGAGCATTGATCTTCAGGGTTGGAAGATCCTAGGGGAGATAATGGAACAGGAAAAGCAGATCCTCTTTTGTGGTGACTTCAATGCGAAAGGTACATCATGGGGCAATAGTGCTTCGAACAAACAGGGAAGAGAACTTGAGGAGGCCCTGACAGATACGGACCTGGTGTGCCTTAACGATGGCCGTATAACAAGGATGGCAAGCAGGGATGGTGATGATGATAGCGCTATCGACCTGGCATTGGTGTCATCAGCTGCTGTGGCTATCTGCAAATGGGACGTGCTGGGGCATCATGGCAGTGACCACCTCCCATGTGTTGTTCTCTTAAAAAATGACAAAAGTAAGCAGATAAGGCCAAAGGTAAGATCCTTTAAATATGATCGAAGAGGAGTGGATGTTGTGAGCAGAATTCGACAAGACAAACGTAAGGCTCAAGTAGTGGGAAATCTGGTGTGGGATAGGCCCTCCTGGTGGAACGAAGAGGTTCAAAGGGCATGGAGCGAGAAACGGAAAGCAGTATCACTATGGCAAAGGGCACGGAAACGTGTTGCGGCTCAGCCCATGGAGGTCGCACAATGGAAACGGAAGAAAGATATCTTAGTCCAAACATTCAAAGATATTGCAAAGTCAGCAAAGGCGTCAAAATGGGACGAATTTTGCAAAGAGATAACACGCGAAAAGTCACTAAAATTGTTCTGGCGGTTACACAAATCCATGAATGGTCTCACAAGACGCGTGACTATTGCCGATTTCCAGAGCGACGATACCGTCTGGCAGAAGACGGACGAGACAAAAGGTGCGGCATTGCTGGCACACTACACCGCACAAATTGGTCAGAGAAATGTGGAGGCATATCAAGAAATCAGGAAAACGCTCACAGACACGTGTAAGAACTTGAGCATGGAAAACCATATGCTAATCACAGTTGAAGAAATCAGGAAGGCAATGAAAAGTACAAAAAAAATACACAGAAATGAGATTATTTGAACACTGTTTATTGACATATAAAGAATGTCATGGAAAAAGTCATTTTTTTTAGATTTCGGGGATATGGAGACATGGAACAAAATTATCACTAAAGTGACCAAATGTTAAAAAAGGCTGGGAACCCCTTATCTAGTTGACTACATTGCCGATATTAGTAGCAGTCAGTGTAAATAGTGAAGTAAGTTGTCGGAGCAAACAAAGATTGAGTATAAGAAAATTTCGACTTGCAGCAATTAGTGTAACAAGTTAAAATAAATGATTAATCACAACAACAATCGATATGCAAAGATAAATACCAAGTTGATTAAACTAGCAACAATTCGTGTATAAAACTAACAGGTGGAAATGATTATAACTAGAAATAATTAGCTCTATGAGCTAATGGGAAAAAAATCGCAAAGACTAGTAATAATTGGTTAGTTAGTCGTCGTATCATCATCATTGCACTTCGGACAGGTCTATATGTGCTCCGATTCCCACGAGTGTTTCCACAATTACACAATAATCCACCATTGTTGGTGGACAAATATCCCCCTAAGCCCACCACAGCGTTAATTTATGACAAGGCCGCATTTCAAGTCCAGTTCTTTTACTCTGGACATGAAAAAGATATCATCACTGTAAATAACTTCATTTACCCGTGTTTCTTCTTATAAGCAGCTCAAAATGTCCGCACGATTCCCTGTTAAACCGCAGGGCATAGTAGCAGCGCAGGCCAGTCGATCCGCTCAATTGTCTTCTTGAACACCCACATGACCAGGCTAGATAGTGAAAGTGACTCATTTCAAATCGACCTCTCGACTGCCTCAAGCCACGGTTCTCACATACAAACCATTTATACTTTTCTGATCATGGTCATCGAGTCACTAAGGATGCAAACATGAGCTGTGTTATGTGTATTCGTCTGGTTCAAAGCTTTCGTTACTTACATACTCTCCATAATCATGTTGCATGCGGTATTGCAAATACGCCACTCTCCTCTTTGGTGATTTTTTCCTATAGACTGAGATGTGAAGGCTCAAGCACTACGAACGTGTCTAACAACCGAACCATCGGTATATATAATCGCGTTCCCTTCCGAGGAATTCTCACTGATCAATGCCTGCACCTCAGACTTCATTACAATAGGGTACGGCTCTTTGCATTGCCTATTGAGAGTTATTATCGCTTGTAGGTTATTATCGCTCTGACAATCCACAGGCCCACTTTACCATTCTGTCAAGGTGTTACACATTCAAACATTCACATACTTTATATAACGTTCCTCCACGCGCACCATCACGACTTTCTTCTTTTTAGTTTACCTCTCACTTTCTGAATTTCAGAATTCAGTGGATGTTCTTTGTCAGCTGTTATTTGGAGGTATGCTCGTGCTCTGTTTAATTGTATTCTATGCCCTGTAGTTAGAAAGTCGAATGGGAATAGCATGGCCCGTACGGATATATCTCTATTAGACCCAAGCATGATACGCATCGCATCATTCTGGACCCCTGAGAAGTAACATGTTCCGAAAGCTGAAGATTGGCGAGACAGACCTGTGCAACTGTGGACTGAGCCCAGAGACTGCAGAAAACATTCTTAATGCCTGTCAACTCTACCAAAAAGAGAGGGAGAAATATGGTTTACTGAGACGGCACTACTTGCAGACTTGAGGGAGTTCCGTGGATGACCTGAAGCGGATCACATAATTCATTGAAGATATTGGCGATGTAACCTGATATTTGACTGAAGAACGATGACAAAGAAGAACTCTGGACCTTATCCACTCGTTCAGTCTGCGTTTGGCTAAGCGTAAGAATTGCTAATGCATATTATATCACAGAATCAGTCAGGCTCTATATAGAACATATAGTATCCTCTGTTCATACTGAGCAGCAGCTATAACTTTCATCACTGCAAAACCTATGCCTGCAGCAGATGATTAAAACCTGTGATATTGTGTAGAACAATAGAAAGAAATAGTTGACGCAATAATTGGTGTCTAAAGTTTTAGGAACAAATGGCTGATTCTTGCACTTAGCCTATAGTGTTTAGAGTTAGATAAATAGGTGATTTATATTTTAAACAATTAGTATGTATGACTAAAGGAAGAAATTGTTCAAACTTGCAAAAAAATAGTTTCTAGGGCCAGAGCAAACAATCTGCAGAAAATAGATGCACTAGACCATGTTATATAAATAACGTTCAAAAGTTTTGGATAATTTTGGATTCTTTTCTGTACTGTCAATAACTGTCTATGATTCCAATGTGTTGACATATTTTATGGAGAGTCCAAAGATCCTAATTTTATTGTAAACAAGTCTCACAACGGCTAAAATAACACGATAATTTGTGATGATTAATTGAAAGTGAACGCGGAAGAAGAAAATAAAATAAGTAGAAATGTGAAAAGTCGTCAGATAGTCATCACTGAAGAAAGGACACGTTTATATGTGCTCCGATATCTTTTTGATTATATCTACAATTGCACAACAACATTGCACAACAATTCTTTGGTAATGGAACGTTCGTGTAAGTCAACACTAAGCTCATTTCTTCCGACGTACATACAACCAATCTTTTTTAATCTGAAAGTGGCTCGGCGCGCAACCTACACACGCTCAAACTCTTTCCTGGCTCGAACTTCGATAGCTCATATTGTACTGGCAATACGATTAATACCGCCACTGCTCTGTAGCGAAATGGTACAGGACGCGTCTGTGACGGCCAAGGTACCGAATTCCATCTCCGTCATAGGCATTTCAGCATCCGGATAGTTCAGAAAGCAATTTAACGTATTTATATTGCCTAGAAAATCACTACAGCCAAAAAATGCTAGGTTGATGGCTACGTCCTGAATAGGACAATCTACCAATTTGTTTTTTTACGATTACAATTAACTGCAATAGTGTAATAGTGCCTTGGACAATACTGTTTTTTGCGAGAAGACCAAAAAAAGGGTCACTTTTTTAACCTGAAAAAAGGACGTCGTCTCGGTTTAGCAGAATTTTCGATGAACCATTTTTTCGGAAAAGAATTTATGGGGGAATTAACATATTTTTTTTGCGTTTCCTAGTATCAAATGGTCTGTTATGTCTAAAGGAGTGGGTGTTTGGAACCCCACAGCTCGCAAGATCAATAGTGCCTGAAAAATAAACAATAGTTGAATAGTGATGTCCTATACAGTATATGCTGCAACTATATTATTGTAGTTTATTTCTTCAAGACACGGAGAAGGAATAATCATATTGTGTTTGTCCATGCTGCCTCTCGTGTAAGTTCAGTAAGAGGCCCATTTTACTCCCTCCCTGGAAAAAACTTGCAACAATTCTTATCTGGAGTTAGGAAAAAAAATATTGATACTTGCAACATTTTGTATCTGGTGCTGCAAGAAGAAATGATTGAAATTGTCAACAATTAATGTCTGCAATTATACGTTAATATGATTGATACTTGCAACAATTCTTATCTGAAGTTAAAAAAGAAACTATTACAACTTTTTAAGGATCTCCCTAACCTAGTGGTGAGCTGTTCACTGTATATCAATAGTTCCTGGTTTCGAGTCCCACTTGCAATGTTTTGTTTACAAAGTGATTTCCCCCTAGATCAGTCGATATTATTGCTTGAAGTTGCAAGGTTATTTGCTATGAGTGGTAATATTCATGCGGCCTTGCTACTTTGTCAAGAGGGACGGAGTACTATGAGATAACACGAGTACAATGAAATCAATCATCTATGCCGTTTACACTTTTTAATGATTGATACTTGCAATAATTAGTGTCTAAAACTCGAGGAATAATTGATCAAGAATTGAAAAATGTGCCATATTCAAGAATCTCACAGCTGTCATGTTTAGCTATATTCTGTGTGTGTGGACACACAAATACGAGCAATTAGTGAGTATTGCTGCAGAAATATTTACCTGCCATTATTTTTGGTAGCCGTGGTCGCTCGGTGGGTAGTGCACTGGCTTCCTAGTCGTGTGATCCTAAGTTCAACTTCGTTCAATTTGAAATATTTAAAAAGTCAACAACAGCTCGTAGGTTAACCCAGTCTAAAGAAAAGATTACAAGATCTTCCGAGAAAGTAAAGATAGTAAGCTTCATGCCTGATCACACCATCCCTAGGTATGCTGTTGCTGTTGGTCTATGAAAATACAGGTTTATTACCATAACCACCATACGCCTAAGTCATGGCAGTCTACAGTGACATCAATCTATATATTGGTTAATTGGAAATGTTGTCTTCTTAATTTGACTATTCCCTTAATTTTTAGTAGCTGTTACACAAAGTATCACCATCAAGTGCCATTTCCACAATGAAGGATGGCTGCAACAGACTTCCAACATTTCTTGTCTCTTGTTTTGGTGGTACACTCTGTTAGACTGTAACTTGTCCATCTTGTGATGTTACTCTTCCACTTGTATCACTGTCTACCTCTTGCTCGCTTCCTTTCGATTTACCATGAAGTACGGTCTTCAATAAGGTGTAGACACACAATGAGAATTCTCCCATGTCTTTTAATATATCCAAAATATTTTATTTGCCAGATTTTTATTTCCCTTAATAATTATATCTTCATATTAAATGTTGTTAGAACCTCTTTGTTTGTTTGGTTTTTTTTCCTTCGATTTTCCAGTATGTTCTCCCTATTCTTATATAAGACTTCCGGTAGTGACGTCCGTTGATGGAGGGTGTTTCTCTAATCAAGTCTGGATCATTCCGTCGATCGTTGGATTAATCAACTAACATCGTAAAGTCCAGACCGATTTGTGTAACAGTTACTGAGTTTCAAGAACAAATGTCTTCGTAGAATAACTAACACCCATTGGAGTGAATTCAAATCGAATGTTAACATCAGAGAAAAGACACATCAAAATTTCATCACATAAGTTATCAGAAAACGCCGCTGTGCCTACATCGGGCATGTCCTACGCGCAGACACCAACAGAATACACCACCAATCTCTTGAATGGATACCTACAGGCAAAATAGCAAGGGGTAGACAAAAAGAAACACTCAGAAGAACAATACTTAGAGAAAGTAAAACAACCAATATTCATACTATTCAAGAACTGCAAAGAATAGCTTTGAACAGACATAATTGGAGAGATCTGACCTCTGCCCTATGTGCTAACTTCAGCGCAAAAGGAAAATGAATGAAATGAATGAATTCTTATATACATCCACTTATCAAAGTCATTAATTCTGTCTTCCAATTGTTTGTTAGTGTCCATGTTTCTGAATCATACATTAATATAGAATAGATGTAGCATTTTATAATTCTTATTTTTAACTTGTTTGTAATTTGTTTAGATGTATACAGAAAGTATAATCATAGTAAAAAAACTACCATACTGTATTTTTCTCGTTAGAGAGTTACAGGGAGTATTCCAGTGGCTTAATTAAGTGCCTGAACGAAGTGGCTTAATCAGACATATTATATTCATAGTGACCAATAAAAATCACAATAATAGTCAAATTTTTTATTAATAAGACTGGATCTTCAAATATGCATTAAGTATTACATTGTTGAGGTCATGCTTCAACGACATGGAAAAAAACACTACTTTTTGCCTAATTATATGATGGCAACGTCAATTGTTATTTCTGTTATGACTATATTGACTGATTGAGAAACACGAGTAATTGTACATATACTCATTTCTATTCTCTGGACATTCTTTCCTGTTGGAAATCTTGTAGGACTATTGTCCTTCTACAAATAGATCCAGTGGGAGTTTGAGAATGAACGCTGAAGAAGAAGAATTACATACATTACAAGGAACTGAAAACAACACATTTGTGTATCATGAGACATGAGAGAGCTTTATTTTTCAGAAATCAACATACCTAGAATTCACATGAAGTACCAGGCTGCCAATCAGTTTCGTGTACATACAATCATAACGCAATGAATGTGCCAATATATGTTTCAGATTGACTTCCAAAAGTGAATCATTGTTTCTCGTGAAGCATTAAACAACAGCATCTTATTCCTCTTTACTGATCTATATCTTAGACTAACTTTGCAACTATCATTATTTATTTGTAATTATATCTATTATCGATTATATAATATATTATATACGTATTATCTACTTTGCAGCTAGCATTATATATTAATGATGTGTTTCACATTTAATATCTTAGGAGTTGTTCAGAAATTACGTCAACAATTATTTTCAACCCCACCCTCTACTTTCCAACAGTTGTCAAGAATTCATGATTGTTGAAGTATGTTAAAATTCACCCCCTTCATATTTAAAAAAAATATCCTAGCTTTAAATTACGAAAAAATACACGGTTTTTGTCTGATTTTGTAGATGAAATAAAAGTTTCCGGTTCAACAAATTTAATTGATATATAAAACAGAAATTGATATATGCAATTCCCCCCCCCCCCTTGTTAACAACTCTGAAATGTTTTCAGATTTCTACCCCTAATCGTTAACGTAATTAATATACAGATTTGAAACCACATTTGCAACTAGTTTGTTAGTTAGTTAGTTGTCGGATCATCATCACTACAAACTGGACACGTCCATAGTTGCTCCGATCTCTCCTTGAGTGTATCCGCCATTACACTTCTGCTGATAGTGCCGGTCTTATGCTGGTTGACCATCATTCCTCTGCACCCTCCAAAATGTTCAATTCTAGCAACACCGCATTTCAATCCCTCATCTTTAATCCTGGTCATTGAAAAGGAATCATCATCCACATTAGTCTCACGCTCGCGTGATCTCTTAAAGAGTTCAAAACGTCAGCACGATCCATTGCCCCATCGCCATGTGTCACAATCACGCTTGACGCCAGTTGATCTGCTCTTTCATTGCCTCGAACGCCCACATGTCCCGGCACGAAATTAAATGTAACCACTTTCAGTCTCGCCTTTCTCAAGACCTCAATCCACTGTTCACGAACGAGACCCACTTGTACCTTCCTAATCATACTCATAGAGTCACTCATAAATGCAGGCCTGCATTACATTCTGTGTGCATACTCACTCAAATGCCCTGGTCACCGCCAGTCTACATGGTCATGCTACTCGTAGTGACCGCAAAGGCACCACTCTCCTCCCTGATCGTTTTACCTGCGCACTGAGCTGTGAGGCCCAAAGCACTGCGAACATGTCTAATCACAGACCTATTAGTGTATATAATCACATCCACTCTGTGGTATTCTCACTGATCAAAGCCTGTACTTCTTTCTCCACAGCTGTGGGATACCATTCTCTGCGTTCCCCTCTAAGTGATATTACTACTCTCAAACACGCTTCGAAATCTGTGAGTAGACTTATCCAATTCGAACCTGCTGTCACATCCTGCAATCTGCACACGCTTTATATGACATCCTCAGCACGTGCCACCCACAACATCCCTCTCTTCAGTCTGCTGCCTTTAACTTTCTGTATTTCGGATTGCAACGAATGTTCCTTATCTGCATATATTTGAAGGTATGCCCGTGCACGGTAATACTATAATCTGTGCTCAGCTGTTTGATAGTCAAGTAGGTATCGCATAGCTCTTGTCGATGTGTCTCTTGTGCACCCAAGTATGATAAGCATTGCTGCATTCTGAATTCTATCCAGTCTTTCGATCTGAGTTTAGCTAAGAGTCAGAATTGCCAGTGCATATTCAACTACAGTCACCACCAAACCCTGGTACAAAAGAAATAACAACCTTTGCCCACACTACGCAGCAGCCATATCATTCACTGCTGTTAAGCCTTTTCCTGCTCTTATGATAACTTGGTCAACATGTTCCCTGAAACCTAGACTTCTGTCAAAAAACACACGCAGATATCTCATTGTGCTGGTTCTTTTTAAACTTTTCCCGGACAACGAAACTTGTGGCATGGGTATCTTTACCACGTGATTGTTCAAGGAAAAACACGTCACGAATGCCGTAGAAGGATTAATCACTGTTCCCGTATCTCGACACCAATTTGTCGGTCTCTCCAGCTCCTTCTGTAGTTTGCAACTATTTTTATTAAGTAATTAATATCTTGGGCAACCCTTACAACTATATTTATTCATTAACTAGAATAGTATCTTGGGACATTTTTCAACTAGTATTATTAAATGATATATATATCTTGGGTTACCATGCTAGCATCCATATTCCCTAAATAATATCTTCGAACTCTTGCAACTATCTAGGTTACCTAATCAATATATTGAACCATCTTCCATGCGACTAGTAGTATTTTGTTGATGTATTTCTTTGATCAAGTTTGCAGTATTACTATTAAATAATATAAACGTTGAGTCGTCTTGTTAACTATCACCCGCCACTGAATTCCAGGGGAGCTGGAAACAAGGTGTTACAACGACCTTCTTCAAATCTTTGGGAGTCGTCAAACTAGAATTCGTGGTCTACAAAATTAGTAAACTTGTTTAGTTTGGAGACACGACTATAATTTTTCTTGCGTGGAACAGTCGATGGTGGAAAGTACAGAAGAGGGAAAAAATCTTGTATCGATAACATCAAGAGACGATCTGGGCATGAGTTTTCTACAATCCCCCGAATGGCTGAGGATAGAGGTGTTTAAATTCCTTTTTGTGCTAAAGTCTCAAGTGTGACACCCCACGACCCTGACCGCTATGTGTAATAGTATATTATATAATTCTTGACTAAATGATATCTCGTGTGTCTTGTTGTTATTACTGTTTTTAAAAATCTACAATTATCATCTTTGATGGTCCTTTGCAGTTTGTCTCTCAAAATCTCATGTTCTATTTTCCGACCAATAATATGCCATTCACTGTGAGATTCTACATGAGCCTCTTTCCAAGTTGGGTTACAGATCACTTAACGTTCATCTCTATTATTTTCTAAATTTGTCTGATCCATTCATAAACACATTGCGAGCAACAGATAGAAAGATGGAAACTGAAGTTTCCTAGAAATTTCAGTGGGCGGACATAACATAAATAATTTGAGATATGCAGATGACACTGTTATGACTGTCAAAAGAGAGAAATAACTACATGAACTAAGCAACAAAGTAATAGCAGAAAGCACAGCAATGAGTATTTTCTTAAACAATAAGAAGTAAGAATGCATTTGTAAGAGAAAAGTGAATGACTCAATACTCAAACACGTCCACCAATTCACATATTTAGAAACAACGATGCCATCAGATGGACGAAGTTCAACAGTGATAAAAAAACATAATAGGGTAGGAAAAGGCTGTATTCCTAAAAAATGGAGAACATACTGTGTAATTTGTCCCTGCCAATAGAGTTGAAGAAGACAGTTCTTTAGAGATACATAACACTTATTCTAATATATGTGAGTCTTGGACTATAAACAGAATAGTGGAAACTTCGAGGCAATAGAAATGTGGTTCTAATAATATCAAAAATAGACGATCTTTATGATTTTGACACGTTATGAGACAGGTATGAAAGGAAGGTGGTGGGGTGGGGAGGGTTCTGGAAAACATAGTTACAACATGAAAGATAGAAGGTAAGAGGAATCGATGACGACAACGTGATTAAAAAAATATTAGAAAGTCTGACAAATAGAGAGTTGTATGAATCTCTACGCCAGTCAGCACGGCTCACGGTGATGGTGATGAATTAATCCACATGACTATTTCTATAATGACCAGCAGTATATGTTGTTGTCTTATTTCATTCCACACAACTTATTACTTCTAATAATCAGCTACAATACACATATATTCTTATATTGCATTTGATATCAAACATTGGGGACTATTTCACATACACAACAACGTTAACACACGTATATCTCTCCTATTGAAGAGGGGACAACACGTGGATAACAATCGTAAAAATACATTTGGTCTTTTAACATATCAATGTAATACCGCATGGTACAATGATTACAATTACTTTCCACACTACAAAGATTACTCACTTTCCACACTACAAAGATTACTTACTTTCAACACTACAATATTTACGTACTTGCTACACTACAAAGATTACGTACTTTTAAAGCTACAAAGATTACTTACTTTCAACACTATAATGTTTGCTTACTTTCTACACCACAATTTTTACTTGCTACACTACAAAGATTACTTTCTTTCAATGCGATAATATTTACTTACCAGAAACTCTACAAAGATAACTTACATTCTACACTACAATAATTACTTACTTTTTATACTACATGGAATACCTACTTTCTACACTACAATATTTACAAACTTGTTACACTACAAAGAGTAATTACATTCTACACTACAATATTTACTTACTTGTTACACTACAAAGATTAATTGCTTTCTACACTACAATAGTTACTTACTTGTTACACTACAAAGATTAATTACTTTCTACACTACAATATTTACTTAGTTGTTACAGTACAAAGACTATCACGATAATCTTGTTGATAGTGAGTATGCTTCTTGCTAGGTTCGAAACTACGTCTGGACCAAAAAGAATTTTAACAATCTGATCGTGATTTCTTGTCTGACATGACCGCTCAACCAGTCGAAAATAAATGTGTAGATAAGGATAGCAAGGAAGGAAACTGACCACTCCCAGCTACTTCCTGCGGCTTAGTACACGAAGAGCTATCTTCAATTCCGATGGCAGGTTACTGCCATGGGACCTATCTTTTATTTTTACACTACAAAGATTACTTACTTTCTACACTACGGTGTTTACTTTCTACACTACAATGTTTACTTTCTTTCTTTCTACACTACATCATTTACGTACTTTTTACATGACGATGTTCAATTGCATTGTCGTTACAATGTTTATTTACCTTCTACACTACAATTTTTACTTACTTTCTACACTACAATGTTTACTTACTTTCTACACTACAATGTTTACTTCCTTTCTCCATTACACTGTTTACTTACTTTCTACATTACAATGATAACATTACGCTTAACAATGTTACTTACTAAACCACAATTAAACCCACCTTCAAGTATCTAATTAAACCGACCTTCAATTATCTAATTAAACTACCTTCGAGCAACTAGTTAAAATAACCGTCAAATGTCTAATTAAATATACCATCAAATATCTAGTTAAACCCACCATCAAGTATCGACTTGAACCCATCTTCGAGCCGACCATCTAATTAAACCGACCATCAAGTATCTAATTAAGCCCACCATCAAATATCTAATTAAACATACCATCCTTCAAATATCTAATTACACTACCATCAAATATGTATTTAAGCCCACCATCAAGTGTCTGATTAAAACCACTATCAAGTATCTAATTAAATCCACCATCAAATATATAATTAAACGCACCATAAAATATCTAATAAAACCCACCATCAAATATCTAATTAAACATACCATCCTTCAAATATCGAATTACACCACCATCAAATATCTAATTAAATCCACCACCAAGTATCCAATTCAAGTAATTAATTGCACCAAATCTCTTTTCTATTCTCTGGAACTACGCCTAGTTTTCTGGCAGCTGCGGTAGCGTAATGTTAAGTCCCTCTCCAGCCGACCAATAGACCCTGGTTTCAAGTTCAATTGTTGTCTGTGTTTTAAAATAAAAATTGCTCTCGTGGTTCATCCAATTGCAAAGGAAATATGATAACGGCTAATACTATGAAAAGGTCGAGGAATGGCGTTATTGCTACTGAGCAAGTGCAAAGGCGACACTTGTCAGGCGATGTCTGGTTCCCCACTAACTAAGCAGCTAAGCACTAATGGAAAAATGTTTTATAACTCATCTTGCATCAACCTGGAAATCTAGTCGACCATTGTCCTGCTACAAGACAGAACCAACCGACGTTTTGGAAAGAACGCTAAAATAAAACCAAGTTAATTAAAACCTACAATAAGACAGTTATTTAAACCCACCATTCATCATCATTAAGTGTCGTCTCCGCAACGAAGGTTGGCTGCAACGTATCTCCAACATCTCCTGTCTCTTGTCTTGGTGGTGCATTCTGCTAGACTGTAACCTGTCGATCGTGTGATGTTACTCTCCCAATTGTATCTCTGCCTACCTCTTGCTCGCTTCCCTTTGACTTTACCCTCACGTAAGGTCTTCAATAAGGTGTCATGTCTTTTAATGTGTCCAAGCATTTTATTTGCCTGATCTTTATTTCTCTTAAAACCCACCATTAAAATGTTTAAAATGAGTAGAGGATTTACTTAATCTGTACACGGGTTACCCCATAGTGCTCATTCCCTCTTCAAAAGAAGTGGCACACCGCCTTATGAGAGTGGTACTCGTATCACGTAACTCTGTAGCTTCAAGACCAAGGGATCTTAAAAAATCCACTTTATGAACCCACCATTAAACAACTAATAAAGGTTATACTTTAACATCCAATTAAAAATATGATCAAACAGTTATTATACTCCCCAATAAACGAATTGAACCTGCAATCAAACACCTAATTAAATCCATCATCAAACAAACAATTACTAAACCACCAAACAGTTAATTAAACCAGCAATCAAACGGCTAATTAAAATCACTATTTTAAAACTAAATAAATCCACTGCTAGAAGAACATCTAAGAGAGGGACATCTTATTAGAGCAAGCATATTCCTAATAGTAAGTTACAGCTGTGAAAATGTCCACACAAAAAATTGTCCAACACTGTATGTTTCCTATTAGCGAGTTGAAGGGAGGGATTTTGTAGCGGTGTGATAAAGGCTTCATGCTCTTGCTGTCACTACGACATGTACAGGGTACGTTTTAAAAATGTATCATTCAACAGAAAAAAACCCCACAAGTCCGGGGAACCTGGGATCGAACTGGAGACCTCACAGGAGTGAGACCAACGCTCTAACCTCTCGGTCATGCGCAACACTAAAGAGAAGCAGCGGACTGTGGCAGAATCAGCCGCACCAAAGACTGTGAAACATTGGCACTTAATACAGCAATGGATTGGAAAGCGAATTGTTGCCTTTGAAATGAACAAAGGATGCTACAAAAGGATAATGATATTAACATGGAGAGCGAAGAAGTCATACCAGGAAGTGTTAAGCATATTAAAAGTGAAAGAGAATTGGCTACTACATACCATCTTAACAAGACAGATGTGAGTTTTTGGCCATTTAAACAGACATAACAAAATGCAAAAACAAGAATTGGTTGGCCTGTTTGATGATAAAGACGCCGATGGACAAGTCATGTTTAAAACATTTAAATATGTTATAAGCTAGTTAGTTATTCGTCGAAGCATCATCATCATTGCACTTCGAATATGTTATAGGGGCACCGATCTCCACTTGAGTGTATCCACTATTATACGATGATTGACACAATTTCAATTCTCTTTGTTTGACAGACATTCTCATAAGCTACAGTATCGATCATTTCTGGCGACATCGAATATTTCTCCGTTAATCTATTCTAGATATAGAAAATAAATCATGAACATAATTAAACTCACATGCACGTGATGTTTTTCGTAAAGAGTTTACTATGTCAGACGGTCCATTGTTCTACCACCCGACACAGTCGCAGTACAAGCACACAGATCGGCCCTCTCGTTGCATAGAACACCCATGTGACCAAGCACGAAAATTTATGTGAAATATTCCAACTTTCACCTCTCTACTGCCTCAAGCCACAAGCAACTGTCCAGGAACGTAGCTCGTTTGTCATTAACTATATCATGTCGTCTAGTATGACCATGGAGACTATGGCGGTAACCAAGGCATTTGAGTGGCTACGCACACAGAAGGTAACGCAGGTCTGCATCTTGAGTGACTCTATGAGTATAAGAAGGTACAGGTGGGTCTCGTTCGCGAACAGTGGATTGACGCATTGAGAAAGGCGAGCTTGAAAGTGGTTACATTTATTTTTGTGTCGGGACATGTGGGCGTTTGATGCAATGAAAGAGCAGATCAACTGGCATCGTGCGCGATTGTGGCACAGGGCGATGGGGCAATGGATCGCGCTGACGTTTTGAGCTCCTTAAGAGAAATAACACGCGAGAGTGAGACTAATCTGGATGATGATTCCTTTTCAATGGCTAGGATTAAAGATCAGGGATTGAAATGCGGTGTTGCTAGAGGTGAACATTTTGGAGGGTGCAGAAGAATGATGGTCAACCAGCATAGAACCGGTACTGTCAGCAGAAGTGTAATGGCGGATATACTGAAGGAGAGATCGGAGCAACTATGGACGTGTCCAGTTTGCAGTGATGATGATCCGACGACTAACTAACTATGTCGACTCAATAAGAAATTGATTTATGATTCTTGATTAGAAAACTGGCATCACAGCACGCGGGTCATTCCCATAAGTGCTCCGCCCTCTGTTCCAGCAGCCATTCGACTCGAAGGTGTTTCGAGTCCAATGCAGCCAAAACAGACGTCGACATCAGGGCACAACTCTGGCACTTTCGACAGGTTCCTTTTTTGTTCCGACCACCCACACCGTAACTAGTTCAAAGCACAACCTCGGCCTGTCGGGAAAACATGGTAACTGTTATCGAAGGTTACGACTACGGGATTGTATAGATGAAGTGCCATGAAGCTTCTATAAAAGATAACTTCAATATAAAGGCATGTCATCTACTAAGGTTTTCTGTTGCATGGTTGGTTTGTCTAGTGAGCCATTGGTGAGACCCACAGACACAACTGCATGCGCGTTTTTGATATATGAGTTCAGAGCATCCATAGAGATGACTTGGTTTTGGAAATAATATTTTATAGATCTCAACCAGTTTCTATGTAACGTATCCTTTACAAAACGTTGTCCTCACTGCCAAACTGTAAGCCTCTAGGTTCTCAGCAAGCTACCCAGCTTCTTCCAATGTCATGTTCAGAAGGTCTTCGATGTCAAGCATCCATCGTAGTTTTGGTCTACAACTTGTTCTCTTTCCTGGAACGTTGTTTTCCATGATTAATCTTTCTAAATCATTGTGTTATTTTATATGTCCAAAATATGTTAGTTCACGTGTTTTGATAGTTTTGTGAGCGATTTTTCTTCTATTTTCAGATCTTTATGGACATCTACGTTGATTCGTCTTTCTGTTCATGATATTCTTAGGGCCATTCTATAACATTCATTTCCAATGCCGATATTTTATTTTCCATTGCAGATAACATTGTCCAAGTCTCACAGCCATATGTTGTCACCGGAAAGATATAGCTTCTTAATAGTTGTATCTTTGTTTTTCTATTTCCCCCTTGTCATATGATTTTAATTTATAATGTTTATGTAGGGTCATTGCTAATCTCTTTCTGATCTATGCAGAGCAATCTCCTGTGGTGTTGATGGTTGACCCGAGGAATTTAAAGTTGCAAACATTTTCCAATTGTCATTTGTCTATTACTATTGGAGGTGTGAGTTAATCTCTGCTGAAATGCATATATCCCCCTTTTTTTGCCCCGAGGAAAAGATTTTGTGTCTCGCAATGATGCTTGGCTGACATAATCATATGTTCCAAGACTGTGGGGGTTCCTTCATATTAGTGTGGTGTCATCTGCATACTAAATTTTTTGTTTTCGTGTCTTCCAATATTAAGGGTTCATATGATACGGCCGTTCATATCGTGGGTTTTCTCGTACATTTTGCTTGATGTTTTCTACTTATAAAACTGCTAGTTGACCAAAAAATCAATTAATTAATTAAATCTATGATAGAAAATATAACTAACCCCACTATTACACAGATAACTCAACAGCCAGTTGAACCCACAATCAAATATTTAATAAAACTCGCGATAAAATATAATGAATCCCACTATCAAACAACTATTTAAAATGACCGTCAGACTGTCAAACAGCCAATTAAACTGACCATCATAAAGCTACCTCATCCAAACATCAAACAGTTAATGAAATGCCAAAGTTAGAATCACATTATTTTCCACAAAATTGTATATTGCTGTTTAATGAATATTATTATAAAGAAGCATTGATGATTAATTATTATTAAACAAATACATAATGCACAAACGTGGTTTTGAACCAGGTCCGCAACCCTAAAAAAAAGATGCGATTTTAGTCCAGACTTTCAACTTTTTTTTCTCAGGCTACAATGAATATTGGAGAAAGCTTTCGACTGAATAAATAGAGAACTACTCTGGAGTATTCTAGAAAAGTATGCAATAAAAGGAACATTACTAGACTGTAAGAGCCATATACAAAGATAGTGAAAGTGCAGTTAGAATACATGCAGGACTTGCAGAGCGGTTTTTAGTAACATCAGGAGTTAGCCAGGGGTGTGTCTTATCACCATTATTGTTTATTATGTACATGGATAATATTACAAAAGCAGTAGAAACACCATCAGAAGATTACCATCCAAATGGCATAACTGAACTACTCTTTGCTGACGATCAGTGCCTACTCCACTGTTCAAGTGAAGGGCTGCAAAATCACATAACCCTACTCAAAGAAAGCTACTCATAGTAACTAAAGAACAACAGAGAAAGCTTACTACGTGTGAAATAAGATGTTAAAGAAAACATAAAACATAACAAGAAGAAAATCATGTGATATTGAGAAGATTACCCGAATTGTTGTAACAACATCAGTGCTCAAATATATTGAAAAACAGAGGTTGGACCACCAAAAAAATGGTTCGACCACCTAATGAGAATGAACCCTCATTGGCCAGTGGCAAGAGCATACAGGCAAGAGCATACAACATTAAAATAGAAACAGCGAGATACAGAGGAAGACCAAGAAGAAGGTGGATTGAAGAAGTTACCAATATTCTGATACGACAGAGTATAAATTGAACTTCAAACGACCAAACGTGCAATAGCCCGAAAACCGATCGTCATTTAATCCTGCGACGCCTCACATCATAATCAGAGAATAGACAATAGATATAGATACATAGACAACTAATATGGACCGGTCGATCGACACACACAACACAAACATATACACACACATACACTGCACAAGTATGTAAAACCACAAACATTTAACATATGTACAAGCCTGCTGTCATGTGCTAATGCGTGTCGATCGACCGGTTCATACCAGGAAAAAAATGCAGGAGAAAAAAAATACGTTGGAAGTCTTGCCTGAAATCGCTAATTTAAAAAAAAATAAATGCGGATTGATCGAACACAGAAAACATGTTAACTCAAGTTGCCAAGCGAATAAGTGTCATCTGAACAGACTTGTGTTCGAATCCTGTCTACTGTCTTATGATTATTTTTCCTATAATTGCTCTTTAAAGGCTCTTAAAAGTTATGGAACAAAAAATAGGTTATAATTAAGATCACAAATTCAATATAGAAACAAGATAACAACAATGTATTCTTGATATGACTACATTGGTAAAATATACATAGTGAGAGCTAAGTTGAACAAAAGTAGATTTAGACACCTAATTTAATGTTATAACTACATCAACGCCGTTTGCGAGCAGCTTTATACTTCTCATTGACATCAGTTTCCATCACATCACTTTGGTGAATGGTCGCTTAAAATCTTTTGCAGGAGAGTTAGACCACATCTCTCCTCTCCCTCTTCTCTGTCATTTTTCTCTTTTATCTTGTTGATATGCTTGCATTATACGATATACCTTAAACATAACAATGTTCCTTACAGGGGGCTGTCCATAAATTACGTCAACATTTAAGGGAAGGGGTATGAAAAGTTTAATGATTGTTAACAAGGGGGAAATGGTAATTAAAATCGACGTCAACAATACTATTTCATAAATATAAATTCGTAGCATATTCTATTCAGGACGTAGCCATCAACCCAGAATGTTTGGCTGTGTTGATAATTATCTCGGCAATATAAATACGTTCAGCAGACTTTGACAGCCTGGATGCACAATTGCTTTGCGTACAATTTGTTAAAAATTTGGCTATTGTCCCAAAATAATATAAAACAAAATATGTAATTTTGTCGTATTTATCCTGCTATTATTATTAAATATTATTATGCTATTATTAATATCTTCCTTCATTACCTCCATATATATATATATATATATATATATATATATATATATATATATATATATATATATATATATATATATATATATATATATATATATATATATATATATATATATATATATATATATATATATATATATATATATTTATATCTTCCTTCATTAGACAAATGCGTTGGACTTACATCGGCCATGTTCTCAGAATGAACAGCCTAAGAATTCCCCAGCAGTCACTATATTGGGTGCCACCTGGAGTAAGAAGAAGAGGGAGACCTAGAGAAACGCTACGAAGAACCATTAATAGAGAAGGCATGTCAATACACCTAAAAACGCAAGAATTGAAAGACCTGGCAACACAAAGACAGAAATGGAAAGCTATGGTTTCTGCCCTATGCGCCGCCTATGGCCCTGGATGAACAAAACATAACATATTATTAATAATATTGAATCTTTAATTCTTGATAGTTGTTGGCAAAAGGGATTGGGTGGGTGGGAAATTAAAGATTAACAACAATTTGTTAACATAATTTCTGGACAGTGCCTACTGTATACGAAGGATGGAACACATTCTTATGATACGTGATTAATGTACAATAGCTGGATGTCAAATATGAAGAATATTTCTTAATGTAAAGCAGGAATGTGAAATGATGTGTATAACAGACTGGAAGCAGTTTCCACTTCTGTACGAGGATGGAGTGTATAAGAAAGATGAAATAATATCCCGCAGAGAATCTATATTTTATTGTGTACACAAAAGATGTATTATATTACGTAGCGCAATGATTCTAATCTTTTAGGTGTCCGGATGCCATATTAATATATTTTTTTGTCACCGATGACTCAGAATATCCCAAAATGGAAATTTTAGAATTTAAGTTCATCATCATGCCCATAAGCGCACAGGATCGTAGAGATGTCACTTCGGAAATTTCAGCACAAAAATCCCGTTGTGCCTTTCTGCTCTCAGTTCCTTGTGCAGAAACTTAATCCTGTTCGGTCTTTAATATTATAAATCCATATTTTCTTATATCTTCTTCTTCTCTAACCTTCAATTTTCCTCCTGCAGGACACAGTTTCAAAACGACATGAGTTCTGTGACAGACTTCACGACCGTCTGACGCCGTTTCTCCCCCCCCCCATTTCACCAATGCACTTGCTGGATTGACAGGTGAACATCACAATACTGGTCATTCATTAGCTCATGATTTTCTATTAACGTCCTCCATTCCCTGATTTAGAAAAAAAAACCAGATAACATAACTCTGCTTCTCTTTTGTGCATATCTATAATGGGACAGTTATCTCTAATGTCATGTCATGATGCTATTCTGATGTCATGTCATGTAGATGTTCGTTTACACCACAATGACACTTTTGACATTCGTAAGAACAATGTTAACATATTTCAAGATAGTGCAATTGTCATTCTTAATTATATCACACTTTTAAGGTTTCATTTGAAGCACCTCGTACTTAATATTGTATATAGTATATTTTGTATATTGGATCTTTGGCTTTTGTTATGCAGTTGTAATATACTATATCCTAATACACAGAAATATACTGTATCGCAATATACAGAAGTATACTCTATCGTAGTACACAGAACTATATTATGAGCGTCTGGCGGGGATGTCGCTAGATTTATTTCTAGGAACATTTTGCCATTGCCTAAATTCACTGAAAGTATTATTAGAAACCTATCGACAAAGAACAATCAGAAAATGATAACTTTGAATATCTACGGTCAACCATTAACATCACAAGAAATTGTTCAGCTGAGATTAGAAAAAGATTAGTAATGACACTATATAAAACATCACAGATGAAAATCTATGGCAAGGGCAAACAGAAAAACAAAGCAACAACTATTAAGATATATTATTCTAGTGGTAACTTATGGTTGTGAGATTTGGTGATGGCGTAAGAAATGGAAATGAAAATATTGGCATATGAAATGAAATGCTATAGAAAGTTCCTAAGGATATCATGAACAGAAAGGCGACTCAACTCGGCATTCGTAAAGACCTGAACATAGCAGAAGATAGACTCCTCAAAAGTATTACAAAAACACAAGCTACCAAATTTTGAACATACATAACAAAATAGAAATGTTTCAAGTGAATGAAAGAAGAAGAAGACGAACATATATAAAGACACAATGGTTTAGAAACATTAACCTGGAATGGAAAGGTTCCAGGTAAGAGAACAAGAGGCAGACTAAGACTACGATGTTAACAGAATATCGATATTTTGAATATGGCACTAGAAAAGATTGGAAGACTTGCACATGATCGAGAGGCTTACAGTGTGGCACTGAGTACAACGTTCTGCGGAGGACATGGCACATAGAAAACGTTATTAAAAACAATATCATCAAACACTATATTAGACATGTAGTATTATTTATATCACTTAAACAGTAGAATTGAGACTTGGATTTTGTTGTTTTCTTTGACATATGAAACAGATAAAATAATAATTACAAATGTATTAATAGAGATGTTGACAGAAAACAATTTGACAGACATATGGATAAACAGATCACGTTAAAAGTCTAGTATGTTTTGATTAATGATTTTCACTTTCTCTTGTTAGCTTCCCATTATCCTTTCTGTTATTTTTTTTTCAATACAGTTATGCCTTCTTTTTTGTGACCGATGTATTAATTTATATATATATTTAAAAAATGACTATTCCTTTCCTCTTTTATTTTGCACTTTAATGTAATCGTTATACTTTTAATTTGTTGATTGAGCATTTAATATTTAGAAAACAGCATAATTGTTGTGCAATGTTATTATGTTACTTTGACACATGTAAATATTAGTAAGAATTTTGGTATAATAATTTCTCTATTATCAAACATTCTGTGCGTTTGGAGATTTTCTTCAGGAAACAACACATGTATTTGGTTGCTAATCACATCATACACTGTATGTTTGATTTGCTAAATGTCATAATTAGAAAACAGCATCAATCGGAATGTTATAGTTATGACATTGCCAAAACAGATGTTTTGTTGAACGTTTCAAATATTTGTCATGTGTCTAATTGACTGGTGAATGTTCCATGTATATGACAGCAGAAATGTTTCTATTTTGACCATCTAGGTAGAAAACAGTGCACATGTTTTATTGTTGAAGTATCGGAAAACAGCATGTTCGTACTTCTGCTAACTCAGTGGAGTCTTTAGTTATACAACAAAAATGTTGAATCTTGATCATCGTAATAAAATAACAACACGCCTGTCTTCTTAGCGTAATGTTACGATTATACAACAACTGAAATGTAAGATAACGCTGACTATCCCAGTTGACGGCCTAGTGACGGCCAAGTCACCGATTTCGATTGCCGCCACAGGCAATTGTGCATCCCGACCGTTCAGAAAGCAATGGCAATCTACTAAACTTATTTATATTGCCTAGAAAATCACGACAATGAACAAATGCTGGGTTGATAGTTAAGTCCTGTAAAGGATATGCTATCAATTTTTATCCCAGTTGAATGCCCAGTTTCTTTTTAAAAATGTTGGTAGCTAGAGAACAATAAACACCTGCCGTTGCTGGCAAATATTTCTTTCTTAGAAAACATCATTCTTGTTGCTACTGGATTTTCTGAACAAAACACGAACCTTGTGTATACATTTCTTAGTAAGCAACAGACATGTTTGTTTTGTTGAAAGTTCCATTTATAAAACAGGCAAAATGTTTATTGTCGAATGGTCGATTTAGAAAAAAAAAAGTCCAAGCTAGAAATTAGCTTCCGTGTGTTTGTAATATTCTCCAACTAACAAAAGCTACTTGTGCTAAGTTGATTAAATTCGAAATAACACAACAGCACACATTTTCTTTTGTTGATAATTGCCTCGGAAAAGACCTGTCCTGTTTTTGAAAAACCAAGTTAGAAAACAGCGCTAAAGAATGGTAGCACCATAGTATCCAATTGTCAACTATACTGTCTCTTCACCACTAGCTCAGGTCTCTACTTTCCTGTCTTCATCATTACTTTCACTTTCTTCTTTCTTCTCATTCTGCGTATGTGTCTTGACATGCTTGCTCAGATGATCACTTCGCATAAACCTGAAAATGTAAACAAATACATGTGTACTTAAAAATATCGACAAATATATATGTAAATAAAATGTAGACAAATTCATATGTAAATAAAAATGTACACAAATACAACTGTTAATCTGTTATTTTTTCCAAAGCATGAAACTAGATGCAGCTTCTATAGTATCTGTGACTGAGAGAATGTCACAGACAGAGTGTTAATCAAATAATCACGCACCTTGTTCTCATAGGAGTATAGATAACAAGTGAAATCTTTCCAGTCTATCCTTTTTTCATTTACAGAAGGTTTTACTACTTACCCACTAGACCATGTTACCATGTCACACATAGAACATGCGGACCAGCTATCATGTCACACATAGAACATGCGGACCAGCTATCATGTCACACATAGAACATGCGGACCAGCTATCATGTCACACGTAGAACATGTGGACCAGCTATCATGTCACACATAGAACATGCGGACCAGCTATCATGTCACAGAGAACATGTAGTAGATGACATGCATATATATTGAGGTATACTTCTTTAAGCAACATATCGTGCAAATAATTATCGTTTGAAGGTACGTTTTAATGGAAATATGGAGAAATTCTAACTACCGGTACATGTTATTTCACAAATTCCTGAGTCTAACGGAGATTGACCCAGTCCGTTCAAAGGCACCACATCGCATAGCAATTCTCGTACACGAGATTTTCATTACTTGATTAGCCGCATCTCCAAAAATGATGCGATTTTGTCAAGACATTCAAACTGTGTACCTAAGTCTCTGAGAACGGACCAATCGAGACAAGGATTATTACAACAACAACGAACATCCCGTACAGGTATTGAAGTATCCTTAGTAACAACAAACATATAACATATAATATCCGTATTAGTTATTTCACAAACAATTTCTGACATTTATTTCAGCAATTAGCGTTTTTCGTCAAAGAAAAAAATACAGAGAAAGCAACTAAGATATTTCTGTAAATGGTTATAAAATGACTGTTTTAAAACCGAGTTTTTCACAACATAAAGAAACATTCATTCATTCATTCATATTCCTTTTCGCGTTTAAGTTAGCGCAGAGGACAGATTCTCCAATTATGTCTGTTCAATGTTACTCTGTGCAGTTCTTGAATAGTATGAATACTGTCTGTTTTACTTTCTCTAAGTATTGTTCTTCTGAGTGTTTCTTTTGGGCTAACCCTGGCTCTTCTGCTTATTCGTATCCATGCAAGAGATTGGTGGTGTATTCTGATGTCTGAGCGTAGGACATGCCCGATGTAGGACCAACGGCGTATAGAGAGACATAACAGTACACAAATATCAAATATGGAAAGCAACGGTTTCTGGTATTTGGGCTAAATCACCGTTGAGGATTACGAAGGACAAGAGACATCTCAGAATCTATCGTTGATCATGTCGTTGGCTACAATAGGTCAACTCCAGAATCACGTGTTCCGATGATTTATTTAAAAAAAATATTATTTATGCAAAGAACATCTTACATAAATATGATTATTATTGTACTGGTAAGTGTCCTTTTGGTTTCAAAACTTTGATGTGTACTGGAAAATGTTGTGTAGTTCCGTATTTTCGTAAAGCAACAATATATATCTTAGGATAATGTGATCGATATTGTACCCGATATTGTTACGTTCCCATAACATACCCGATATTGTTATGTTCCCATAACATCTGATATCTATTTTATGAAGCTCTGTCAAATGTAAGAATCTAGGACTCTAGACCGTAGGTGTTTTAGCGTGTTTTTTTCAAGTATAAGTAATATTGCGTTTATTTCTTCTTTATTCATTTTTAGTTTTTCAATTGCCCAGTTATTTGTCATGATCCCTTTCAGGAAATTTATTACAATATTTTGAAGATCCACATCAGAAAGAGACCAGATATAGCCAGTTTGTTGGTTCATTGCTAATGCAGCAGCCCGTGGGCTCATGCTCTTTGACCCAGCGTTATCACTCTGAAAATCTTTGGATTTCATACGCAAGCAAGTCTTGCAGCCAGACAACAACATACACATCATTATGAAAAATATGTCTGTAATTATGCACGCAATAGTAAACATCTATGATGACTCATCGTACGCTCTTCGGACTGGCTCGGTCAGAACATGACAGTTACTACTAGGAAGCAAGTAAATAATCGAGTGAATTCTAAATGAAAGATTACTAAAACCGGAAAACAAAAAGGTAACTACCTTTTATTTTAGGGTTCCTACTCCTTTTTATTATGGAGATGTTTATACTGCCCTGGTTGTAGTGGAAAGTATGCATTCATCCTATTAGTTTATGTTGCAATTTGAAATAGATAATGCAGTTTTTTACTGGTTGTTTTTGGTTCATATTTTTGTAGCAAAGTGAGCGATGTATTGGGGAGCTTTTTTGACGAAATTAAGCTTGGAGGTCATTGAATTCTTAACAGTTGACACAGGCGGATGGGTGATGTTAAAAAATTGGCAAAAATGTTGACGTAATTTATGAACAGTCCCGAACCATATAGAGTGTCTGCGGTTTGCATGGCTATGACTAATTATTCCTATTTACAAGCGATGGAAGCGGAAGGACAAACCAGAAAACTCTCCTACTTTGTACTGATATACAAATTTGATTCCCCAAAAAAGACCAGCAATCAAAATCTGCCTTCGTGTAAATCCAAGATAGCTTGTTTATTTATATTAAAAATTATTTACCGTTTGTTGCATTTAGGGCAAGCAAATCGTTTTTCTCCGGTGTGGGTCCTGAGATGTCTTTGCAACTCGTCAGATCGCGTGAACCTGGAAGAAATATAACTTGTTATTGCCCATTATAAAAATATATATTAATTTTGCTCAATGTGCAAAAAAACATAATTATACCCAGTTGCAAAGAAATACAATTTATTATTTTCATTATGCAGAAATATAACTGAATATTGCCCATTAGAAAATATAAACTAATTTTGCCCATTCAAAAATAAAATGTATTATTTCCCAGTATACATAAACATAACTTACTATTGTTCATTATAAAAACATAAATTAACGTTGTCCATTATAAATAAATATATATTTTGTTTATTGTCACGAATACATAAGTACAACGCTTCAAACTATTTATATTAGGCACTTTGTCCAAATGCAAAATGATTCAGACATTAAGACTTTACCATGTCCTATGCTTTTATTATAACGTTACTCAATGTTATGTTCTATTATTATTATTATTATTATTATTATTATTATTACTATTATTTTATTTTTAAATTATTATTATTAGTATAAGTAGCAACTATTTTGGGTGAGTTTGGAGTCCGACCTGTTGTTCGTTTATTAGTTGGTTTTAATATCTAGGTATTACCACCATCAGCTATACCCTGACATATTTACTTAAGCGAAAGTTTGAACATATATGGACATATCTGTTGTGCTAAAACGATAATCAACATACATAGACCAAACCTAAACCAAGATATCATAAGAGCTATGAAACTCTTAACCTACGCGATTTTGTTTTGGGCGCAGGGAAGGTTTTCTTTTATGCCCAGATAACTCCAACTTTCAACGGTATGCAAAGTTTTGAGAAGAAGCCTTATATTCATGCGGATCTGTGTACATATAAAAGTCCTGTACTATCATAGCTATGTGGTCAATGTGTACATATATAAGCCATGTACTGTCATAGCTATGTTGTCCTTTTGTGCATATATAAGTCCTGTACTATCATAGCTATGTGGTCAATGTGTACATATAGAAGCCATCTTTCATAAAATAGCATCCGATCTCATCAAAGCTTTCAACTATTTGAAAGTATCGATACCGGCCTACTATGAAAGCAAACATAATATGATTGTATTGCTTTAGTGCGACTAAATTTCCACTAGATAATGAGATTGCGATAATGAGCATAACGGGATGAAACAGAGAATGAGAGAAAACGAGAGACTGAGAAATGCACTCTATAGAAGATATTTTAGATATCAGTGAACGACCTACCTCTTGGCACAGAACAACCAGTTACAAACAAAAGGTCTTTCTCCAGTATGCCATCTGAGGTGGGCTTTCAAATGGGATGTTTTGTTATAAACTTTGCCGCAACCAGGAATATGACACGAATGAATGTTCCTCTTTCTCAGATGCTCACCTGCTGGACCTGGAATGTAGGCAAAATGTTATAGCATATGTGAATATGTGAAACTGTATGTGTATATACACGTTCGTGTGAATGTGTATTTGTGCACAGCCGTGAAAGAGTATATGAATATCAATGTATTTATTTATCTAAACGTATGTGTGTGTGTGTGACCGTATATGTGTGTATGCATCAACAAGCTCGTAGATAAGAAGAGGAATTCAACCCCCCCCAATCCTCCTTTAGGAAGTAAGAGCAGATGTAGTACTAGGAAGCAAGCCAAAAGAGCGATGAACCTCCTCCACTTAATGTATTTTCCAAAACAGAAAAGGTTATTTAGTTTAATTAAACTTTCGTTACTGCGTTTTCCTGTAAAGGAGTGCAGAGAGGCTTTCATTAAAACGAGGAAATTAAGCTATTTTTTGGTAACTCCACGCCCACACCTTATCTAGGGCATATCTACTGTCCTGTGCATCATGAAATATAGCAACAAATTCGAAACATTGTAACTGATCAACAATAGAAAATAAAATCACTAAAAGATAACAAAGAGAAGAATACAAGAAGCAAACTAAAGAAATCAGAAGAAAGATTAGACAGGGTAAGAAAAAGTACATCGAAAACAAGTATAAGGAAATTGAACAAATGCACAAAAAGGGGACAGCAGAATACTTTTTAGGATATACACTGACTGTAAAATTTCAACCAGTCACATCAGCAATTGAAGACAAGTCGAAAACACAGTAACATAAAATAAGGACATGCTAAACATGTGTATGGAATACTGTAGGAAATGTAATATTGTAAAAAGACAGGACACTGACTAAACTACAACTGGACACACATAACGTGAACCAGAACACATCATAGAGGAACGTTGGACAATTAAAAACTTAAGAACTGGTAAATCACCATTTTGCGACGAATTGGTTGATTAATTGATACAAGCAGGTGGAGAACCCAGTGTCCATGTTTATCATGCCCTCTGTGTTAAGATAATGACTCGTGAAATATGAAAGATTAGAAAATATCAGAATATATACCACTTCCGAAGAAGGGCAATTTGAAACTGCACAATTTACAGAACAATTGCACTGATCAGTCATGCCAGCGTGATACTTTTCAAGATAATCAAGAAAAGAATTGAACAACATATGAAAAGAGAAATCAATGTAGTTCAGGCAGGTTTTAAACAGAACCGAGGTGTTAGGGATCACATCTTCAAAATGAGAAATATAGCAGAGAAATGCAGAGTTCAATACAGACATATACACATGTTTCATTAACTGCTCGGAGGCATTTGACTGCATAATGCACGATAAACTATGGAACCTAATGGGAAGGATGGGCTTCCCACAGCATCTCATATCACTCCTTAAAATGTTTTATCCGTAGCAACATGAATCTGGGAGTCTCGAGAAACATCTGACTGGTTTGAGGTCCAAAAAAGAGTCAGACAGAGATGCATCCTTTCACCACACCTGTTCAACATAAACGTAGCAAACACCATGCGAAATGGACGAGAAGCCCCATATTATGAACGGTTTCAGTCCCTTAATATAGAAGGAAATGAGATTCCAGAAATTGGGTAGGCAGATATCCACTCTAATATCAAGTAGCTCCGCAGATTTAGAACACATGATTTTGTCAGTTAAACATCATAGCAAGCACAAAATCGTTTCTTTATTACAAAAAAAGACAAAAATAATGCATATAAATAGAGATTAATTCACACCTAGAATAGTCATTGACAGAGAACAACTAGAAAATGTCAGCAACTTTGAATATCTCGGGTCAACAACCATCAACACACGAGATTGCGCAGTAGAGATCAGACGGAGATTAGCAATGGCCCTACAAGAAGAATCACAGATGAAAAATCTATGGCATTGGGCAAACATATAAGTAAAGTTACAACTATTAAGAACTGATATCTTTCCAGCTGCAATATATGGTTCTGAGACGTGGGCAATGGCATCAACAATTAAAAAGAAAATTTCGGATTTCGAAATGAAATAAGCGAACATATTTTGAACATATAAAAATCCACAATAGTTTAGAAAAATTAATCATGGAGGGAAAAGAGAACAAGACTACGATGGACACAGGATATCGAAGACCCTCTGAACATGACATTTGAAGAAACTGGGCAGCTAGAACAGAACCTAGAGTCTTACAGAATGACAGTGCGGACAACGTTCTGTAAAGAACACGTCACAAAGATAGATACTCACACTAACCAATTTTGTTGTTGTCAAGTAATCACGCTAGCAAATCATATTTTGGTCAAGGAATCACACCAACAAATCGTATTTTGGTCAAGGAATCACACCAACAAATCGTATTTTGCTTAAGTAATTACACTAACAAATCATATTTTTTGGCTCATGTAATCATACTAACAAAACATATTGTGCACAAAACTAATCATATATTTTGGTCATGGAATTACACTAACAAATCACATTTTGGTTTAGAAAGCACATCACCAAATTATATAGTGGTCAATGAATCACACCAACAAAATATATTGTAGTCATGGAATCATACTATCAAATTCAAATTTTGGCCAATTAACCATACCAACAAAATATATTGGGGCTAAGGAATAACACCACCAAATTATTTTTTGCTCAAGAAATCATAATAACAAATTATATTGCAGTCAAGAATCATACTAACAAATCTTATCAGCTGGTGATTTGAGAATGTCTCCTTTTAAAAAAATGCTCTAGCGATTACATTATTTTATAACAAAATTAGAAGCTTAGCACCGAGGGAGCATTTTGTCAGACCTTCTAGTTTCTAAATATCTTACTTCTATGTCCCCAGCCCCTAGACACTTCGGTGCTAGATCGGTTAGTCTCTACATACCTCGACGCTACACACTCTTCCCCTACAAAGTTTGATCCTAAACCATTTAACTCCTTCATAACTGGATGCTACACTCTTTAGTTCCTACCAAATTGTCATGTCCCTCCATCCCTAAAAACGATTCACACTACATGCTTTTGAATGTTGTGTAAAGACACAGACACGCTTCGTAAAATAAATTGTGTCAGAAACCACACATGAAAGAGAATGAAAAAACCAATAGCCGTAGGGTACTTTTACGAAAGGGCACAGCAGTATTTGTCCAAGCACTGAAAGGCGAGAATACTTATAAATGGGATATAGAAAATATTTAATATCTCAAACGCTGTAACAGAAGAAATATATGCCAAAGAAAAATAGCTTAATGATAAAAAGAAGTGAATAAATTCAATGAAAAGAACGCTAATATAATTCTTGAACATGTTTTGACAGCAAAGAGGTGCAAAAGAGGTTTTTCTTTAATATTTTTTAACGCTGTTATCGTTGATAGTGTAAAACAAGGCTGCATTTTTGCCTCTATGCTTTTTGGAATATACTTCTCTATCGACTTGAAACATGTTTTTCGCGACCAGGAGCGTGGTAAATTTTGCAGTTCTCGTACACGTGGTGATCTCTAATATACTCAAATGTTGAAAGCCAAAACCAGAATAAAGAAGGTCCTTATAAGAGATGCATCCTTACAATGACAAGAATCTTAAGCAATATCCTCTTTGCTGATGATACTGCTATTGCAACACACTCAGAAAATGAACTGCAAAACCTACTAGCTTCCTTTGCTGATGCATGCAGTGAGTTTATACAACAATCAACAAGAAGACCTAAATCTACCATCAAGCAACTACAAATTGGCTTCGATCATGATGAGTTAGAGGATGTTGACCACTTTATATATCTAAGATCCTCAGTGAACAATAAATTATCCCTGGTCAAGTCACTAATACTGATGTATTGGATAGAACAGGCATTACCAAATTATTGTCTATGCTCAGTCTGCGCAGACTCAGTTGACTGTGATACACTAGGGGGATGGAATATGGTAGAATACTGAAATGAATAGTTTATGGAGAATTACAGTCTGGGAAAGGATCTCAGTGTTGACCTCCACTTTGTTAAAAAGACGTGTGCCAACGCAATATGCATGATATAGGAATTGTTACTGAATCATAGGAGCATGTTGTCATGGGTGATACCGCATCATAGGAGCATGTTGTCATGGGTGATACTGTCATGGGTGATACGGCACGTCTAACAAGACACTCAAGGAGATAGTGATAGCAGTTAGTTCAAGAACTGCACGTCTCACAAGACACTCAAGGAGATAGTGATAGCAGTTAGTTCAAGAACTGCACGTCTCACAAGATACTCTAGGAGATAGTGATAGCAGTTAGTTCAAGAACTGCACGTCTCACAAGATACTCTAGGGGATAGTGATAGCAGTTAGTTCAAGAACTGCACGTCTCACAAGATACTCTAGGAGATAGTGATAGCAGTTAGTTCAAGAACTACACGTATCACAAGACACAAAACAGCACATGATGGTACAAGCGGGCATGTGATTCCTAGTACATACTGTGGAATACTCTTTGTGGCTCAGATTGATCTTGTGAGTCACATCTATCATTGCAATGAATCATAGCTTATATTTCACAACAATAATACTATCATCTGAAAAGACGGAAAGGTGCCTACTACTATCGTTAATGGGTACATTAGCCATCAACCAACACTTTGTAAGTAGCTATATTCTGGGAGAACTTTACGAAAAAAAAAGAGAAAGAAGAAAACGAACAATACGGTTATGAGAAACTTTGCATATAAAAAAACAAATATTAAAGGAAATACAAAATTAAACAATTAAAGTAGTTTTGCACATATTAAAAGACAAGACACCTTGTTGAAGATCTTAATTGAGAGTAGAGTTTAGAGGAGTTTAGCAAGAGGAAGGCAAAGAAACAAGTGGGAGGGAAATATAACGAGTTAAACAGGTTACAGTCTAGCAAAGTGTACCCCCAAAGCAAGAGATGGAAGATGATGTAGGTCCGTTGCAGGATCTTATATATGTTTTGGTAAGGAAATGGGAGATTTACTTAATATAAAACAGGTCGCAAGAAACAAGAAACACAGAGGTGTGGTTGGGGTTTCGTGGCCTACCAAAATGGCAAGAAATTAGCTGAGAAGTCAGCTAAGTATCCCACTAAACATCGAGTATGAGAATGGAAATAGAAGCGGTGACAGCAGCTCTCACTTGGCTGGCGACACAACCACCAACAGACTCAGTTATTCTATCGGACTCTCAAAGTATGCTGCGCAAGATAGAAAAGTGTATAATCAGAACTAAATGGGTCACTCTTCTCGACAATGAGCAGAGCATACACTATCTGCTGTTCAGTTCATGCTTTGGTCAGGGGAAACGAAAGAGCCGATGTGTTGGCTGATAAAGCATTGGTGAACGGCACCGAGATAAGAAGAGACAGGATTCAATTGATTAGAACAGTCATGGATACCCTACGAGAAGACGAGAAGGAGGTTGAACGAGAAAATGTACATATTCAAAGAATGGTAGCAATGGGAGTGACTAGAGGCGATGGCAGAAAGTGCTCCCTCTCCGGAAAGATCATAAGAACGCGTAATCAGCAACTGACTGGGACAATGAGCTTATACACTTTTAGATGGCAGACGGAACGGCAAACAAAGCATATATGGGAATGCCCCCAGTGATGTGACGCTTGGTCCTAATCAAGAATCAAGGTCATTTCTTAATTTTCATGAAATTCTTGGCGACCTTTTTGTGAAAATCATTAAGGATTGGGAGGGGAGATGGGAGAGTTACCCTCTTTTTGGTTAAATGCCATGCTCTGATCCCAAAAGCGGGAAATATCTACAGGATAAAAAGAAAATCCCTGTAGAAATCCCCTACCTTTTTTTTCAATATAACAAATTCGAGGGAAAAAAGTGCATATAGGGAACAAGAGCTAGTAAGACCTGATAAATTCGGAGATTGAAACACGAACTAGTAATCGATGATAAATCCGGAGATTGAAAAAAGAGTTAGAAATCACTTATAAATCTGGAGATTGAAACAAGAGCTAGTAATCACTGATAATTCCAGAGATTGAAACACCAATGTTATAAAATGCAAGTGTGTCAGCAACTTAGTAGAAATCATAAATTATGTACTCAAGTGTCCATCTTAAATAAACCTGTTATGGTAATCCCGCTTAGCTTTCCAATAATTAAGATTTATCAAGATGAACAGACTTAATGCCTAGATATAGTTAAATAATTGAGTAATTTAAAAAATGTCGCAAAAACAAAAGACGGCGACTCTATGAACATCTTTTCCAAACTAAAAGCATAAGACGTCGACTGTATGCGCATATTTTCCAAACTAAAAACATAAGACGTCGACTGTATGGGCATCTTTTCCAAACTAAAAACATAATCGGCGACTGTATGCGCATATTTTCCAAACTAAAAACATAATCGGCGAATGTATGCGCATATTTTCCAAACTAAAAACATAATCGCACTAAAAGAATAAAGCACTCTCACAGTGGAACATACACAGCACCAGATGCACTCTCACAGCGGAACCTATCACAATGTGTCTCCTTTGAGCAATATTTACAATGACATTAATAATTGCATGGTACTGATTCCCGACTATAAAGTCACAGAGACATAGAAAGCCCACAATTCTAGATGTAATAACTGTTAGAGTGAAGAACAAAGTTTATAACTCACTACTGGTGGATTTTTTTCGAAGATCCCTGTGTCTTATCGCTTCCTTTCATTTTTCTGCCCTTGTTTTCAAGCTCATGCAGATTAGCAGGATGTAGTCCGCAGAACGGAATGCGCTGTGTCATGGCTTACAGCTTCCCAACGATATGTGCGCCTTTCGGAATGACACATCTGAATTCAGCATGGCTTCTGGGTCACTTGACCTTATTTGGGATGGATCAGCCAACACCACTACAAGTATTATCTCTACGGATTCCGTGCTATTAATGGTACTCTCGACAGCCGCCGTGCAGCTTCGTTGAGAAGGATGGAGTATATATGCAGTAAGCCGAGTTCACGGAAGTCAATCCGTTACGCATCTTGAGCCCTTTATTTAGCGATGTCTATTATAATGTATCCGGCTCGGTGATATCGAGGTACACAGTGCGTCTGTGACGACCACTGTTCTGGATTCAACTGTCGCTACAGGCAGTTGTGTATCAGAAAACAATGGCAAGCTGGTTAACTTATTTATATTGCCTCAACAATTAATACAGCCCAAAATTCCTGCCCTGACGACTACGTTCTGAATAGGATGTTATACCATTTTCAAAAATTATACTGCATGGTTGCGAGAATTGTGCATGAAGAGTCGGATATATAGGCCTTCCAATGCTAGTGTTATAGGTGAATGCTGTGCATTTCCTATGATGAACATAAATAAATGTGTACTTAATAAACAAAATAGAGACTCTCACAGGTTCACAAGAATCACTATTTTTAATATTACAATGTGAAAATGTGCATGGTTTGGACATGCATGCCGACACAATTCCCTGTTAAAAATGTTTTTGAAAGTGGAACATCATCATCATCATCAGGTAGCATATCCTGAACAGGATGTAGCAGTCATCACAGCCATTAGAAATTTCTGTCGATCTTGAGCCAGTCTTTCTGCTTCTGTTATGTCATGTTCAGGTGGTCGTTGATGTCTTTCGTCAATCTTCTTCTTGGTCTGCCTCTTGTTCGTCACCTGGCATCATCCCCTCCATTATGGTCTTCTCTAGGCTGTTATGGCGTTTGATATTAACAAAATACTGTCCTTTTCTGGAAAGATTCATGTAGTTTAGCCAGTTTACTTTTACAATCCTTTCTCTCTGTTTGGCTACATTGATTATCATTTTGGTCCATGGTATTCTGGGGATTTTTCTGTAACATTGTGTTTCAAATGTTGCTATTAAATTTTTCACTTTGTTCGTGATTGTCCAGGAGTAACACCCATATATCACTACTGGGAATATGTAAGCTCTTAGGAATGCTAGTTTTATTGTTTTGCAGCAGCTTAGACATGTGTTTTTTATTTATAAATTCTTGAGACTAACGGGAATTGAATTTATCAGCTTCTTTGAAGCGATAGCGAACATCCTTCTGATTTCTTCATAGAATGTGGAACAAGGAAACAAAATAAAATTCATGTGCAAGGATTGTACCGGTCAAGATTGTTTTACACTCATTCGCATCGATATATAAATCGTTGGAGAACTATATATTGATGCATCCAATGTAATACCTCTGCAATCCTAATATTATGTGTTTATGTATAGATGAATGGAGCAAACAACGTTTTCCAACCATCCCTAGGAGACTGTGGGGGGGGGGGGGTTTGAAGAAGATGAGGTGGTGAAGACGAAGTTATAATATCAAGGCCGGACAAGGTGTTAATATTCCTAATCCATCAGGATGGTAGGGGATAGAAATGCGAAGAGTTCTTTCTACACCAGAACGACCCCTAAGGGTTATTGGTTTTATTATCACTGGCCACCGCTTTAACAAAGTTATGTTGCTGAAATGATATTAGTCATTACATTTTGAAGTGTTGAGCACGAATGTGACAGTCAAATTTCAACATTGGCTCCAGTTTTTTTTTTGTAATCCGCAAAAATGAATATTTACATCACAAAATGCATTTCAATAGTAATAATGCAACGACTAATATATATATTTAAAAATCAAGTTATAGACTAATTCTTAGATTTCTTCGTCTGTATTTTGTACAGCTGTTTAGCAGAATCTCTGGGAAGTGTCCAGCAATAGTCAGCAAGCATTGTAGTTGCACACTCGCTGATCAGATTTGGCTCCAGATCAACACAACCAAATTAAAAAAATCATGGAATTCACCAACTCATAAATAATATCTCAGCGAACAACCAAATACTGGAATAAGTATCCACCTTTACTTACTTAGATAGCAGAATGTCTGCAGACGGTGACTCAATAAAAGTAAGAAATACACGCATAGCAGTCGCAGCAAGCACATTTACTAAACTAACGAGCATCCGGAAATCCAAAGACATATGAAGAAACACCAAGTTAAAACTATTGAACTCATGTGCTATTCCTTATTGTCTTATGGTAGTGAAACTGGAAATCAACACAGGCAACGGATCAAAGTTAAACAGCTGTGAAAATAAATGTCTTCGACAATTTTTGAACATAAAATGGAGCCATTTCGTAACAACGTAAGAAATAAAACACACCAAGAATATGTTTCAAATGTTATAAGGAAACTCAGATGGAAATATCTGGGACACGTACTTAGACTAAATGAAAATAGAGTGAACCAGCAAGCCCGTATGTGGACACCTGAAGGTAAAAAAAAATATGCCTCCAAATTACCATAAAAAAGCACCATACTTAAAGGAGAAATAATAGGTTGCATGTCCATACAAGAACTAAAAGTACAGACAGCGGACGCAACACATGGAGAATCAAAACCTCTGCCCTATGTGCCCTGGCAACGGGACTAACTAACTAGCTATTGTAGTGGACCATTTTCCCTGGTATCTTTGTTACATTGTCGCGATATCTTGATGAAAACGTTCGTCGTGTTCATCACTAGCCAATACACAGTTCTCAGAAAGAAATCCAGATGGGAATAAAGTAAGTGGATCTTTAGAGACATTGTAGCCAAGTATCTGATACTTCCATCAGCATGTCTTATACTAGTTCCTTGTAGTTTTCTGTGATACTTCCATCAGCATGTCTTATACTAGTTCCTTGTAGTTTTCTGTGATACTTCCATCAGCATGTCTTATACTAGTTCCTTGTAGTTTTCTGTGATACTTCCATCAGCATGTCTTATACTAGTTCCTTGTAGTTTTCTGTGATACTTCCATCAGCATGTCTTATACTAGTTCCTTGTAGTTTTGTGATACTTCCATCAGCATGTCTTATACTAGTTCCTTGTAGTTTTCTGTGATACTTCCATCAGCATGTCTTATACTAGTTCCTTGTAGTTTTCTGTGATACTTCCATCAGCATGTCTTATACTAGTTCCTTGTAGTTTTCTGTGATACTTCCATCAGCATGTCTTATACTAGTTCCTTGTAGTTTTCTGTGATACTTCCATCAGCATGTCTTATACTAGTTCCTTGTAGTTTTCTGTGATACTTCCATCAGCATGTCTTATACTAGTTCCTTGTAGTTTTCTGTGATACTTCATCAGCATGTCTTATACTAGTTCCTTGTAGTTTTCTGTGATACTTCATCAGCATGTCTTATACTAGTTCCTTGTAGTTTTCTGTGATACTTCATCAGCATGTCTTATACTAGTTCCTTGTAGTTTTCTGTGATACTTCATCAGCATGTCTTATACTAGTTCCTTGTAGTTTTCTGTGATACTTCATCAGCATGTCTTATACTAGTTCCTTGTAGTTTTATGTGATACTTCATCAGCATGCCTTATACTATTTCCTTGTAGTTTTCTGTGATACTTCCATCAGCATGTCTTATACTAGTTCCTTGTAGTTTTCTGTGATACTTCCATCAGCATGTCTTATACTAGTTCCTTGTAGTTTTCTGTGATACTTCATCAGCATGTCTTATACTAGTTCCTTGTAGTTTTCTGTGATACTTCATCAGCATGTCTTATACTAGTTCCTTGTAGTTTTCTGTGATACTTCATCAGCATGTCTTATACTAGTTCCTTGTAGTTTTCTGTGATACTTCATCAGCATGTCTTATACTAGTTCCTTGTAGTTTTCTGTGATACTTCATCAGCATGTCTTATACTAGTTCCTTGTAGTTTTATGTGATACTTCATCAGCATGTCTTATACTATTTCCTTGTAGTTTTCTGTGATACTTCCATCAGCATGCCTTATACTAGTTCCTTGTAGTTTTCTGTGATACTTCATCAGCATGTCTTATACTAGTTCCTTGTAGTTTTCTGTGATACTTCCATCAGCATGTCTTATACTAGTTCCTTGTAGTTTTCTGTGATACTTCATCAGCATGTCTTATACTAGTTCCTTGTAGTTTTCTGTGATACTTCATCAGCATGTCTTATACTAGTTCCTTGTAGTTTTCTGTGATACTTCATCAGCATGTCTTATACTAGTTCCTTGTAGTTTTCTGTGATACTTCATCAGCATGTCTTATACTAGTTCCTTGTAGTTTTCTGTGATACTTCATCAGCATGTCTTATACTAGTTCCTTGTAGTTTTATGTGATACTTCATCAGCATGTCTTATACTATTTCCTTGTAGTTTTCTGTGATACTTCCATCAGCATGCCTTATACTAGTTCCTTGTAGTTTTCTGTGATACTTCATCAGCATGTCTTATACTACTCGTAGTTCCTTGTAGTTTTCTGTGATACTTCATCAGCATGTCTTATACTAGTTCCTTGTAGTTTTCTGTGATACTTCATCAGCATGTCTTATACTAGTTCCTTGTAGTTTTCTGTGATACTTCATCAGCATGTCTTATACTAGTTCCTTGTAGTTTTATGTGATACTTCATCAGCATGTCTTATACTATTTCCTTGTAGTTTTCTGTGATACTTCCATCAGCATGTCTTATACTAGTTCCTTGTAGTTTTCTGTGATACTTCCATCAGCATGTCTTATACTAGTTCCTTGTAGTTTTCTGTGATACTTCATCAGCATGTCTTATACTAGTTCCTTGTAGTTTTCTGTGATACTTCATCAGCATGTCTTATACTAGTTCCTTGTAGTTTTCTGTGATACTTCATCAGCATGTCTTATACTAGTTCCTTGTAGTTTTCTGTGATACTTCCATCAGCATGTCTTATACTAGTTCCTTGTAGTTTTCTGTGATACTTCATCAGCATGTCTTATACTAGTTCCTTGTAGTTTTCTGTGATACTTCATCAGCATGTCTTATACTAGTTCCTTGTAGTTTTCTGTGATACTTCATCAGCATGTCTTATACTAGTTCCTTGTAGTTTTCTGTGATACTTCCATCAGCATGTCTTATACTAGTTCCTTGTAGTTTTCTGCATTAACAATACGAGAGAGTTGATGTGCTAGGCGAAAAGCATTCCAGGCTTATTTCGCATCACCCTGCAGCAAGTTGTTGAACCAGTCATCTTTTAAGAGCTCTCGAATCTCGATTGTATTTGAGACCAACAAAAATTTCCTCTTTAATCTTTGTTTGAATGAGTCGAGGGAATTTTTCATGCAGGTGTCGGAAAACTGGCAAAGTCCGGTCCATGGCTTTCACGAAATTCTTCATGTGGTAACAGGATTTTGTGAGACTCGACCGAAGCTGGGTGCTGGATATTCTTCTAAACAACTACTACATTTTGTCTGCAAATCCATTCTTTCCGTAAGTAGTGAAGTTCCCTTGCTCGGCTATCCCACGCACATAAAGAAGCACATGTATTCATTAAAAGTCCCATTAAAAGGGCAACAACCTCCAAATCACCACATAGGTGTCAGCTGTACTTGTTATTACTCAATGTAATTCAGTATCTGTTTTAAGTTATTGTGCGTTCCTTCCATGTGGACGAATGCACTACTGGAATAGATGGAAGACTGTTTCCATTGTGCAAAAGCACAGCCTTAAGACTCAGTTTCGATGAGTCTATAAAGAGTCTCCATTCTTGTGGGTCATGAATTATTTTTAAGGCATTCATGGGCCCCAATATCGGAACAGAATACCAGATTACTTTCCTTTCTGAAGAGAGGCTCCAACTGCTGGTGGCAGTTTCGATATGACGTAATTGTGACATCTTCTTCTAGGAGGTTCCATTGTTGAAGTCTTGATTCCAGCAATTGTGGCCATGTTCTGGGATAAGTCCAAATCACAAACCAGGTCATTTAGTTCTTCATGGGTGTTCTGTGTTGGTTGATGGTGCACCCCAGTGAAAAATCTAGATCACTGCATGCTGATGGGTCAGAAGAAGAACAGGTTGGCCAATCCTTGTTCTCATCAGATGAATCAAAAGAATATTCTGCTGATGATTCTGGAATAGAAAGTCACTCACCATGTGGATATGGACTCAATTCAGACGGAATGTTTGAGTAGACTATTATCTACTTCTTTTGCTTCGTTATTCCGACGGAAAGAAGAGGATCTATGCAGTCGTAACAGTCAGTTATGGGGCTGCTTTGCTCTCTTCACACAATGGGGACTGCACATTAGTGGTATTTTGCCATTCAAACACTGTGAAAACTGTGTTTTACATGTAGCACAACATATGTGCGGTGCCCGAGGCTTATCTTGGTCACTAACCTTGCATCCGAAATAAAAATTGTATGCCTTCTTCACGAGAACTGATATTTTTCTTCTGTTTGGCAAATGTCGCCTTCCCACAGATATAGCTGAAATTGTCCATGAAATTAACGCACAATCGAGGCATTACTGTTCTGCATTGTACGTAAATAGAAAATATAATATTTTTATATAAGGGTAGCTTAAACTGTCCTACACAAAGTCTGAAATATTTTTAATGCTCAACCTTTCCTACTGGGCTCTATATAGTACACAGCTGATGTCAGCTTACTTTAACAGCTGCCTGGTAGTAGTATTACATTGCATCAGAAAATGATGTAATCAACTCTGGATGATGTGTTCATGATCGTATTATGTAATGAGATGCAATATATATTACATCATTCTAGGCTTATTAACGATTTCGCTGCATCGTACTGGATAAATTTACACGGTTAAACAAAGAAATCGAACTACTTGGAATATCTTCAAAAAGAGAGCGAATACATTTTTTAATATCTACATTCATTTTTAGCACACCAAGATACTACAGATTAGGGCCTTTTAAAGTCAGTAACGATTTCAATGTTGACCAGTGAATTATTATAAGGGGCTATCAATTAATGTCATCTACAATTAGAGAGTAGTGAGGGCTCCGAAAAAGTTTAGACAAAGGTTGACAAAGAGAAATGGGGATGGAAAGGGGGAGGAGGTTGGAGTTGACAAAAATTGACGTCAAGTCCTGTTTTTATACTCCAATTAAATATGTGTAAATTTGAAATTTATTTTTAAAACTGTGAAACAAAATTTATATTTTAATCCTACTTTTTCTGCTAAAGTTTTGTTTTTGCTGGCGGAGGGGTAGGAAAGTGAAAAAGTTTTTGGGCATAAGCATAATTAAAAGGGGGGGGCGGAGTACCTGATATCTTGGTGTGATATCCTGATATCTTGGTGTGATATCCTGATATCTTGGTGTGATATCTTGATATCTTGGTTGGATATCCTGATATCTTGGTTGCATATACAATTTCGTAATTTCCTGTGATAAAACCTGCTGAAGACCAATACAAGACTGCTGGGAGGTAGTTAATCATAGTTTCTGCAGCATGCCTCGAGATTGTAAGAAAACCACGACAGAATTGGGAATAGAAAAACGGTACAGCTCGTGATACTATATTCTACAACCACATTGAAAAAGCCATGGCTATAGATTTTCAGGAATTCTAGCCATCTCAGTTTTTACTATTGTCACGCTTTCCATTGGTTACTATTTATATAACTTGGAGTAGTCTTGGCTATTTTTGGCATGGGTTTCCAAGTGTATAAATATTGACATCGGGAAAGACAGGAATAATCATGAAAAATAACCCATGAAGTCCTCATTATTCAGCTAGAATGACTGTACCGTCCAGATCTATGGTAAAACGATCACCATGAATGCGTAAACACTCAGTACACAGTCCTCATTAAGGACGTAGACATTACATCCGTAATGAGATTACCTTTTAAAAGAAAAAGCTAATGACTAAGCTATTGCGATAATTTTATGGTTTTTGTTTTGATTTTTTTCTTTAGCTTATTTTGAGGTGATGAATTATGTTTTTCTCCATGATTTACTGATTTTTTGTGTGTACTAAATGTCATGCCCTGTAGCTCCTCCGACTTGTGTTAAAATACGGCTACGGTGCCATAAAAAAATAATGCAGGAAAAGCTCAAGCCTAGAGCTGATAGTTCTATACCATCAGATATAGAAAACAAGATATACACAGATGGGTCAGAGTGTACACAGACGGGTCAGAGTGTACACAGATGGGTCAGAGTGTACACAGATGGGTCAGAGTATATACAGATGGGTCAGCACAGAATGCCGAGAGGAATGGAGGTGCAGGTATATATATAGAATATTCACACAGGCCTAGAGATACAATCAGAACACCGACAGGAAAATTCTGCAATAATTATGATGCAGAAATCCAGGCAATTAGTGTGGCAGCTAAATAAACTGCTGAACTCCAACTCTGACCTACAGCCTGTGGTATTCCTGACAGATGCAAGGTCAGTGCTTCAAGCTCTCCAGTCTGAAAAACTAACAGACTTGAAAAAACTACTTAGCGAATTGTCTTACCAGTATAGGGTAACCATGCAGTGGATACCCTCTCACTGTGGAATACCAGGAAATGAAAAAGCAGACCAACTGGCTAAGGAAGGTGCTGCCGAAGACCAACCAGATATACTAATCACCTACCATCAGAAAAAACAGATGATCAAGTCAATAAGAAAGCCACAAACACCAACACAAGATGACTATCATATTATGAACAGACCAGAACAAGTTATAATTCTGCGTCTCAGAACAGGACACAACCGACTCCGCAGTCACATGTATACAAAGTTCAAGATTGGCAACACAGCCATGTGTACATGTGGACAGGCAGCACAGAGTGCCAAACATATACTTCAAGAGTGTTCTGAGCATGAAACGCTGAGGCAGACATATTGGCCAGAGGAAACAACACTGGAATCAAAACTCTATGGGACACTGTATGAACTACAAAAGACAGTGAGTTTTATTAAGGAGGCAGAATTACAGATATAGACATGTTTCAAGTGAACGAAAGAAGAAGAAGAAGAAGAAGAAAAGGAAACAAGAGTAAAAAATTCGTACTTTCTCGGGACTCTATCGTCACATAAATCTCATTACGTCCATTAACAGTTCTAAGTTTCAGTAAGTATAGTGCCCTCATCCATAAGACGATCAGTAAATAAACGCTGTGCGTTCTCCTTATCATCAACACAGAAAATATATACTTTTGATATAGGTTGTCTTTTGTCGATTCTAATTCAAAGCATCTTAATTTGTTATCCCCTTATACCGTCACTTACCATTTTGATTTGACTAAGAATTAATCGAGTAAATTCAATCTTAGCCAGTCATCATATCGTTGTATATATACACAAACCGCACTGATGCGCAAATATAGTGTGGCCGTCAATGCTGCACCATACGTGTTCGTAAAGTTGAAGATGTGTTGTATACGCCAACACCTATTTTATTATTCTGTTTTAGAAACGCCTGTTTCTATGTTGGCATATTGTGCAGTGAACCTTTTCCAAAGAGCTTCATAAAAGCTTTTATTTTCTCTACGGGAGATTGCTGAACTTCTACATGACTGACATTTTAGGTGTCTAGTGTCTAATCCTCAAAACGCAATCCGAATTTGTCTCATAGTATAATAATAATAATATTAGGGATGCTACATTGGAGACTGCAGCACAAACAATCCCCTAAACACCTCTCTGCTCAGTAATTATGATAAGTGTAGAAAAAATGTGTGGGTACTATACAAGGATTAGTGGCCAGGTTTCTACGGAACAAAAAGCTAACATAATTAAACGGAACGAAATTCCGATAAAGACGCATATTCCGACACAGCCAACGTTCTGCACATTTGGTGATGAGAGTCCCCGATCACTCGATATGCGCGCTACACACTGAGTGGAGGTTGGTTGACAAGTGTGTTGCACGCAAATCGTGTTATCAGTATCCTTAGTTACATTTTTTTTTTTATTAATCTCCGAAAAGCGGAAGCTTATTCATTAACATATGAAATTAAAAAGTCGGACTGTTGTCAAGTGATTTGTCCACTGATTCTTGTATTGAACCCATTTGTGCCCGGACAATTTCCTGATGTTGTCTTTGACCGCCTCTTCTTCCTTCTTCAAACGTTGATTAAAAAATAATTTTAGCTTAACCGTGTCTCAGCACGTCCAAACCAATCAAGCTTGCGTTGTTTTATTAACCACGCAATGTGTACAATATTAGCGCATTTGTTGTTATTGCATGTTTTCACAGGGAACAAATAAATTTGTTAGGCTTACCACACCTTCGTCTCAACAAAATTTAAAAAATGTAAATTACATGCAATACCGTACAAAAAAGTACAAAAAAGGGCATATCAAACAGAATTTTACAATTCACAAACTCCTAAATGTATATCGAGTCTCCACCCTAATTTGATAGAATCACAAAGTGACTTGAGTAAATGTATATCGAGTCTCCACCATAATTTGATAGAATCACAAAGTGACCCGAGTAAATGTATATCGAGTCTCCACCCTAATTTGATAGAATCACAAAGTGAGACCCGAGACAAATAGTTTGCCTGCTTCATATTTTATACAAGTTAATTTAAGTAGGAAGCCAGAGGACAACTTAAAAATTATCGAGACTAACGGGAATTGAACCAGTCCGTTCTGGTGATCTTGAGTGTGCGGTTTGAGTGGCTTGATAAAATCGCATATTTTTTTTGGAGATCGGTTAGTCAAGTACGGAAGAACGCGTGTTCAATAGTTGCTAGGGGATTTGGTGCCGTTGAAAGGTCTGGTTCAATTCCCGTTAGTCTCAAGAACTTCCTATTTTAGAGAAGCAAAGTTGCTTGCATCCCTATTTTAGAGAAGCAAAGTTGCTTGCATCCCTATTTTAGTGAAGCAAAGTTGCTTGCATCCCTATTTTAGAGAAGCAAAGTTGCTTGCGTCCCTATTTTAGAGAAGCAAAGTCACCCGCGATCAAATTGTATGGGACATGCTAGCTCATTTTATGAAAGGAAAGTGACCCATGACCCCTGTACATTTAGAAAACGACATAATAGAGTAAAACAACCAATAGAAAAGATGTTTCAGTATAATACAATATACTTTTACAATATCATTTTAACCTATAATAAATTTAATATTTAAAATTGAAGTTGCAACTAGTTAATGAGCTTCACAATTCGTTGTTTAGTTCCTGCTAATGCAAACTTCAATTTCTTCAGCGTTCATTCTCAAACTCCCGCTGGATCTCTCTTGTAGCAGGACCATGGTCCTATTACATATCCAGCAGGATATAGTCAAGAGAAAGGAAATGAGTTGTGTCGCCGTTGTGTTTTGCGCCAATGGCCCGACACATCCGTCTTCTGTGGGGAAAAACTTAATTTGATTCTCAGCAATTGAAGTTTCTTGTTTTGCTGTTCAAATGAAGAAGCGCAGAAAATTATCACGGGATATGTACAAGAAATGGAATGTAATATGTGAATTAAAATTTATGAATTTTATTGTTTGGTTTGTTGGTTTTTTTTGGTTTGTTGAGAAGACTCAACATAAAACTCTTCGAGATTCCTTAGGGGTTGCGACCCGCAGGTTGAGAACCCGTGTCCTCATCATCGTTGCTATTTTACACGCCCATATTTATACGCATATATATACTCAAAACATACAAACGTATACATACACCACACACATGCACTCCATCCTACCACCTACTCCCTCCCCACCCACACACCCACACACACACACACACACAGACGTGGTGCTGGTGTGACTGATCTAGAAATGGGATTCAATCATGCGCTTGTAACTAACCAACAGCTAGAAGGAATAAATGATTATTGGGTTATACGTAATATTCTCTAGTCATGTTTTCCTGATATGTATTATATAATCTAAAGAATAACAACTTGCCTTAGGCAGTGGGGAAAATAATAAATAAGACAGTAGAAGATAACAAACCGTATACATCCATATTGTTTCTAGTAGGTATAATTTGTTCTGGGAAATATAACTTGTGTAAAGAGATCTGTTTCTGTTATAATAGTTTTTGATATGGATGTTTGTAACGAGATAACAATTAGTGTTGTTTGTTGAAAGGGCAAACAGAGACATAGCTTGGTTAGATATCCTATGAAGATTAGAATGATGTGCTATCGTTTGTTATCTGAATGACAGTGACAGCAGTTTCAGTGGAAACAATGCGTGAATTAGGAATATTGAAAGGAATATTTTTACAATGTTCGAGTCTCTGGCATCGAGGTATATGTTGCTTCTGTGACGATTGAACCAGTCCGTTCTGGTTATCTTGAGTGTACGGTTTGAATGGCTTGATAAAATCGCATCTTTAAAATCGCAGTTCAAATGTTGGCACGAAAATCACGAAAATTCATTCAATAAAAGCTGGTTTCAAGTATACGTCTTGAATATGATTTGCTACCCATTTTGTCTTACAATATCAGATTTATTTTATCATACTTTGTATCTGTTATCTCTTGTTACTTGCTTGTAAAAAGCCTTGTGGTAGAAACGTTTATTTAGTGCATTTGTTGAAATTTGAACAAAAAACCCAATGTACTTTGTGGTTGAGTCATTCGTTCAACATTAGTTAATGATTCTTAAAAACAATATATTTCCAAACATTATTTGGTGATTCTAAAACCGCGCGAGATTTTTTTCTGTTATTTGATGATCCTAAGAACATTTGATTTTTCTTCTTTAAAATATTCTTAAAATGTCTAATATTTATTAGAATCTGGCATATGAATTTGTAGGGAGTGAGGGGGTTGTGGGTTTGGGTGTTCAAACCATTCCCCCCTCTTACTTATTTCACAAATGCATTTTGCTCTGCTTTTTGGACTGGCCCAACTCTTTTTTTCCAGCTTGTTTATAATACTAAATGCCATGTTATTACTTTTTTTAAAGGGGGGGGGGTGGGGAGGGGGAAGGAGGAAATTTGAACCTTAACAACTCCTCCCTATTGGGAAAAAAAAACAGGAAATTTAGTATTATAAACAAGCTGATAAAATGGAGAACTCAGTCGACCACCCCTTTTCCTTCCTAGTGGTTTTCCTCAAGGAAGGTCACCAAAAAAACCGTATGGAAAAAAGTCATCGTTTTTAAAAGTAAACTCGTCTACCCCCTATTCGAAGACGTATTTACATACGTACTTCTAGCATCGTTTCATTATTCTAAGAATGTGTAATATTGTTTCCATCATTATTTGATGATTTTAAAAATGTGTGATGGCTTTTTAAACATAGTTCGATAATTCTAAAAATGTACGATAGTATTTCTAACATAGTTCGATATTTCCAAAAATGTACGATAGTATTTCTAACATAGTTCGATATTTCCAAAAATGTACGATAGTATTTCTAACATAGTTCGTTCGATAATTCTAATAAATGTGCGATAGTTGTTTTTAACAAAGTTCGACAATTAGAAACGCCTGAGATATTTTTTCTATCATTGTTCGACAATTCTAAAAATGTGTGATACTTCTAACATTTTTACTCTCAGCATGCGTAGACTATTAGAAGCTTCACAGAACTCTTTTGAGTAACACTATACACAAGGAAAGCTCAGAGATAGTACCTGGAAATGGTAGGGAGGTCATATCTAATTGAGATCATTATATGATGAGAATACCTTCTGCTGAGGATTATTGCTTTATAAGTGATATCTATATAGTAATGTAGTAATAGAAAACATGCCTAGTCTGTCAATCTCGTGGCAGTTTGGACAATCACATGTAGCTCTTCCTGTGTAGCGACGAGAGTTCCTAGGACTAGGCAAACCGGAAAGTGTCTGGCGAGGAATAAATGGTGAGACTGAACTGTTATTTAGATTTAGTTCTTGCTGCGAAGGTTGCAACATTGATTTGTATGTATCCTGTAGGATATGCTGTGATGATGACAACAGGCTGGGGTTGGTGGCAAGTGGGTGGCCTATATGGTAGTCCGGACCGGGGTATGAGGCAGCGATATGTCCATGTAGAGTAGAAGAATCAGATAGCCAGTTACTTCCTGAAGAGTGCATATTTGCAGCTGGATGGACGTCCCACCAAGTGGTTCCGCTACAGTTGACTGTATGAGCCATGTCATTATTCTTAAGTCCTTGAGTAGCACCTGGATGTGTTGTAGGTATGTTTGAAAACGGCCAAGCGGTCTCATATCCACCTGACATGGATGGCACCCGTGAATACATTGATCCGAAACTATGATTACTTATGCCATTTTCTCCGTGCATCTTGTGAAGTAAAGATGTCTGTGAGATATCAGAAGACTGTGATACTGAATGCGTACCAGATACTGGGCCTGTATAAAACAGATCACTAGGATATGGCGAGTGTGGGTTGGATGACACAACCGTGGAACGAGGGTATGGTAAATTATTAGACATTTGTAATGACGAGTGGTTTATTGATCCAGTGCGTTGTGAGACGATATGATGATGAATTGGTCCTGGAGATGGACAGCTGTGGAAGTGTTTTTTCCAAGGCATGAATGACTTTCCAGCAGATGCATCAGAAAGAACTGGCGGTGATTTGCTCTTAATTTTACTGCACTGGGCTGCTAGCATAGCCAAAGGGGTACCTCCAAAAGATTGTTGATCCTGAAAGAGAAATTCAAAGAAATAAAGATCTTGTTATAACGTGACATCCGTATAAAAAATGGTTGAAATAGTGTATGATGCTCTAATGACAGAGTAAAAATGGAGTGCAAGTTTATCACTTATGTTCCTTATGCAAATGATATGGAGTTTTACTTTAAACCCCATATTAGCGTCTGTGGCATTCTTTTTAATGGGGAGTATTGCCATAGCTTTTGGAAGACATATATGACTATTTTATTCAACCTGGCTGAAGTGTGAAATATGCATGAGCTGGACAGTCATATACTTGGAGGGGGGGAGGGGGCGGCGGGGGGAGGGATATGTCATGACTTTCCGACAATTTCAAATATTACTTGCGCAAGTGCTATTAATATACAATGTTACCGCATTATCACTTACAAGTAATTGCAATCTCGAAGCAACTTGCAGTGTCTCCCCGAAGTTGAAGCAAAGGTATTCAACAAGCTTCATCAAAGTGGAGTCAGTAAATCAACCCTTTCGCATCAGGTGTCCCTTTTGACATGCATTACACGTGTAACTATTCTTTGCTCTCTCTTTTTTAGTCCCCGATAATACACAGTCGTAAAATAGAATACCGAATTGTGTTTATGTTAAAACTGTAATGATCAATGCCTAAACACAATTAAACAGAATCTAGCAAAGACAGAACTAGAAATAAGTCGACGTTTTATGTTTTGACATACTGATTCGAAAATATCTTTCCGCTGACTTTATTTTTTTTTTGGTCATGGCCAATGTCGCAGTGAAATCGTTTCCCGCCACAAAATCAAGTAGTTATTCGTGTCCATGCTGCAGTAAAAAATCATTAAAAGTCAGTCAATGCTGTGCTATTTTACTCACTACTGTAATTATTCCAAATTACGCAAGAGAACTAACAGAATTCCAGAAAATAGCACACCTTGGTGTCTCGAATTATACCATTAATTCGATGATCAATATGTGTATTTTACGCCTTCTATGTTTATGAAAAAATAGATTGTTCCACGCTGGAACTGTTCAAGATCACCGGAGTCTGTTTGTCTAGTTATAGTGCACAGTCCCTCTTGTGTGCTGGCAGTAATTATCCACCAAATTTATCTTGTCAGTTGACAGTTAAATATTACTCCTCGTGAACGGGAGATCATTATCTAATATATTTAAAAAGAACACGATTTCAGACAATTCAAGAATAAAATTATGTTTCTTGTATTGGTATAATATTCGACATGCAGAGAATCACACCACGCAATATAATATGGATATTTCACAAGATGTGCTCACTTTTCATTCATAATTTTACTGCCAATTATTCGACCATATTCGTGTATCTAGATTTCACAACAGTTTGTCTTCGTTCTGAAATGGAGCAGGTTTTGTTCTACATGTTATGGCAACGGTTCAATGAAGGTCTTGCGAAATGAGAAACACAAGCACACCCACAAAATGTACAAAAGGAAGTATTTAGCGGAAGACTGAAAATTCTGAAGTGATTCCAAATAAATCAGCAAACATGGGCCTGAATTAAATTGGCGTGTAATGATGTCTGAAAGTAGAGTTCATCGACCTAGCGTGCCCAAACATTGCCTCACCATTACAGTCCCGCCCACCGATTTTCACTTTAACAACTATTTCATATTTCAAAATTTATCATTACAATAAATTTTAAAAAAAGTTTCTGTGAGCAAATATATGCTTGTTGTCTTTGAGTATTTCACGTCGATTATATATATATATATATATATATATATATATATATATATATATAATATTTTCCTTTCTTTTTTATTGCTCTATATTTTAGATCTTGCAGTTCACTCTTGCGATATTTTAGAAGCACGTAATGTTGATGCCATTTTAAGAATTACCGTGTTGTGTCCTTTATTTTAATATAAGGTTTTATGTCAGAACAAGATGTAATTCTACGCCTCAGAGCAGGACACAACCGATTCCTCTGCAGTCACATGTACAGAGAGTTCAAGATTGGCAACATGACCATGTGCACATGTGGACAGCAGCACAGAGTACTAAGCATTTACTTCAAGATTGTTCTGAGTATGAAACGCTGAGGCAGACATATTGGCCAGAGGAAACAACACTGGAATCACAGATCTATGGGCCACTGTATAAACTACAAAAGACAGTGAGTTTTATTAAAGAGACAGAATTACAGATATAGACATGTTTCAAGTGAACGAAAGAAGAAGAAGAAGAATGTCAGAGCTGATATTTAGTGTGCTACTTAGCATCCCACGCGTTTATCAACGTTTTATCGACTCAGCATTTTATAGTACAGCGATAACTTCAATACCGAATATACTGGAAGGGGGTGAGTTTCATAATTATGAAGCAAATATGAGTTATAGAAACAGAATACTACGATGAATGCCCATGTGGATCTGGAATCCAAGCCCTCGAACATATGCTTCAGAATTACCCAACATTAAAGATTAGAGACGGCGGGTCTAGCCAAAGGATACAGATTTGAGGTAAAAACTATGGGACAACCACTCTGAACTAAAGAAGACAGCAGACTTCATTCTGGCGACATGCCTGACAATCTAGCACTGCTGCAGATGATTGTCGCATAAAAAAGAATGCAACAGAGGTAATCCATAAATAAATTCGAAATTGTGCTCATTTTTTACAACCACTCTACTTCCTCGTCAACCACCACTCTACCTCCTCGTCAACCACCACTCTACCTCCTCGTCAACCACCACTCTACCTCCTCGTCAACCACCACTCTACATCCTCGTCAATAAGCTATCAAGATTTCATACCTCTATGCTTAATTATGTCAAAAGATGGTATTCCGCCCCCCCCCCTTCCCACAAAAACATCAGAAAAAGTACAAAATACCTGCATAATTTTGTCAGATTTTAGAAGAAAAATAAAATTCTTGGAAATTGAAATAATTGAATTTGTACAAAAACAATTCTTCTTGACGTCAATATTTTCACGGCTCCCCCCCCCCCCGCCCCCTTTCTCCCAAATCCCTCCTGTCAACACTGTCAAAGTTCTTCATACATACCGGAACCTCTAATTGTTACGTAATTTACGGACAGAGCCAGACTGAAAGTGAACCAGGTTCGTTCAGGTGATATCTATTCGTCTCTTAACTTGAATAAAGATTTTTTCAACGTCTTTAAAATCGATCAATTTGCATCTATAAAGGAGATGCGAGCTTAGGCAAGATATCCAACGTGTATATTCACAAGCTTCTATGAATATGGACTGGTAGATCCAAACACATACAACAACAATAGCAAACACACTGCTCAGGTATGTCAATTTGTCTAGGATCGCTGTACAATCTCCCCTACCCCCTAGGAAAATAAAACATGAGATTATAAACTATATTAGAATACATAAACAAGTAAAGAAAAGTATCCGAACCCCCCCCCTCCCCCCCCCCCCCCAAAAAAAAAACCACACAATTCCTACGACGGTATCACTTGCTAATGTACTGGATTTCGTGGAAAAAATTTTTTTTTACTTTTAGGAACGACTCCAACCTATTCACAAAGTCACATATACCGCCCTGCATAACTTTGTAACTCGATGCATCTAACATGCAATACATGTGTTTGATGCTTCAACAGGCAATACATGTGTTTGATGCTTCTAACATGCAATACATGTGTTTGATGCTTCAACAGGCAATACATGTGTTTGATGCTTCAACAGGCAATACATGTGTTTGATGCTTCAACATGCAATACATGTGTTTGATGCTTCAACAGGCAATACATGTGTTTGATGCTTCTAACATGCAATACATGTGTTTGATGCTTCAACAGGCAATACATGTGTTTGATGCTTCTAACATGCAATACATGTGTTTGATGCTTCTAACATGCAATACATATGTGTGATCGTTTGGAGTTTGCTCAGTCTGAAAGAAAGTTCATTTTTAAATGGATGCTGATTGGCTGAGTTTGTGATTCATGTTGCGGGAAGATTCGATATCAGAGGGAGAGCCCGGAATTTAACTCTTTATTATTTGGCTACGTTTTCACGTCTGCAGTCTTACTGGCTGTGTTTCATACTTCATTTATTATGTGTGTATGGAAGTTGGTGCCATCTAAATGTTCCAGACAGTTATCTCTGACAATTGTTGTATGTTTGTGCACACCCATTTCCCATAACACAGTCTATTATTTAATTCATATAGTAATTATTATATTTTCTCCGTGAAACTTCACTGTGCTCCACGTCACATGTATTTGCGTTGGTTCGTTAGATTTATCAGGTTGCATTGTGAATTCCAGATACATTGCACTATAATTTTTTTTAATAATATCTAATAAAAAATATCTAAAACTGTTGGTTAACGGGTGACCAATAATAATTATGTCTTCTCTATGCGTATTATCTCTCATTACTTCGTGTGTCGCTTTTGTGATAACTCGCCCGTGTGTTGAAATGTTTTTCGCGTATATGTGATTCAAATGTTTGAAGCTCATACTGTTGGAATGCACCAATGGTCATTTTTATAAAAGTGATCAGTTACAACAATGTCTGATTTTTAGGGAATCGTACAAATTTATAGAGCGAATTAATTAATTATTTTTAAAAAACCGTGTTTTTGTTATCTACTATTCCAGATCATGTAAAGATCAATCGGGAAATGAAATTGAGTTACGACTCGCGATAGCGATGTCTGCCCTGGCAAGGTTGGAAATGTAAGATACGTATCAGAATAAATATCAATCTATTCAGATATTTAGTGTAAAGTACAGACGTTTTTTATGAATTAATTATATAGAACGCAAGACAAATATATTCGTCCGGCAGCAAGTAAACAAACTTGCAGGTTATCAAGAAGCACTTTTGGCAGTGGTAAACCGGCTGAAACTTGTTTGGTTTGCGCATGTAACGAGACACTACTAACTGTCTAAAATTATTTTGTCAAGGGTAGAAGGTGCCAAGAGAATTCTGAATTGACATCAAGGAATAGACTGCGTATGATTTTTCTATACTAATCCGAATGGCTAAGGACAGAGGCGTTTGGAGAGTTTTCGTGCTAATGTACCCAGTGTGGCACCCCTACGACCCTGACGGATTATGGGTATTATAAAGATCAATTTATATAGAAACTTATTGATTCTTGATTATAAATTGGCCTCACAGCATGCGGGACATTCCCATTTGTGATCCGCCCTCTGTTCCAGCAGCCATCCGACTCGATGGTGTTTCGAGTATAATGCCGCCGAAACAGACGTCAACATCAGGGCACAACTCTGGCCATTGCGACAGGGTTCTTTGATGTTCCGCCTATCCACGCCGTGCCCATCCTAGTTCAAGCACAACGTCGGCCTGTCGGAACAACATGGTAACTGTTATCGAAGGTTACGATAACGGGATTGTATAGATGACATGCCATGAGACTTCTATAAGAAGAAAACCTCAATATAAAGGAATGTCATCTACTAAAGTTTCTGTTGCATGGGTGTTTTGTCTAGTGAGCCATTGGTGAGACTCACAGACGCAACCGCATGCGCAAAAATATATAGAAGCTAGTGTTAGCTATTATTAGTATAGATGCCCTCCTCCCTCTGTTTTCACTCACAAACTCCTGCAAATAAGCAGGATGTGGCCTGAAGAGGCGTGTGCGCTGTATCATGATTTGCAGCTTAGCTTCGACATCTGCGCCTTTCGGCACAGATATTAACACATCCGGCTTCAGCAAGGCTCCTGGATCACTTTGACCATAAAAGGAATAGCAGATCTACCTTCACAATAAAACCTCATTTGTAGCATCTTACAACATGCTTGTCGAGTAACAATGTCTCTTTTCTGTGCTCCCATTTTCGACCCCGTCCACACACGGGAGTGAATGAATGTCAGTGCTGGACACTAAATGCAAACACGGAAAGAAGGATTCAGACTTTTGAATGAAAGTACCGCCGAAGACAAATGTGTCGGGCCATTGACGCAAACAAAACGGCGACACAACGCATTTCCATTCTCTGGACTACATCCTGCTGGAAATCTAGAAGGACTATGGTCCTGCTACAAGGGAGATCCAACGGGAGTTTGAGAATGAAAGCTGAAGAAGATATAAAGCGATACAGACGTCTGTTACAAATTAGTTACATGTAACAGATCAATAACATAGTTGTTGAAGAAATACAACAAATAGATACACTTGCAGATTGTCAAACACCATTGTTGGACATAGTGAAACGGCGCAAGCTGGCTTGGTTTGGACATGTGATGAGACGCTGTTAACATTCTAAAACTATTTTGCAGGGAACAGTGGAAGATGGAAGGCGATAAGTTGAGGACAATAAAATCTTTGATTCACAATATCAAGGAATGGTTCGGACAGGAATTTTCTACGTTCATTCGAATGAGGGAGGACAGAGGTGCTTTTTTTCCATTGCTGTCTCCAACATTGCAGCGTTACTGCCTTGAAAGACAATCGGCCTTATTATTATTATTATTATTATTATTATTATTATTATTATTATTATTATTATTATTATTATTATTATTATTATTATTGTTATTATTATTATTATTATTATTATTATTATCAGTTATAAATGCAGGCTATCATCAGTGCGTTCGATTAACTCTCTATTACCCCATTTATAGTTTTTCATCATAAAAATATGAATATTTTACGAGTATTTGGCTCGGATATGAAGAATATGTAAAGAAGTGGAAAGTTGTATATCAATGCTCCTATGGGCTTGGTACCCTTTTCTCTATAATATGGTTTTTTGGAGAGAAATTATTATATTTTTACAAAAACTGAATGCAGAATAATACACTAAAGTGGCATCAATACTTAATATTTCATTGTAGAAAGCTAACTAAAGTGAAATTAAACTAGAAAAATATACCTTGTAAAATTGAAAAAGAAATATTTCTTGACACATTTGTTTGGGGAAAAATAGTTGTGACAAATTTATTTGTTTGGGGAAAAATAGTGACAAATTTATTTGTTTGGGGAAAAATAGTTGTGACAAATTTATTTGTTTGGGGAAAAATAGTTGTGACAAATTTATTTGTTTGGGGAAAAATAGTTGTGACAAATTTAAATGCATGCATAATATCATACACATCCTGTATTATCTTGAAACTATTGAGCACACATCGAGAAACATCTGACTTTCAGGGGAAATAGTCGTTAAATTATGAAAACAAAACTGGCAAATATATATGAGACGAAATGATATGTTGTAAAAAATCAACAATATAGTAATATTGGGTTTACAACTGAAAAAGGCATGTGCTCCTATCTAAAAGAATATAGACCGTCAAGAACTATCTGAAAGAATATAGACCGTCAAGAACTATCTGAAAGAATATAGACCGCCAAGAACTATCTGAAAGAATATAGACCGTCAAGAACTATCTGAAAGAATATAGACCGTCAAGAACTATCTGAAAGAATATAGACCGTCAAGAACTATCTGAAAGAATATAGACTGTCAAGAACTATCTGAAAGAATATAGACCGTCAAGAACTATCTGAAAGAATATAGACCGTCAAGAACTATCTGAAAGAATATAGACCGTCAAGAACTATCTGAAAGAATATAGACCATCAAGAACTATCTGAAAGAATATAGACCGTCAAGAACTATCTGAAAGAATATAGACCGTCAAGAACTATCTGAAAGAATATAGACCGTCAAGAACTATCTGCTCAAAGATAAAGTGATTATTTTATCATCATCATCTAGATGACCTACGAAATCCCCTCCCCCCTCCCATCCCCCCATTACTAATAGCCCGATGAGTGATAAGTTGTAGAGAAGAAACAACTCAATCTACCCAATGTTGTTTTCCCCGCTTGTTCATGTCTAATTACTTTTGCTTCGCTAATGATCAATATTGTCTATTACTTAGCTCTAGATGAATGCTGACATTACTGGTTCACATCTACAGTCATGCGCAAAAGTAAGAGCTTTAGTTTTCGTTCAAAGGACAGATGTGTCACCTCTGTTTTACTATATTCATGTTTGTCCAAAATGTGTTTCATATTATCCATCCATTTCTTTCTTGGTCTTTCTAGCTCTGTAACTTGATTGTGTTTTATTATATGCACTTAGAGGAAGTTGATTGTATTATATTCTTACAAGTTGTCCAAACAATTGCAGTTTCTGTCTTTCTATATATTCAATGCCCCATGCAATCACTATTCTATTTCTGATGCCGTTATTTGATAAACTGTCTATTCTGGTAACTTCAACAGTCTTTCTCAAGCATATTTTTAAAAATATTATTATATTTCTATTGTGTGAATATGTCAAGTTTTAGATTGACATTAGTAACAGTTTTCCTAGAAAAATACTCTTTAACATTTGTTATTTGACTTCGATCATAATAAAGGGATGTTTACACTGATCAATAATACTTTCAAAATAAACATTAGCTTTACTTTTGATAGTATATGTATCTGTGGGTTGTTGGGGATCAACAGAGAGCACAAAATAGTAACGCCGTCATCTGCCACTCAATGTCATAGGAAGTAAGTTGGAGGTTTAGCGTAGTTCTAACCCCATCCCATGATCTTCAAAGTGATGAAGACTGATGAAGAATAATGTCTGGACTGCTGTTAGGAAGTTTGGCGTAGTTCTAAACTCACCCCATGATCTCTTCAAAGTGATGAAGACTGATGCAGAACATTGTATTGACTATTGTCAGGGAATCAATACTTTCATCTGCAGCATGACAATATTCACGTCACTGTGTCTTGTTCAATTCGTCCCACAGATACTCAGATTTCAAAATGTATTTTTAATTGTATAATTATGCACAGCATATCTGTACAGAAGAGAAAAAGATCTACAAATGTAGGCAAGAATTGTCAAGTTCAATCATCCGTAGCCGGGAGTAGATAAAAGAACTTCTTTGAGAAGAACCTAAAGAACAATTTTAGATTGTAAAATACCAAATTAACCTTGACCCCTTACTGCAGAGTTAGTTACGTGGCAGAATCAAATAATATATAACGAGGCAGATGACAAACAAAGCAAAAGCTATTTATCGTTTGAAGTTACTCGTCCCTCATTTAGACAACCCCCTCTTAGGTTGTTGGTGGTGGTTTTTTTTAATTGGAGAACCACAGGGATCCACAAGGAACACTCGGGCATATTGTCGATAAACTAGGTTTCTATTTTCCCCTTGGAATTCATCGTAATTTTTCCACTGAATGGGAAATTATTTCTGCCTGTGAACCTTGAAATTGTAGGGTTTTCCCCGCATATGTTATTGTTACTGCTGAGGTCGTGTGTACGCCCGATTAACTGTGTATGTGGCTATATGTTCATGCTTGGTCTAATACATAACTTTATAGCCCTATCAGGACAGTTCATTGTGCGCATATTTAACAATACACCAACAAAAAATGTGGCTCTTTTTTATATATAAATTGTTTTTCTATGTGCAATTTAGTGTTTGTTCTTCGGTACAAGTTCACAAAAGCTATAAATACGAGTCAATGTAAGCTATAAATACAATAATTCACGGTCAGCTATAAATGTAACAGTGAATTGAATCTATATATAGAAGTCTTTGCAAAGTATAAAGTACATCAGATCACGTAAGCTAAAGATACAACAGTGAATTAAAATTATAGATACACCATGCCTTTACAATGCGGGTTTAAATACACTACATGACTGTCGTCATGTAAGCTATAAATACACCAGCTGGGGTGCAAATGGGTACATTGCGCTAGGCGGACCCAGAGCTAGCAGAGATCCCTAAAAGTACCTCCCCGTAATGCACACTGGAAACAGAAAGACAGCCGCTCTTGCTGTCGTTCTGGCAACCACTTTTAGGCTCGTGTCCGTGGGTGTGGAAGCTGTAGATGGAATGCAAACTTCATGTAAAGAGACAAGCAACATCTCCGAAACTTCTACGCCAACACACCCAGTAGCACTGTCGGCACACATTGACGAAAGGCATCTGTGCATTGCGTCTCGTGCAGTAGACAATTCAGAAACATTGGAGGGGAAACAATTGGAAACATTGGAAACAATTCTGCCCAAAGCAGTGTTGAGACTGACTCTGGAAGCTGTGGGCACCTTAGACCGGTAGGACATACTGTCTTTAGACATTGCAACCTAGTCCAACGCAACTGTCGCCGTTGCTCAACACGTCTCATACAGAGAGAATTGGGCCCAGTACACAAGGGCTGATTGCGAAGCTCCTCGTCCGGGATAGGCGTACCCTACGTATTTCTTTGGGCGAGGTATACGCAATGGCGAAGATCAAAATACACAGGCTTCGTCTAGCGATGGATTGGAAGGTCATCACAAGCGGACGAGGCGAGTGCGTGAGAAATTCAAGGATCAAATACCAGACCTCCCTATTTTTTGGCAAAGCAGCACATCTGTCGCCGTTACCCACCACAGCTCATACAAAATAAATTGGGTCTGAGACTTATGGAAATGGTGGTAATGAAATGGTCTTCCTGCAGGAGGAATGGCTCGCTGGCTGCGAAGCCTCTCGTCGAAGGAAAGACAAACAATTAGTGACCCAAGCAAACTATAAGCTGGGATCGTGATATGTAAAGCTAAGAGTAAAAGGCTCCATCAGTAGGCAATAAGCATTGCACCAAGCCGAAACTTGGTGTCTCCTTGGTATGAAATAAAGTTCGGAGAAACCTCCCAATTACACATAGGAAGCAAGAGCTAATCGCTCGTAATTTCTGAGTTTCGCATACAATACAAGACAAGACAAATACACCAGCTATTTAAACATATAAATACAACAGTTTATGTAATAATAAATATTCCCGTTCATGTAAGCTATAAATACTCCCGTTCATGTAAGCTATAAATACTCCCGTCATTTAAGCTATAAATACAACAGTTCATGTAAGCTATAAATACACGTAAGCTATAAATTATGCAGTCCATGTAAAATGGCTCATACAAGTTATACACACATCCGTTCATATGAGCTTTAAATACAAGTGTTCAATGAACTCTCAATATCACAGCTTATGCGACGGTGCTTTATGTGAAATATAAATATAAATATTTATATATTTTTCAATATATATTTCCTTAAATATTGTTTGTTGGTGACTATTCTGATAGAGTAAACCACAGTGTATCTTTTGTGGTACCATCGTAGTCACCATTGTGTTTAATATCTTTTAATATGTACATGTGTACACCTTATGGTGAGATAAGCTCTATTTAATCGCGGACGATATCTCAATTTTGTTTTATCAGAGCTTTTTTGAGCCATCGAAAAAGAATAATGGAGATTGAACGTGATTCAAGTAATCCTGGTAAACGACTCTCAGTATACCATAGTAGATTTGCGGTTGATAAAATTCTTAGAACGCATATAACGCATAGAACCCAAGAACACTTGGATTTCAGTAGAAAAAAAATATCTTGGTTGTGGTGTCATGCAATGCAGTACTTCTTCAAAGGAAAGTCAATTTGCCGTAGCAACCACTTGCAGATACTTTGTGGTACTACAGGACATCATGGATGGTGTGGTATCATGAACCTTGACTGATGTTCAGATGTATGGTAATGTCTATGGGTGGTTTTCCTGTACGAGGACTTCAACTGATACTATCGACTCTGAGGTCACTATTCGGTGTGCCGGACCTAGTTGGGAAAAGTCGATCACACGGTTGCCAGATAGTTAAAATCTATACTTGTATAATTTCAAATAAAATCTAGTCAAAATGGTCAATTCTTATGTTTTAGTACTTTTTCAGATTTACAAACACAATACAAAATAAACTACACAAAAAAAAAAGATTTCGTGATCTGTGACAATCAGCAATGGTTAATTGTTTTCAAATTTATCTATAAAATAGCATAGTTCTGGAAAAACTGGTCTGTCACAGAATTCACGCCGTTTTGAAAAATCCTTCCCTATTTATAAACTTGCTGGATTTCTGCTTCTCCTTCCTTACTCACCCATACGATCACATTTATCTCTCTTATTTCTTCTTCTACGGCGTTTTTTCTCAAACTCTCGCTTGTAGCAGGACAATGGTCCTACTAGATTTCCTACTAGAAATTAAAAGAAGGATTGCAATGCGACATAGAAGCTTGCGCAATTGAAATATTTTTGGCAAGGTACCAGCAGCAAAGCCAAACTATGTACGGTTAGAACATGCGTATTTCCAGTGGCAATATAAGGTTGTGAGGCATGGGCATTAAATTCGAAATGTTAGTTAGTTAGTCGTTGGATCATCGTTACTGCACTCCGGACAAATCCATAGATCTCTTCTTGAGAGTATCTGCCATTAGATGTTGACTAACTGTCCTAGTATGCCGTAGATTGACCATCATTCTTCCTCACCCATGAAACCGTTTCTTTCTAGCGACACCACATTTCAAACCAAGCTCCCTTATTCTAGTCATGGAAGAAGAGTCATCGTCACTTATACAGTCCTTTGTTGGTGCATTTTCCCGCAGGTCGTTCAAAATATCTGCCCGATCGATCACTCTATCAATAGCTGTAGTAGTCGCTAGCGGCCAAACTATCTACTCTCCCATTACTCCGGACTTCTGCATGTCCCGGCAAAAAAAATAAAAAATCACTTTCCGCACACGTGAATTTTTCGCCATATTCAGCCATTGTTCCCGAATGCACTCCGCTTGCACTTTCACAATCATGCTCATTGAATCATTAAGTATACAGACATGTGTCGTACTCTGCGAGCACACCCAACTCAAAACATTGGTTACTGCCAAAAGCTCCATTGTCGTTCTGCTTGTCGTGTGAGCAAACGTACCACATTCCTCTCTGATGGTCTTTTCCCATCTTTGAGCCGTGAAGTCCTATACACTCCTGATGTGTCTCTCTACCAACCCATCTGTATATATAATCATATCACCTTCTCTGGAATTCTCACAGATCAGAGCCTGGACCTCCAAATCCACAACTGTTGAACACCATTCCTTGATATTTTTTTAATATTGTGTATACCCTCCCCCTCCCCCTAAGTTTTTAATAGCCTTTATTGTCAATTCATTCGTGTACATATTGGTACATTCGAATTCTGGATATTTGTTTTATATGTAATCTGTAGCTATATGTCTCCTCTTTTGATTTATTTAATTTTTCTTTGCCATGATTTCTTATATATATTTGCATTCAGTTATTGGAGTATTTGTTTTCTCCATTGTGAAAATGTGTTTCTAGCCTTCAGGGTTTTGACCTTTGATTTCTAGATTGAAAGGCATGCATACTCACAACGATCAGCTATATGCCGATGAATATCATTGATCACAAAACGGTAACACAACTCTGCTGATCGTTGATGTATCAGTATTGTGCATATCAATTTAAACTGACATTATGACGTCAAATTGTGTGTGTGCACCTTGCTAGCATATGTAAGACACTCTTCACAGCCTTAACAACAATATTGACAAGATACAAGACAATGTATTTCACAAAGTATTTCAAGACAGCATGTTTCACCATTCACCAGCGTGTTTCACCATTCACCAGCATGTTTCACCATTCACCAGCGTGTTTCACCATTCATTATCATCTTTCACCACTCATTATCATGTGTTACCAGTTACCAGCGTGTTTCATTATTCATCACCATGTTTCACCATTCATCAGAATGTTTCACAATTCCCCAGAATGTTTCACCATTCACCTGCATGTTTCACCACTCATTATCTTGTTTCAGCATTCACCAGAATTATTCACCATTCACCTGCATATTTCATCACTCATTATCTTGTTTCACCATTCACCAGAATGATTCACCATTAACCAGAATGTTTCACCATTCATCAACATGTTTCACCATTCATCAACATGTTTCACAATTCCCCAGCGTGTTTTACCATTCACCAGCGTGTTTTACCATTCACCAGCATGTTTTGCCATTACCAGCATGTTTCACCATTCATCAACATGTTTCACCATTCCACAGCGTGTTTTACCATTCACCAGAATGTTTCACCCTTCACCAGCATGTTTCACCATTTTGTATTTGAAGATCTATTCATAGAAATGTTTGCAAGAATTTGGTATTATCTAGTTGCAGCTTACTTTTTACCACACATCTTATATGGCGTTTATACGGTTTTAGTTTGTTATAAATGCAACATTTTAGATATAAACTATCATCATCATCATCATGTGACATATTTTTCCCAGAACATGGCATCCCTTATGGATTTTTTTAACACTTCGCGATTCTGGGCGAGTTGGTTCCTGTCGTAACCAGAGACATGTTCAAGCAATCTGATATATCACCGCACCATTGTCGTCTCAGACGCCATCTTCTCCTGCTGCTTTTATTTCTACCTTCAGCTAGTAACATTTCCATACAGTTATGTCTCTTTATATGACCAAAAAACATCGTTTTACTGCTAAGGAGACATCCCTCTTCGACGTTTATTGAACTTAACACTTTTTTATTTGTCTTTTTAGCTGTCCAGGGTATACGTAAAATTCTTCTGTATCATCTCATTTTGAAAGCAGCGATTTTCCTATTGTCGCTGTCGATATTCAAATGCTGATGAGTAATTCTACTCTTGTCAACACAATGCCATTCGTAAAAACGTGCAGGTCTTCTGAAGTTGACTTAGTTATCCATACAGTAAGTTAGTGATTGTTAAGGGTGTCTGTAGAAATTTTTCCTCGCAGTTGAAAGGCACGGGCAGTCAATAAGAAGATGCTCCACTGTTTCATTGAGACGAGAAAAGTGTCTACAAGTTGGTAGTTGCTGGGGTTTGATGCGGTTTAAATGGCTATTTATCCTTGTATGTCCTGTTCAAAACTGAAAGATAAGGATTGGTATCTCCTGTAGAGTCTGTTTATGTTATCATTGTCCTTTGGCCATGTCATTTCACTAAATACATTTCGAACATGAACTTGACTGATGGATTTTTTGATTGCTCGTAAAGAGTTCGGGTAACGTGGTCTATTGTTCGTAAAGAGTTCGATTAACCTTGTCTATTGATCGTAAAGAGTCCGGTTAACCTGGTCTATTGATCGTAAAGAGTTCGGTTAACCTTGTCTATTGATCGTAAAGAGTCCGGTTAACCTGGTCTATTGTTCGTAAAGAGTTCGGTTAACCTTATCTATTGATCGTAAAGAGTTCGGTTAGCCTGGTCTATTGTTCGTAAAGAGTTCAGTTAACCTGTTCTATTGACCGTAAAGAGTTCGGTTAACCTTGTCTATTGCTCAACTGCTAGCTTACAGAGAGTTCAAGAGGTGTAGAAAACTGACTTACTTATATTCTGGTTTACCCATATGTACATCGTCCCTCGCAACAAAGCGACATGCCACTAACTGAGAGTACCACTCACAGCACGTAACTGTAACTTCAAGCGGTAATCTCTGGGATTCACCGGAATAAAACACTTTTAAAACAAAATATTACGACCTGGATTTGAACCAACGACCTCTTGTTGGTGGTGTTCATTACGATGATTGTTTTTTTATGGTTCGGTGATGATAAAAGTGTTCAGTAGATAAATATGACAACACAATTATCGCTAGTCATGTGGATTGCATAGTCCGTTATTTCTTAAAATTTTCTTTGCTGTTTCTACAGAGACAATCCCTAAATTTGTAACATTCAGACACTTGTAGAGTTTTTTCACGGGTGATATCGCAATATTTTAAGTGAAAACATCACCTGACATTGGAGACGTCGCAAACTTGTGTCTTTCTAGGCTCGTTCTCACTCTGTCGTTCATGGCTACTTTTTACATACTGTCTTGCGAGCAACAGTTAATGGTAAGGGAAGATGAGTGTGCCAAGGAAACGTATGTATTGGTAATATCGAAGACTGGATGGAATTCAGATTCGCTACACTCAAACACGAAATTGAGAGCCATGAGACATGAATGGATTTCTGTATAGTTTCTAAAGTGGCACCACTATGATCCTGTTGGTCCACTATGATCCTGTTGGTCCACTATGATCTTGTTGGTCCACTATGATCTTGTTGGTGCACTATGATCCTGTTGGTCCACTATGATCTTGTTGGTCCACTATGATCCTGTTGATCCACTATGATCTTGTTGGTCCACTATGATCTTGTTGGTCCACATGATCCTGTTGGTCCACTATGATCTTGGTGGTCCACTATGATCATGTTGGTCCACTATGATCTTGTTGGTCCGCTATGATCCTGTTGGTCCACTATGATCTTGTTGGTCCGCTATGATCTTGTTGGTCCACTATGATCCTGTTGGTCCACTATGATCCTGTTGGTCTACTATGATCTTGTTGGTCCACTATGATCCTGTTGGTCCAATATGTTCTTGTTGGTCCACTATGATCCTGTTGGTCCACTATGATCCTGTTGGTACACTATGATCCTGTTGGTCCACTATGATCTTGTTGGTCCGCTATGATCTTGTTGGTCCACTATGATCCTGTTGGTCCACTATGATCTTGTTGGTCCACTATGATCCTGTTGATCCACTATGATCTTGTTGGTCCACTATGATCTTTTTGGTCCACTATGATCTTTTTGGTCCACTATGATCCTGTTGGTCCACTATGATCTTGTTGGTCCACTATGATCCTGTTGGTCCACTATGATTTTGTTGGTCCACTATGAAAGTTTGATGGTATTCATCTATGTCTCGATCTTGTTAAAAATATGTTTAATGCGTTCAAATGAATAGAGAAATATCATACAAAAGTATCTACTCAAGGTCGCAGAACTCATTGCATCACTGATACAAGGCAGCATTTCGCTGCAACAAATAGAATGCTATAATACAAATCTGACAGACAACCCGAAATTTATTTGTACGTCGAATAATTTAAAAAAAGAATATAAGATTAAAAACACAAAATGGATAGGCAAAATGAACTTTTATGTGAAAATAAAAACCAAAAAAATCGGCGTTTCGACCGGTAGGTTTTTATCAAGATTGTTATAAAACAACTAAATAATTGTATAATGATACATAAAATGCGATAACGTAAACTGCTAGTTCAGAACATCAGAGACGTAGTATACAGGTTATTGCAGTTTATACTTTTTATTCATGGTTCATTTGGAATACTGCGATTTCTGTGGGAATGGCGGTGGTGTAAAATTAAGATTAAGCGATGTGCCCGCTGACAAACTCACCCAGAGTTTTGAATTAACTCTTTATGCTTGGTTAGAAATAAAACGTGCTCCCGTGATTCACCAAACCACCAGGAAGTAGGATACCAGGGCACATGCTCTGGGAACGTCGAGGTATGGCGTCATCGCTACTGAGCAAGTGCGGTAGACGATGCTAGTCATGCGATTTCTGATCAAGCACTTATGGGAAAGTGTTGTGTGAGGCTAGATCATAACTAAAACTACATTGACCTTTATATTTTAATGTTATTCAAGGTTCATCAATAGGAAGGTATGAAATTAGTATAATCTGTAAAAGTATACTATTTCGCTGTTTGTACAGCTTTATTATTGAGAAATAATAATTATAGTAAACCAATAAAACTTAAGGTCGTTGTGGTGTCACAATGAGACATTTGGTGCAGAAAGATCTCCACGAATCTCTATCCTCTACCATCCTGATGAGTTTGGAACCTCACGCCCTGTACATTCTTTAATATTATTCAGCCATGTCTTCTTTTTTCCACCTCGTCTCCTAAATTCCCGTCGGTACCTTCAAGAACATCTTTTGTCAACGAGGCATGTTTCATCACGTGACCGCACGTGTGGAGTTTACCAAGTTCCACGATTGTCAACGATGGTTGTGTTGCCCCGCTAATGAATTAATTGTATCTTATTTTATATTAAATTAATGTACAAAAACATTGGTCTTATGTTCTCGATAACAGATACTCGACACACGTCTATAACATTTGTTTTCAAACGCCTGAATTCTTCTCTCTAAATCTACTGTTAAAATCCAGGTCTCATAACCATGTAGAAATATTGACAAAACCAACGATTTATATAAGTTGATCTTAACACGGGTTGTGATCCTGCTTTTCCAAATGATGGTTAATCTTGTCATGACGACCATGGCCATTGCCAGTCGTTTCTTAACTTCAGTAATAAACCGAGAATATTGGGAAAACCCCCAACAATCAATACCTAACTATCGTCATGAAACAACACATTATAGATAACCGAAAAAGAAATCATGTCCCAACTCCATGAAGAAGTGCTAGAGTGTGGCTTAATTAGACTATAGTTTGTGAACAACAAGCAGTTACAAGTGACAGTACAACCGCTACGAACGCTAAGTTTCAGATGTACAAAGTGACACAATCATCCATGCAATCACTTTTACATGCAGACAATCCGGCCGGAAAATGTGTGATTGGAAACCGATGTTGGAAATGTGTACGTCAGAAGCAACTTCTCTCACAAGCAGCGACTATTTTAGTCGATAAGCAGAAGACAAGAGAGAACTGCTTGAATTCGATGGGGAATTAAATACGTGGGAAATTTCGAGAGAATGGTGTTTAATCCTAGACCGTAGATTGGTTGTGTCATTGTGACCAACATGACTTTTGGCCGGATGCGGAAGTTATCGAAAAACTTGGCTGTTGGAGAAAAGAGCTATCAACGAGTAATGGTGAACTCTGTGAAAGAACCAGATCTAGCTAATGTGTAACGTCTAAACGGCGACAACTGACGATTTGTCGAGTGAACGAATTGCCAACTCTCGAAACGTCAACCAAGCAAAGATGGGATAATTGAAGTAGGATTCTGGGTTTAGATTCTGCAATCTGACTAGAAGAGCAACAGTGATAAAATTATCACTAACAGGGTATACAATTTCTGAAAGGTAATTTTAATAGTAAATTACATGCGATATAATCGTAGCGATAGTTTGATTAGGGATTTACAAAGTGCATATGACATTCGTTTTATGTTGTTGCAATAAGAAGTGGGCCGTGACAGAAGTAAACGTAATTTAGAGAATATGTTTAGTTGTTTCTGAGGATAAAGTGAGATTAAGAAATTAGTTGTGTGATCCTACTATGAAGATTACAGTAGCTCAGTTGCTTATGAAATGGCTTCCTGCTCAGATGTTGCAAGGTTATATTTCCAGTCCAATTGGAAATATTTTAAAATCACCAACGTTTCCTAGATTGACCCAGCCTACGAAAATCAGAACCATGACTTCTGGGAAAGTAAAGGCAGCAGACATGATGCTGACCACTTCATGCCTAGGTATACTGTCGGTCAATGAAAAATACGGGTCTAGCACTATATTCTCCAATAAGCCTTAATTGCGCGGAAAGGGAACACTTGGTACTACGAGTAATACGAGTGAAGTCGTATGAAGTCGTAGAAGATTTTTCTGACTGTTGGTAAATGACGTTATTCATATTCATATACTGGCTGCCTTAAATTATTACATTCCATCTCAGTCATGATTAACTAAAGGATCAAAGAAATTATTACATTCCATCTCAGTCATGATTAACTAAAGGATCAAAGAAATTATTACATTCCATCTCAGTCATGATTAACTAAAGGATCAAAGAAATTATTACATTCCATCTCAGTCATGATTAACTAAAGTATCAAAGAAATTATTACATTCCATCTCAGTCATGATTAACTAAAGGATCAAAGAAATTATTACATTCTATATTAGTCTTATAACTGACATTTATATTACATTAAACCTATAACCATTCAGTGACGTAGGTAAGTCAATCTATAAACATCAACACAAAATTGTCGCCATATCTCTCTGTTCTCAGTTCCTTGTTTAAGTGTGGAGAATCATAATCATGTCCAGTCATTATTATTCCTAAAATATATTGTTGTGGCCCCTCTTCTTCTTCAACCCTCAAGTGTTCACTGCAGGATAATTTTTGAAAGGATATCATGCCTCATCATATGACCGAAACTACACGTGTTTGTATGTTTGACCACTACCAAGAGATGTTCTTGTTGACCTGAAAAAATTATTTATATTTTTCACATATATGTTGGTTTTATGTTCTGTATGGTGCATAATGCAATACTCGTCTGTAACATTTGTTTTCAAATGCTTCCTCTCCATTTCATCTGTAATTGTCCAACTCTCACACCAGTATACAAGAATAAGTATTATAAAAGACTTGAATTCACGGTTGTACTCATTCTGACCTTCCATAAGATATTAACTCTAGAAATTTATGCCGAGGAAACTTCAAATCATCTTTATTTCTTCATGCGCAGCTCATATAAGATCCTAATTATTTAAAGGTATTCTAGTTTCTGTCCATTCACCTAAATAATAGCAGAAGTCGTGTTGTAATCACTGTTTGCCATTATTTTGTTTTCTCGATGTTTATTTCCATACAATAAATTTTTTCAAGTTTAGAAGAAATAAGTTCTTGAAGTTCTTTTCACTTCCAGCCCAAGTTCAATGTCATCTGCGCTAACCTTAAGTTGATAAAGGGTGGTCAGCGATTTAAAATGTTGTTTGATGGTTTTGTGTTGTCTATTGAAAGATTTAATCCAATAATACATTGAATAACACTTGTGATAACAAGCCAGTCGAGTTCTGCAGTTCTTTTGAGAAATGCTCCACTATCACCGTTAATTAAAAAAACATCAGATGCTAATTGTAATAGTGTGCCTATTGTCTATTGTCTTTTCCCTACTTTTACTGTAAGGTTTTGCTGTAGCATTATTGAATGGCGACCAGTTTTCGAGCTATGACACATTTGGTCGCTTAATACGTAGTAATATTGTAACAGAATGTTGTTGGTAATTACCTCCTACAATAACCTTCTTCTTGGTCTTCATCTGTATCTTGCAGTTTCCATTGTCATATTATATGCTCTTGCCAATAAGGACTCATTCTCATTACCTGGAACAACCATTTCAGTCTCTGCTTTTCAATATATTTGAAAAGATATGAAGTAAGCAAGTTACTTTAGTCTCTTCATATGCCTGTTTTGCTTCTTTGCTTCAGTTGTTATTCAATCAATTCCCGCCGATTTATTCTTTGGGCTGTTCTTAATAACATCTCTGACTTCGTATTCCAAGTTTTGAAGTTCTTCTATATTTACATATCTTGGGTTGAACGGTGCTATATGTTTCTTTTCTAGTATGTTCAGGGAGTCTTTAAAATATTCTTCCCACATTTCTCTTATCTTATCTTCCTCATTTATTCTAACAGAATGTTGATAACTCATTCAATCCATCTTCTTCTTCGTATGCATGCCTATCATTATATATTCTGTATGTTAAAAAGGTTCGTCTAGTATTCTCAGTTTTGCTATGGCTTTACAGAATTGTCTACTGAACTCTACACTGGAGATGCGGTTAGTCAAGTACGGAAAAACCGGTTTACTCAAGTTACCATGCGATTAGGTACCGTTAGAACGGACTGGTTCAATTCCTGTTAGTCTCACACAGTCTGATAAGGTTTTCTCCATACATGTTCTAAGATTCTTTCCTTTTCTTATTTGATTACTCTTACAACATCTCGCCTCGCTAATCTGTACCTTATATAGATGTCTTCTGCTCTCATTCTCAGCCAAGTCTTTTACTGTTCCTTTAGTTTTCACAGCTTCTTTAACTGCATTAGAATAGTGCTTCAAGAGAGAAAAGAAGACGTAGATGACCGCTTTTATTCTACTCCGGTTACTTCATCATATTTCGACAGAATTGGACACAATAGACTAAACAGTCACATGTATTCAAAATTTGTAATTGGTACAACATCAAAGTGTACATCTGGGCAAGTCAACCAGACTTCAAAACATATCCCTCAAGAATGTGTAAATTATGACACATTAAGGTGCACATACTGGCCTTCTGATACACTTATAAATATTAAACTTTATATTACAAAACAAGAAATGGAAAACACTATCCAATTTATACAAGAAACAACACTGCAGATATAGACATTATTAGTGAACGAAAGATGAAAAAGACACCCTACTCATTGAAGCGTCACGCCGCCTTCCGCGAGTACCACTCATAGCACGTAACTCCCCACATTCAAGTAAATGACTAATCTGCGAGACGCAGTCCTTCAAGTCACATCAACACTACTAGAAAGCAAAGATGGTTACTGCACTTACTGTGTGTTCACTTATTGTCTTGTATTTTCTTGGGGGGGGGGGGGAAAGACCTTTAGGCTGAAACGTTGAAAGTGTCTTGTATACTGTTATTTGTATTTTCCATACCCATACTCTCATATGATGATTGTCTGTGTGTTATTTGTAAAGCTGATCGACCTTGTGTTTTACGTAAGTGCAATTGTTATACAGTTTTACAGCTGTCTCACTTTTTATAGACAACAAAACAGGCTGTATCTTCGTAAATGAAAGTGTTGCAGGGAGTGTGAGATGGTGAAATGAAAGTGTTGCAGGGAGTGTGAGATGGTGAAATGAAAGTGTTGCAGGGAGTGTGAGATGGTGAAATGAAAGTGTTGCAGTGAGTGTGAGATGGTGAAATGAAAGTGTTGCAGAGAGTGTGAGATGGTGAAATGAAAATGTTGCAGGGAGTGTGAGATGGTGAAATGAAAGTGTTGCAGGGAGTGTGAGATGGTGACATGAATGTGTTGCAGGGAGTGTGAGATGGTGAAATGAAAGTGTTGCAGGGAGTGTGAGATGGTGAAATGAAAGTGTTGCAGGGAGTGTGAGATGGTGAAATGAAAGTGTTGCAGGGAGTGTGAGATGGTGAAATGAACTTTCCATGAGTATTTTTGTCTTGTTAATTGTTTTCATTACTCGCCTCCTATCTCCCAGGCTCTTAGGTAAGGGGTGGTTTGGGTGTCATTACACCCGCACGCCCCCCCCCCAATATTAAATCTGAACATGACTTTCTTTTAGTAGTAGAAACTTCATCAAAAGATCGGTAAAAACTCTTCCATTAGAGATTTTCCACTAAAAACGTCTTCAAATTTCCCTTCAAATAGTGAAATTTACACATTAGAAAAGACGAATGACTTTTTTTAATTAGGTAAAACCCCTTCCTTATAAGGTAAGCATATCTACGGTCCTGCATCTATCATCCAAGTTTGCTAAAAAAAATAATATTTCTTATAGCTAAATATTCATCAAATGCGTTTCTTTATTTATCATATTCGTTGTCTGACTAATCTATTTTAATCTATACAAATATTCGGTTCTAATATAATTTTTTTTTTTATATTTCGTATTGCCAGATCGACTTGTGACGAGATCTCATGGATGACTGACTTCAAAAAGTTCTGAGAGTTGTTTTTTGACAATTGCCAGATTTTCCTGCTCTGCCAATGCAAGCATATCCCGCAGAGATACCACTGAAGCAAATTGTCTGAGCTCATGAAAAACGTCAGTTGTAAATAAGAAACGCTAGGGGTAGAGAGAAACGGTTAAAAGTAATTGAATAGAAAATTAGGGAGGGTGCCTAGTTCATGGAACGCGAACTGACAGAGTAGAAGAGGAACATTTGCGAGCTTTGGCAGTAACATTCAGTTAAAAGTGGTTGTTTTATACAAGAGGAATTGTACAACCAGCGGGCCGCTTTTATACGGAAACCAAATGAAGCTCTCAGCTTAATGTGAGTTGTCTTTTGGTTGAGTGTAGTCGGGCGCTGTGCTCTTTGGACCAACGACAAGTCAGAATTGCTGTGTCGCAAAAACTCGTAGACCAGGAAGGCTAAGCAATTTATGACACACGCCGGAAAAAATTGAGATAAAGAGTGACAATACGAAATATTTCGCTTCGACGTGTCTTATTTTTGTTTTATAATATTGATGTTGGCGAATAATGTCTTCAAAGACGCAGCAGGAGGCCACAAGTTACGAAGCTGTACTTTTTTTTTAACACTGGACATGCCAATTTAGTATTGAATAGAGGAGTTAGAGAATCGACATTGTTGGAAATATGAAATCTCTGTTGGTGATGTGTTAGTTCGGTATGTGAAGAACTAATCGTGAGATTAGTATTCATGTTTGCACCATTCAGCTCATGTATTGTTCACATCGGGGAAAATATTGAATTAAAAATGTCAGGGGGGGGGGGGATGGGAAGAATTGATCGGGGGAGATATTTAAGAAAGTGCAGAGTGAAATCGACCGTGACGGCAGATCGTGTAGACAAATATTGGTGCGATATAATAACTGTCAATCTTAAGATCTGACTGAAGTCTACAAAAATGATCTTATATTGGACATCAGAGGAGAATATTGCCAGCTGGTTATGAATCTGAAAATTTGATAACCAGAATCTAGGCATAAAAGAATATTTTATATGGCTCAAGAGACTATACATTTTCAATTTTACAATGAATATTGTGAAATAATGCAATCAAAGAGTGTTCTATAAAATGTCAGCGTCTCGACACAAGAACCTTTTAGGTTACTTATCTTATTTGTTAATTCCTTTTCAAACTCCCACTGGATTTCTCGTGTAGGTCAATGGTCCTACTAAATTTCCAGCAGAATGTAGTCCAGGAATGTAACTGCGTTGTGTTGCAGTTTTATTTGTGCCAACAATCCCACATATGCGACTTCGGTGCGTGTTACATATTTTTAACGATAATTATTTTCAAGGTACCCGATGTTTAACTAGTTCTTAAAGGATGTGCTTAACCGATGTGTTTAACCGATGTTTAACTAGTTCTTAATCGATGTGTTTAGCCAATGTTTAACTAGTTCTTCTTCTAAACTCCTGCTAGTTATCGGGATGTAATCCGAAGTACAAATGCTTTGGATCACGATTACATATTAGCTGCGATATCTGCGTATTTCGACTTGACGAATTTGAATTTATCACAACTTCTGTGTCACTTTGAATATCAACGAGAAGGGACAGCCAACTTTTTTCTAAATCTTCTTATTGGCCTCTTGTGACTATATGGCAAGCCAAAGTGACAGTATTCTTTGCTTCCTTTCAGCGTCCCAGTAACACAAAGACTAGACCCTACGCAGCTCGTCTTTGTGGGGGGGGGGGGAGAGTGGTGAAGGAGATACAAAAACCACACTATGAAAGTGTATAATGTTGTTCGTTCATCACAAGTGATGATGACCATTTGTTACATCCACTTTTGAAAATTCCATTAGAGTTATGTCCTTGATTATGAGTTCGTAGATGGCTAATGAACTCTACTCGAGCTATAAATGTCTTTGGACAATTCGGGCATGGTATGACTACTGTAGACGGCTCTAGGTCTATCCGTGACTTTTTTAGCTGCTTTCCGCTGTTGAGTTGCTGCGTTTCTCCTCTTTAACAAGATGATGCGCTCTTTTTGACAGTAGAATGCCACGTAGATCTATTTTGTGCAAGTTCTTCCCATGTATCTTGGTCTATTTCAAACATTTTCAGTGAGGTCTTTAACGAGTCCTTGTAGCGCTTCTTTTGGCCACATTGAGATCGTGTTCTCTTCTCCAGCTCACCTTAGAGAAGTATCTTTGGCAGACGATGGTCTGGCATACGCACCACATGACCTGCCCAGCGAATCTGTGTCTGCATCAGCATAGTGTCAATGCTGGGGATACCAGCTCTATCAAGGACTGTCGTATCTGGAATCTTGTCTTGCCATCTGATGTTCATAACTTTTCTGAGACAAGTTGTGTGAAAGTGATTGAGTTTTTTCACATGACGTCTATACACAGTCCATATTTCACTAGCGTATAACAGCACTGGAAGTACCACTGCTCTGTAAACTTTCAGCTTAGTCTGTAGGTTAATGCCATTTCTACGTCAAACATTCGCGTACAATCTGCCGAAAGTGTTGCTTGCCTTTGCGATCCTTGTATACACTTCATCATCAACGTTGACATTTTGTGATAACGTACTCCCTAGTGTAAAATAAATAACAGACGTTTATACTTCATCATTCATTCTCTAAATCCCGCTGGATCTCTCTTGAAACAGCACCAAAGTCTTATTATATTTCTAGCAAGATGTAGTACAGAGAATGGAAATGTGTTGTGTGGCTGTTTTATTTGCACTAATGGTCCAATACATCCGTCTTTGGCAGAATATGTTTATACGAAAAATATAAAATTAATTCGTTTTATTGTTCAGGTGTTAGCAAAGATAGACAACAATAACATTGATATCATTCAGAAAGTAATCCTTAAACCCAGTACTTTTTCGCTGTAGTGATTTTATAGGCAATATAAATACATTCAGTAGTTGGCCATTGCTTTCTGAACGATTTGGATGTACAATTGTCTGAGGTGGCTTTCGAATCCGATACCTTGGCCGTCACAGACGCGCTCTCTACGTCGCCACATAGCCGGATATTAGATAACAGTATACAGAGAAGATCACTGTTTCAACCATAAGGTCTTTATCAAGAAAAAATAAAAGACAAACAGAGACAAAACAATAAAAAATAATGAGATTGCAAATGGACAAAACTGCATACATTTAATAGCAGAATACTTGATCCTCAACAAATGTAAACAACAATGGATGGATTTCTGTGTCACTGACTCAAAAGCATAAGCAGTTTATTAAGGCATATCCCAATCAAATCCACAGGAAAGCATAAATAGGCTACACCGCAAAGACCACACCACAATATTTATGCTGCGAATAACACATGTAAAACTTAACAAAATCCTACAATGAGTTATTGCAGCTCATACACCATACTGCAACCACTGCAACAAGTGGAGGAAACAGTAAAACACCACCGTATTGAATGTCATGCACTACAAGACATGCGCAAACAACTATTGCTACTAAACGCCTCCATCACAAACGACCTCTATCAGAAATAAAACAACTCAGGAAGACATGCACCTACCACCACCTGGCACAGAGAATAAAGAGTGAAAACTCGCAACTCGGGAATAGGATAAGTAACAGAAGAAAAACAAAACTTTGGCAGCTTTAACATATGACATACACTTCGCGCATTTTGATAAAAGCACATTTAAAACTGGAAGAATGAGAATGAAATAAAACAACTAGAAATAAATGAAACAACACAAGAACAGGCGTGATACAGCAAAACAAAAAAGGTCCACTTAAATAAATGAATTTGTATTAAGACCAAATAATTTGAGGGTACCACTCTGTAATATATAACAGATTCATGACACTTATTCTGTTTGTGAATTGTAAAACTCATGACTTTGCATTTTTCGTATACACACATAATAGTAATCAATTCTACTGCGGTCTCACAAATTATCGATTTTCATAATAAATAATACAAGTTCTACTTTACGGCTTGGAAGGAGAAAATCTTCAACCTTTTACCACTCTGGCCATACTAGTCCATCAAATATCATCACCACAGGTTGATAAGAACGTGTCTCTAAACATCGAGACAAAACCACCTACTAACATGCAAACTCATGCAGAATAACAATAACATTTTTTTTATCTTGCCATTATCATCAGAAGGTAGCATATACTGGACAGGATGTAGGAATATCACAACTTCTGCTCATATTTAGTCAATCTTCTACGGGGTCATATTCGGGAACCTTGTTACTTCAGTGGTTGTGCATTAGCTTCCTAGTCGAACAGTTCAGGTTCAATTTTTTTAATTAAATTTTTTTTTAGATCACAATCTGGTTTTAGGTAGACCTATTCTAAGAAATTGGCAGATCTTCTGAGACAGAATAGACGGCGTTCGTGGTGCTGAACACATCATCCCCAAGCATGCCATTGGAAAAATAACGTCCTAATAGCGTGTCTCATAAACACTTTAGCGGTGTGGTAAGGGACTAGTTCACATCACTACAAACGTTCCATCAAAGCTATCTGGGTGTGTCGCTGCATACGTTGCAAGACGTTGTCGCGCACGGAATTAAAAACTCCGCGCACAAAATGTAAAACAGCGCACCTAAAAAGAACAGCTTCAATTACCATTTGCAAAGGAATTTGCACATACGAATTTGCATCTATCCAAATTGTTGTATGCATTTAGTCAAATATTTCAAAAAGATGAATTTTTGTTAATGAATCTATATGCGTGTGGTGTGCTGTACACGACAGATGATGTCCCTACAATAGTGAACTTTAATTAAAGACGTGACGAAATCGGATCTGTCAGAGCCAAGGACGCAAAATATATCAGACTAAATTGAAAACTGTCATAAAATGTACTTATACAAAGTACTCAAATCACAGAGATAAATGTATCCATCATATTTGAGGAAACTAAACAGAAGACTATAGATGTGTGCACATAAGATAAATACAAACTAAAATGTATACAAACTAAACAGAAGACTATAGATTTATACACACAAAAAATAAACAAAAAATAAACTGTACACAAACTAAACATAACACAATAGGTGTGTACACATAAAATAATTAATGAATGGTTTGGTCATCTGGAAAGAATGCCGTGTGATTCATTAGTTTATAAAGCATATGCGAAGAGAGGAGAAGCAGAAAGAAGAGCCAAGGGTAGACATAGAGTACGCTGGCTCGACAACATCAAAGAGACATTACACGAACACCAAATAACATTATCTGAAGCTGCCAGAAAAGCGAGAACAAGAACATTGTATCTTCCTCGACACCTGTAAAGGGTAAAAGAGGAAGGAAAGAAGAAGAAACACATAAAATAATGTTACTGCACTGTAGAAGGTATGTGAGCATAAAGTGAAGTTACTACAGAATGACTGTGGCTATAAAGGAAAGTTAATAACGTGTATGTGAGAATAAAGTTAGTCGTCGGATGAACATCATTGCACTTCGGACACGTCCAGAAGTTCACCGATCTCCCCATGAGTGTATCTAACATTACGCAATGACTGACAGTTACAAATTGTTGGTTGACTAACATTCTTCAAACCTCACAGTATCGTTCATTTCTGGCAACACCGCATTTCAAACCCAGTTCCTATATATAAAGGATAATAAAGAAAAGTTGCTAAGGAATGTATGTAAAGTAAAATTACTATATAAGGTATGTCAGCATAAAGAGAAGTTACTACGGAAGGTAGGTGGACTTAAAGTGAAGATACTATGGAAGGTATGTTAGCATAGGGTAAAATTACTAGTGAAAGTACGTGAAATTAAATGAAGTTATTACAGAAGGAAGGAGAAGTGAAAGTGAAGTTACCACAGAAGGTAGATGAGCTTAAAGTGCATTAATTACAGACGATAAGTGAGCTCAAATTGAAGTTACCACAGAAGGTAGATGAGCTTAAAATAACGTCAATGTAGAAAATTGGTGAGCTCAAGTGAAGTTACTAAAGAAGATAAGTGAGCTTAAGGTGATGATACCAAAAAAGGTGATTGAGCTCAAAGTGAAGTTAGTAAAAATATAAGTGAGCTTAAATTTAAGCTACTACACAAGGAAGAAGATATTAAAGAGAAAATACTACAACAGGTAGGTTAGCTTAAAGAGAAGTTACTGCAGAAGGTAGATGAGCTTAAAGTGAAACTACTACAGAAGATAAGTGAGCTTAAAGTCAAGTTATTACATCAGATAGGTGAGCTTAATGTGATGTTACTACGGTAGAAAATTGAGATTAAAGTGAAGTTACTGCAGAAGGTAGGTGAGCTTAAAGTGAAGTTACTGCAGAAGGTAGGTGAGCTTAAGTGCATTATCTACAGAACATCGGTGTGCTAATAGTGAAGTTAGTGAAGAAAATAGTGAGCTAAAGTGAATTAACTACAGACAATAAGCAAGATTAAAGTGAAGGTACTACATCAAGCCGCGTTAGCGCAGTGGTTAGCGCACTGGCTTCGCATATTAGTGGTCCTGGGTTCATTCCCCAGTTGAGGCGGAAATGTTTTCAGATCGCAACGGCTCCCAGGTCGACCCAGCCTTAAATGGGTACCGGATTAATCCGGGAAGTAAAGACTGCGAGGGAGAGGAGATGGCTACCGCCCTCATTTGCAGAGCCTGTGAAATGTGAGATCGCTAACATCTCACACCCCTACGGCATTAATAAATACTATGGGTTACTTTACTTTTTTTTTTTACTACATCAAGTGGATGAGCTTAAAGCTAAGCTACTACAGAAGATAGATAAGTTTAAAGTGAAGTTACTATGGAAATTATTTGAGATTAAAGTGAAGTTACTATAGAAGGTAGATGGGCATGCAGTATAAAGTTACATAAAACAATTCCTATACATAAATTATGATAAGTTTATCAATTTAGTCAGTGTAAAATGTATTAAAGGATGCTTAGTTATATAAGTTTTCTAATTCCAGAATTCCCAGAATAAGTGAAGCTATAGCAGGTATGTCAATATAAATTTATGTAACTACAGAGTGATAATGAATATGGAGTACAGTTACTATAGGCGTGTGAAAGAAAAACGTTAAAATATTGCAGGTTGTCTGTTAATACAGGATATAATTGTTAAAAATTATAATAAACTTTAAGTGCGATTATGTCGGGAAAATATGGTATACAAGAAATGAAAAATATTTGTTAAAATATAGTGATCAACGTGAACGAGTTAAGTATAACATTCATAACACATCTTATCATAACTGTAACATTCATAACATATCTTATCATAACTGTAACATTCAGAACACATCTTATCATAACTGTAACATTCAGAACACATCTTACCATAACTGTAACATTCATCACAAAATGTGTCTGCCACTAGTTCCTCAAAATACTCTTACTAATACCAACTGATGCAGAAATTCACGCAAGCTTATTGAACTTACCTGCAACATCAAATGCGTCTGAAATATTTTAATTGATCTTCTCTAACATAGAAGTTCCGATCATGAGATCACAAGTCTGACTATCCCAAGTCTAGATGTCTGTTGAACAATCACCGCGTTTTTTTTGTTTTGTTTTAATTTGGGTACACTTTTAAAGGATATATGACCTCAAACAGATGTAATTTTAGTAATGTTATATATACCGCATACAAGATGACTGAATTCGCAGTGAGAAAATAGAACCGTGAATTCCAGTTAAAGATGAACAATTTGCATATCAACATGAAACAGACATCATCAAAAGAAAAGTTATGTAAATTCAGCACAAACGTATTTCATTTTCTTCAAAGAACGGCTAAAGTATTTTTTACATATCTGAGCTTTAGTGTTTGAAGTCTGAATAGAGACACTTTGTTCTAAAACAAACTGGGACACGTAGAAGGTCTATATAACGACTAGAAGGCAATGCTGGTATTTTTAATGTTAAATATTGATATTCTCAGACGCGGCAGCAGATAGAAGTACTGACTTCGGTTATCTTGCGTCACGTTGTACGACTTGTCGTTTATCTGCATGTTGTTCATCAAACTAACACATCTCCTGTTAGCTCATTATGTTCAGTTGTTGTAGCGGAATGGATGACAATGCTGTCAGAAAGAGGAAATAGTGAGTTTTTAGATGAAGAAAGCAGAAGTCAGATATAGTGTTTAGATCAAGGAAGTCAAAGTTTTTAGATCAAGGAGGCAATAGAATAAGGGTTTGGATCAGTGAAACAGAAGTTAAAGTAAACGTTCGGTCAATGGTTTTAAGACGTGAAGGTGACATATCAATGAGGCAGAATGAGATTATTAGATCAATGAGACAGAATGACAGTATTAGATCAATGAGATAAAATGAGATTATTAGATCAATGAAACAAAGGGGAGTGCTAAATCAATGAGACTACACGAGAGTATGAAATCAATGAGACAAGCAGAAAGAATATTTTCAAGGACACAGACAATGAGGATTATATAAATCAGACAGAAGGTGAGAAGTGTCAATCAGACTAAAGGTGAGTATTAGATCAATAAGACAGAGAAAACTATTAGATCAATGATTCGCTTAAATTATATTTATATAACCGTTCGCGAATATTAAACGGTGACACACAAAAATTTCCATTCTCTGGACTACATCTTTCTGGAAATCTAGTAGACCATTGTCCTACTACAAGGGGGTTCACTGAATGTTTCAGAATGAACGATAAAAAAGGACAGTATTAGATCAATGAGACAGTAGGAGAGTATTAGATCATTGAGAGAGAAGGAAAGTATTAGATCAATGAGAAAGAAGGAAAGTATTAGATCAATGAGAGAAAAGGAAAGTATTAGATCAATGAGAGAAAAGGAAAGTATTAGATCAATGAGACAGTAGGAGAACATTAGATCAATGAGACAAGGACAGCATTAGATCAATGAGACAGTAGGAGAGTATTAGATCAATGATAGAGAAGGAAAGTATTAGATCAATGAGAGAGAAGGAGAGTATTAGATCAATGAGAGAGAAGGAGAGTATTAGATCAATGAGAGAGAAGGAGAGCATTAGATCAATGAGACAGTAGGAGAACATTAGATCAATGAGACAGTAGGAGAGTATTAGATCAATGATAGAGAAGGAAAGTATTAGATCAATGAGAGAAAAGGAAAGTATTAGATCAATGAGTGAGAAGGAAAGTATTAGATCAATGAGACAGTAGGAGAGTATTAGATCAATGAGACAGTAGGAGAACATTAGATCAATGAGACAAGGACAGCATTAGATCAATGAGACAGTAGGAGATTATTAGATCAATGAGAGAGAAGGAAAGTATTAGATCAATGAGACAAGGAAAGTTTTAGATCAATGAGACAAGGAAAGTATTAGATCAATGAGACAGTAGGAGATTATTAGATCAATGAGAGAGAAGGAAAGTATTAGATCAATGAGACAAGGAAAGTTTTAGATCAATGAGACAGTAGGAGAGTATTAGATCAATGATAGAGAAGGAAAGTATTAGATCAATGAGAGAAAAGGAAAGTATTAGATCAATGAGAGAGAAGGAAAGTATTAGATCAATGAGACAAGGAAAGTATTAGATGTATGAGAGAGAAGGAAAGTATTAGATCAATGAGACAAGGAAAGAATTAGATCAATGAGAGAAGAAGAATATTTGATCAATGAGACGAGAACAGCATTAAATCAATGAGACAAGGAAAGTATTAGATCAATGAGAGAAAAGTAAAGTATTAAATCAATGAGACAAGAACAGAATTAGATCAATGAGAGAGAAGGAAAGTATTAGATCAATGAGACAAGGACAGCATTAGATCAATGAGAGAGAAGGATAGTATTAGATCAATGAGACAAGGACAGCATTAGATCAATGAGAGAGAAGGAAAGTATTAGATCAATGAGACAAGGACAGCATTAGATCAATGAGAGAGAAGGATAGTATTAGATCAATGAGACAAGGACAGCATTAGATCAATGAAAGAGAAGGATAGTATTAGATCAATGAGACAAGGACAGCATTAGATCAATGAGAGAGAAGGATAGTATTAGATCAGTGAGACAAGGACAGCATTAGATCAATGAGAGAAAAGGAAAGTATTAGATCAATGAGACAAGGACAGCATTAGATCAATGAGAGAGAAGGAAAGTATTAGATCAATGAGACAAGGACAGCATTAGATCACTGAGACAAGTACATCATTAGATCAATGAGACATAAGGAAAGTATTACATCAATGAGACAGAAGGGCCATATTAGATCAATGAGACAGAAAGAAAGTATTAGATCAATGATACATAAGGAAAGTATTATATCAATGAGACAAATACAATATTAGATCAATGAGACAGTAGGAGAGTATTAGATCAATGAGACATAAGGAAAGTATTAGATCAATGAGACATAAGGAAAGTATTAGATCAATGAGACATAAGGAAAGTATTAGATCAATGAGACATAAGGAAAGTATTAGATCAATGAGACATAAGGAAAGTATTAGATCAATGGGACAGAAGAAGAATATTAGATCAATGAGACAGAAGGAGAGTATTAGATCAATGAGACAGAAGGTTAGTATCATATCTAAAAAACACAAATGAAACGTGTTAAATCAATGAGACAGAAGGAGATTATTAGATCAATAAGACAAATGGAGATTATTAAATCAATTCGACAGACGGAGAGTGTACATCAATGTGATTAAAGGAAAGTTATAAATTCATATTTTCTTCCCATTCGGGAAAAATCAGAAGAATGCGTAATCAGCAACTGACTGGGACACTGAGCTTATACACTTTTAGGTGGCTGAAGGAACGGCAAGCAGAGCATATATGGGAATGTTCCCCAGCTCTGTGACGCTTATTCCTAATCAAGAATAAAATTTTCTTATGGTTTACAGCGTGTCTATAATATCTGCACCAATCGTATTGACATATCCGACTATCATGTTGGTTTTTTTTGGGTACTCTTGTGATAGAACCGTCAATTTCACCCCAATACCTCATTAGTTACCTCCAACGATATGCATGGCAGGTCAGCGTGTTGATATTCGTTGATCTATATCAGGCCCTGCCAACAAATGCAATAGCTTTTCAATTGCTACACATTTTAAAATATTTGACAGACTTTCAACAAATCACCTTTGTTTAATTGTGTTGTATCAGAGAGGACATAACGTTAAAACAAGTCATGGAAGTAGTGGTTCAAGAACTGCTGGTGTTAACCCAACTATCTTGTAGATTTATTCAAGATGCAATTGTTTAGAAGAATCACCCAAGGGCAATATGTCCCGCCAGTTACAGCAAACAGCCAGATTGCCTTTATGTAGACGTCTGATCAGTTCCATTCATTTCACGGAAAAGGGCTATTCTTCCAATGTTTACTCGAAGAACTAGTGTAATGTCTCAACGGTGGATGGAGAGATTATTTTTGTGGCTGTTGGTCGAACTCCATCTGGTTTTTGAGTTTCTGAATTCTTCAGTAGCTGGATTGGGGGATAAATGTTCCTCACCTCCTTCTGTGCACGTTCCCTCCTCACTTCTTCGCATACTCTCTTCCTCCCTGATATGCTGCTCCCTATTTGCTTCCTCCGATATCTATTCGCTATCTCTCCTCCTCGTTCCTCCCCATCAACCACGTTTGTCTCCATGTAAGATTCGTTGTACTTTTGTCTTTCGTTTGTCCTGATGAAGACTTTTTAGTCGAAACGTCGTCTGTCCCTGTATCTCGTTGTTATGTTGTTTTATGTTTTATTTTAGTAACACATCTACCTATTTTTGTTTATCTTGACAGTAGCTGTATTGACTTTGTTTCCTCAAGTTTTGTTAATTTATATTTATGTTTTCCTATGAAATTATTCTTTATATATTCTATATTCAGTTCTATTACTTTTTTTATTGTACAAATAGTGCAAGATTCCAATATTTATGTACCTTCGTTTTCTTCTACGTTCGTTCTCAAACTCCTGCATATTCTCAGGGTGTAATCCGGTGAATGGTATGCGCTGTGTCATGATTTACAGATGTGCTGCGATTTCTGGATGTTTCGGTCTGACACATCGACTTCATCATGGCTTCGGGTTCACGTTTACGTATATGGGATGTATGTGACAGTTAAATCCGACCCTATAACCACCTTAGTTGCCTCTTAAGGAGTGCATGGAAGATAGACAGTGTTGATAATCGTTGCTCCCCTTTCCATCCCCCGCAACACACGGACGTTATGTACCTTTGTATGACGTAGTTGTTCCCAGGATCGCCTATATGCTACTTGGGCACGACAGGGCGCACAGAGCAGAAATACCGCTATTTGCCAAGCATGTCGTAAGAGGCGATTCGGAGGTTTGAGTATGTGGTTGGTCATTTTATCCTGTAAAATGTCAAATGGATTCAGAAATGTAATTATAAATTTAGATGTGCTATGCCGTAGGGCTCATATATAGCAATTACTCTGTAAACTTCTGGCAATGCTGCAGGTCCAGATAATATAACCTTAGAAAAATTTGAAGCCTTTGATGATTTTTTGGGACAGATCTAATCACAAAACTATTGAATGATATATATACAGCATTAGTTACATGCAGGATGATTTAATGATATCCATATTTATAGCTCTACCCAAAAAAAAAACAGGGATCACTAAATGTGAAGAACACCCCTAACAATCACCACCATGAGTAAAATGAGAAATAATATTTGTGAGAATTATTATGAGAAGAGAAAAAAAGAAAAGAAAACCAGAAATAATACAGGAAGAATGTGATTTCGTAAAGGAAAATATGTATGAACAGCGCTATTTATATCTTAAGAGCATTAATAGAAATAATTTAAGAAGTACAAACAGATATACAATGCTTTCTTTTTAGGAAAATAACGTATCATTTTACTTAGTGTGCAAAAAATTGCCTAAATTTTTTGTGGTACGATAATCTCAGAAAAAATCCTGTCCATCCGTGAATTGAACCCGAGATCTTACGGATCTGAGAACGGCATTCTAACCAAACGGTGACAGTAAATGACATTGTCCACATGTTTCGCGAAAGATAGACTTCTATCAAAAGTGATGCCTAAATATTTCACAGTCTACTCCCTGTCAATGGTGATGCCAAGTTGGTGGCTGCTGGAAATGTGTCTGTGACTATGCTGTTGTTCAGCGAGAACTAGACGATCTTTGGCTTGGTGACATTGATGACTGCCGTGTAGTCTCTGCACCAGCGCGACAAATGTTCTACATTACTATGGACACTATCAGTCATGTCTCTTCTGTGTCTGCCGTGTTTGTACAGCAAAAAGCCGTCCACATATGTTAGTATTTTGCCAGGTCCATCCTGAATCTGCGCTATTTTGCATGTGTAGACGTTAAGGAGTAATTGTGATAGTGGCGTTCCTTGTGGCAATCCCGGTGCTATAGTTCTGATCTCTGATGTCCAGGATCCCAATCTCAGAACAACAGGTCCGGACATTAACAGCATTGCTATCCATCGAATTATCCACGAGTCGATGATGAGTTCACTTAGCAAATGTATCAGTTGGCCGAAGCTGACTCTGTTGTAAGCATCTTCTAGACCGATCCTGGTGACCACTGTTTCCTCCTTTGTCGGAAAGCCATCGTAGATGTCATAGACGAGGATTGCCTTTATTTGGGATTGATTGCCTGATGTGACTATTGGCTATGAGGAAATAGATTATGTGGTCACTGATGATAATGTTGATGATTGAATTGCTAAACAAAGATTACTAAACATTGAAATGCTATCTCCCCTATCCTCTCTCTCTCTCTCCATAACTCTCTCTCTCTCTTGTACTGAAATTTTAGATGATTTATACATTTGCTTCTTTCTTAAACGTGTCTTTATGGTAAAGAACAATATAATAATAATTCTGTTATTCTTTCTGGAGAGACAGAATGAAGACAGAATGAATCCTTGTAATATTAGTTCTCTTCAGAATTAAGTAAATCTTAATATTGGGTGGTGCGTTATGACGTTTCTGGTCTTGCTTTGATCTCGTTAGTGACAGTGTCTGCCTGTAGCCAGATAAGGATCAATTGAAGTGCAGGAATAGAATTTAAGACGTGAGGACGCACCAAAATAGCGCTGGGTCGTTAAGATCCTCGCACAATGTATACGTGCTCCACAAACAGCGGCGTGAGGATTTGTAACAAGATAGTTGGTTTAACTAAAGATTGTGACGCTGAGGCTTCGTTTATTCCGCTACTGGTTGGGTCCCTCTTTAAGTAAACAACGCTCATGAGTGGTCTACAGGGTGGTATCTGCAGGAACAAAACGCCAGCACTGAATTTGTGTACTCCACTTAATCAGGTCAACAGGGTTATCGGACATGTCCGTACAATAAGACAGAGATAAGACGAAGTAGAAAATAGGCTTTGAACCTCTATTGCTTGGTAACGAGATTTATCATATACTTTCTGCTACTTTTATAGCCGTCACTTGTAATGAATTCTTTCATTTGCTCTATCCTTTAACCAAAATCAATCTGCATCACTATCTAATGAATATTTATCAGTTACTTTCTTCGATTTAATAAAAATTATCACTTGGTAAGAAGTATTTATCATTTACTTTCTTCTGTTTAATATACCGGTGTGTATATATTACTTGACAATGAGATTTATCACTTACTTTCTTCTGTTTAATATACCGGTATCTATATATTACTTGACAATGAGATTTATCATTTACTTTCTTCTGTTTAATATACCGGTATCTATATATTACTTGACAATGAGATTTATCATTTACTTTCTTCTGTTTAATATACCGGTATCTATATATTACTTGACAATGAGATTTATCATTTACTTTCTGTTGTTTATAGCCGTCACTTGTAATGAATTATTTGATTTGCATTCTCCTTTTTAAAATCTTCTCCACTTGGTAATGAATATTTATCATTTATTTTCTTGTTTTAAAAAAAAATATATTCATCACTTGATATTGAACTTTATCATTTAATTTCTTCTGTTTTTTTAAAAATCTACATAACATGATAAAGAATGTCATCATTTACAATCTTCTGTTTTTTGTGTGTTTTTTTAAACAAATCCTCATCACTTCACGTGGAGTTTGTTCATTTACTTTCGTCTTTTAAAAAAAAAAATCTTCATCGCTTTGTAATGATTTTTATCACTTATTATCTGCTTATTTTTCGAATATAAAGAAAAGATAAATAACTGAAATATAGATTTAACTTTTGGTGTGTTCGTTTGTATGTTATATATGGGAGCCGCGTTAGTGCAGTGGTTAGCGTACTGGCCTCGCATATGAGTGGTCCTGGGTTCATTCCTCAGTTGAGGCGGAAATGTTTTCAGATCGCAACGGCTCCCAGGTCGACCCAGCCTTAAATGGGTACCGTATTAATCCGGGAGGTAAAGACTGCGAGGGCGAGGAGATGGCTACCGCCCTCATTTGCAGAGCCTGTGAAATGTGAGATCACTGACATCTCACACTCCTACGGCATTGATAAATGCTATGGGTTACTTTACTTTTTTACTTATGTTCGTTATAGTCTTCGCACAACGGACATGTCCAGAGGTGCTCATATTTTCGCTTCTCTCAGGATATAATGTAAAAATTAAAGGTATGTCCCACGAAATCCACGTTTGTGATGAAAATAACTCTTGATGTACTAAGCCGCAGAAACTATTAGGTGGGGATCCCTTCCTTTCTGTCTTTTCCTCCCTTAACTCATGCGTCAGGTATTCATTTGCAGCTGAGTCGACTGGAGAAGTGGTCGTGTCGAGTGAGAAATCACAACCAGAATTTATTATTTCTGCTGGGTTTTTTTTTTAGCTTCTGATGGTTCCCGTTTTATGCTGGTTCACTGTAGTTTCTATATTGCTGTTAGGGGTTCTTTCTGTGCCACGCATGTTCTCATACCCAATTCGCGGAATCTCGATATTGATTATTTCTGATGTATTTCTAAATCCTTCGATAGTGCGGATTCACGAGGAGCATTGAGCATGTCTGCTCGGTCCATAAGTTGACCATCTGTTATGATGGCAAGGCTGCCTAAGTTATCGAATCATTCGTTTCCCTCCACACCTGCGTGTCTGATGACAACGATGAGAGTGAGTGCGGTGTGATTTAACAGTGGGGCCCCCAATTTTTGTCCCACGCCAATAACTCCACAATCGATTACATGTTTTAACTTTCTGACACATATTCATTGAGTCACAGTAGAAATATCAACTCAATATTATGTTATATTCTTAAACCTCATTCCTGCCGGGTTGACGTGGAAGTGGATATTCTTCTTCTTCTTCTTCTTCAGCATACATTCTCAAACTCCTGCTGGATTCTCTTTGTAGCCGGACATGTCCTACTAGATTTTCAGCAGAATATAGTCCAAAGAATGGAAATGCGCTGTGTCGCCGTTTTATTTCCGCCAATGGTCAGACACATCCGTCTTCGGCAGCGGAAGTGGATATGATTTCTTTGACTATAGTGTTCATTTTTCTTCTGCGTTCATTCTCAAGCTCCTGTTGGTCAACAGGACGTAGTCCAAAGATCAGAGTAGGTTGTGACATGGTTTACAGCTTAGCTGTGATTTATGTGGCTTTCATCTGATATATTCGACTTTTGTATAATTACTGAGCCGCTTATGAGATGGAACAGTCTATACCCCCGAACATTCTTAGCTGTCTCTTACGACATACACATCAGGTAAAACTTGTGCTATTCTTTGCTCCACTTTTGGGCCTCGGATACACAATGGCGATGAAAATGTTGACTTATAACAGTTGTAATATATAGCTATATGAGTCTGTATTTGGCCTTGATGGCTATTACACACAGACATGCCAAAAATATACGTAGGAGAGGGGCGTTGATGTGGTCTATACCTCCACCACTAAAATCTCAGTCCCACTATCATTAAGCCATTTGTTGTCTCGTGTTTGAGGGTTCGCGAGTTCGCCTACATCTGTGAGTGGTACTCTCGGTGAGCGCTCAGTTGAGAGGTTCAAACTTTCAGAGTACAAAATGTACGATAGTAAGACTAAGAATATGATGTAAGGAATAGAAGAATTCAGGTGCTGTGTGGTATTAAAACATGTTGACTCAATTTGCGAGGCGAATAGGTGTCAGCCAAAATGACCAGGTTCAAATTAATTCTACCTATTGTCTTCGGATTTGGACTAACAATAGATAAAGTCATTTTACATATTTCCTGCTTCAGGCAAACACACCCCCCCCCCCCAAAATGTGCATTTTATCCAAGTTGCATCTATGAATATACTGCAATACATTGATTAACACATAAATCTGGGAATTGCACAAGTTCTGTGAAACATCGCCATTACAAAGAAGATTTTTTTTTTAAACAATATTCTGGAACTGAAAGAAATGCCATATCATAGGAAACAAGAGAAACAAACTTGCACTCCCTTAGGTAGCGTTTCCTAAACCATAATTCGCGAAGTTGTTTTTATTTTCCTGTGCGATGGCCGGCTGACTCAGTAAAACTAAAAACATTTATTTTAAAGTAATTATCATTCGAGTGTTGTTTCCCTCTACTTCTTCATATCCCCATGAAAGTGGATGCCTGACGCTTCTTCATTTGAAAATTAAAGAAACAAACAATAAAATATGAAATGATGATAATAACTAGAAGCTTAAAAAGAATAAAAAGGACTGTGAAATTCAACTATAGCATTAAATATGTCGCACATTTAAATTATATTGAATTTTTTTCTGCTGAAAAATCTACTATCGGTATGATTTATTTTACCGCATTACAAGGTGTTTTGTTTTTTAAAATGTATTTGAGTTACATGTCTCTTTTTCTCTATAAAATTGTTGTCCTGACTCGAAAAAGGTTGTTTAACTTGTATGTTTTTAGTTTTGTGATCAACATTTATCAGACCTAGTTGTTGGATAGTTATTCAACATGTGCCCTCTTGGTTGTATGATCACCGGTTTTATTTATCAAACCTAGATGTTGGTCATTTGTTCAATATGTGCCCTCTTGGTTTTATGATCACCGGTTTTATTTATCAAACCTAGATGTTGGTCATTTGTTCAACATGTTCCCTCTTGGTTGTATGATCACCGGTATCATCTATCAGATCTAGTTGCTGAACATTTATTCAACGGAAAACATAAGGAAATCATAAATGGGGATTGTAGCAAGCAACATCGATTCAAGGAACCTCTGACTGGGCAAGATTTGTCTACTCCTGTTACACAAATTATATTCATATACGTAGTGCCTTCCCCGGGAATTCCTTTTGACCAATTCCAATCCAGGAGACTAAACCGGCAACCTTACCTAGCTAGAAACTAATATTAAATGTTTATTTTACACACCAAAATTACACTAAACAATTTCTACATAAATGTAAGATCTACGAAACTTATAAATTGCCTAAACATTTATTAGCAGCTCACTTTCAAAAACATTTTTTCCAGAAATTTCAAACCTGTTTCGTTCACATTTTTCCTGTTAAATTTGTCTGAATACTTTCCATTTAACCTAATTTTCCCTAGTTTTGCATCTTCAGTGTTCAAGTCACGACCCAATTATTTATCATTCGCCACATCTCGCTTGAACACGATTATTTCCACCGTTTGACAAAACAAAAGAGAGACGATGTTCTTCTTCAATGGTGTTATAATTATTAAAACTGTGTAGATCTGCCAGGTTGGTTTTTTTTTGTTTGGAAGGGAGAGAGAGAGAGAGTGAGAGAGAGAGAGAGAGAGATGATACGTGTGCTGCTATCATTGTCTTCATATCGGTCTGCGAGTAATAATTATCTGTTAGAAAATTGCGGAGCAATTTCATCTAAGGGAAATAATTATTCAATCTTTTGTTTTTGTTATCACACACAAGTTCGTATGAGCTAGCGCATACACACATACACACACTCTCGCATATAATATATATTTACACACATACACACAGTCACATCCATACTTGTACACGTTAGTCCTCAGAGGTCGTGACTACATGTCCCTTCAATTTCAGTGTTTTGATAAATATAACTCCTTTCGAAGTCCCTGTGACTGGGTTACCAGAACCGCGACATCCACTATTTTATGAGTTTTAGGGGTCTTTGTGACCTCTAATAGTTTTTAATTGAGCGCTCTAATATAACCTACTTGGACATTGTCAACTGGTTGAAAAAGGCGAGCCTCTCCAAAGAGGAGGTAAACTCATCATCTACTTACATAAGTATTTTTATGGATAAAATCTCCGAGAGAACCAAATTGGACTAGAGTTCGCGGTTGAACATATTGTTCTCACCACAAAAGCTACCTTTTAATTGTTTTGTTGACCATAGGCTCTGATGTAATCACACTGGACCCACGTCCGCGTATGAAAGAAGCGTACTGGAGCAAAAGATTACGAGTTTTTTATTTACAAACATACATACATGAAAAGTAGAGACATGCAATGAAATCGCAAAGGGTGACAATTGTGCTATTTCTGCTTGCCGGTAAGCAAAGTGTTGGAGAGGAGAAGAGCGCCACCAAGTAAACTTATGTCCTCTGAAATGCTACCTCTAGAGTATCGGTATAATATGGATTATAAATCGTTGTGCTGATGTTTCCACTGCGACACACCAACTATTCTGACAATTACGGACCGTATCATTAATATTATTATACATGATTATGTACATACGCACGGACACACATACATACATACACGCATACACACACATACATACATACATACAATGTATCAGTCATATACTAGAAGATTATGGTAACAGGATTACGCGACTTGCGACCTCTGTTATTATTGTTAACCTTGATGTTTATACTGTGATACTACAGCGTCATTGTACGCTAAAATCCATTGGAGATACACTACGCTATATGAATCGTGAGTATTTAGTTTGGATTTGTGTCGTATCAGTGCACAGCGATTGTATACACACCCTATATATATATATATATAAACGGTTGATTGGTTGGTTGATGATCCAGCGGTCCATGGTCTCATGCCATTTGACAATGCCATTAAATGGCATTATATTGCTGGGAAGTCTGTGGATTTTCGGCCCACCCCGGGACAGAGCCAGAGAATAACTATCACACCTCCAGGAAGGTAGGTTTCAACCTATGCACTGCTCCTAGCCACTGTAGCCAAGATAGAGTTCACTGTGCTCATTCCTCGCTACCAATTGACTACTGGTTATGCCGAACTTCTCTATTGCTCCAGGCATGCAACCAAATGTTCAAGTCAAAAGGATTGTGACGTCCTGAGTCACTGTGCCTCTATGATGGGTTTCAGCCGTATGAAAAAAAACAGTGCTGCCGGTTTCCTCCTCCCCAGTGCTGCACAGTGCATTTCTGGCTCTGGTTTTCTGTTGCATGGGTGGTATGTCTAGTGGGCTATTGGTGAGACCCACAGACGCAACCACATGCGTAATATATATATATATATAGCTATTTACCATAGCTAAACTGTTTTATTGCAATTTCCCGGTCATCATCAACCAAATTTAACTCACGTTCTCGGTTCAAGGAAGCGTATTATCTACCATATTTAATTTTACGTGTATTATCCCTCGTTTTATCAGACGGGGAATAAGGGAGTGGGGGCTGTCTCCCTAACAACATCTTAACTAGAAAGTTGTTATTTTTGTCATATAAAAATACATAACATAGGAAAAGCATGGAAAGATAAATAGCAGAAAGCAGAGTAAACGGCAACAGGGAAAGAGGGCCCTGGGGACGACGACGGTGCAGTGATATATCAGATTGTTTAAACATATATCTAGTTGCGGCAGGTCGATTCGCCCAGTATCTCGGAGTGCTCATATAATCCACAAGGAAATCTACGTTTTGAAAAAAATATGTCACATAATGACTATGAGAGGTGCCATGCATTTCAGCAGAATCTTATAATTTGCAATGTTGCAGAATATTAACATTATCAATTATGTAGACTTCAGCTACAGACAATATTCTCCTTCTTCTGGGTTTGTTCTCAAACATCTGCAGATTTGCACGGTGTAGTCCTGAGAACGGAATGCATTGTGTCATGGATTACAGCTCTGCTGGGTTATCTATTCCTTTTGGTCTGAAACAGCCAATTCCAGCATCGCTTCTGGGTAACATTGACCATACATGGGATGTCAGTCAGATCGACCCTATAACTTCTTCAATCGCGTCTTGCGACATACACGAATGTAAACTATGTTGCTATTCATTGTTTCCTTACCGGCGCCGGCAACACACAGGTCAGGACAATATTCAATAACGCATTTAACACCGCTGATAGAATTGGAACTGTGTAACAAGATTCTCTCAACAAAAATGGAATGAGAAGAGATGAAATTTCTTGTAATTTACAGAACATTTTAAATAATATTAGCAAAGTGGATTTGCTAGATTTTTAAGTAACCTGATCATGCACTCAAATATTGAGTGTGTAAAATAAAAGATTTCGTAACTGAATCTTGCCATATACAAACTTGTAGGCTGTCGAGAGCCATTTCCACAGTAGTTATGATGATGCCTTGTTTTCCTCCCTCCCCCCCCCCCCCGTATCGTTTTCCGCAGAGGAAGGAACATATAGGACTGTTAGTGCACTTATGTTTACGCTCTTCCAGTAGCCTTGCTGTCACTTCCCTTGTTCTAGACAATGTCTTACATGCTCTTTTGTAGTTTCTACTTCAACCATTCAGTTCCGTAGGTTACCTATTGATGTTCAAGATTCATGTTCTTATTTGTCTTGAAACCTTATTTACTGTATCATTTGCGAACGGTGTGATAAAAAGTGCATTAGTAGAACTGCTATGAGACTGGCTGACAGGTTTACAGAACATATGCAGAATATTTCTAACAACAATGATTTCCCCGTAGAAAATAATTGTAACACTCCCGCACATCTCGGCTATAATTTACGCTTTGGTTACTGGTTTGGTATTCGCTATTCTGGTGGCTACCAGCGTTTGTCCCTTGAGGGTCGTTTGATATACCGTCTCCGATGTGATCGAACCTCACGAAAAATTCAACAATGCTTCTCTTAGTCTTATCTCATGCTTTTTCCCCCTATATCCGTCTGTTCTTCTCTTTGATGTCCTCCATTATATTGACATTTTGTTTCCATTCGTGTTTCCATGTTCAAAATATGCACTTGTCGATATGTATATCCCGTTATTCGTCTCCGCCACTGTTTTCTCCTCCCGTTTTTATAAAAATGTTATGTGCACGCTTATACATGTCACTGATTTGTCTTCGCCACAACATTTGCTTTTGTCCTTCACCCCATTACCTTAACGCCCTTATTTCTATTGACAAACTCTTTCTTGTTCATCCCACGCAATGTCACCTTGGTTATATTCTAATTTGTATGTGTCATACAGATATGTATATATAGTTGTATGCGTTATATCTTTGTATAAATTTACGTATGCATATGTATACATGTATTTGTGTGATTACACGTGGGCATGTTTTTTCTTTATGTATGTTTTTGTTGTATATTTGTATGGGCATGTTTGAATGTGTGTATGTGTTTTCTTATGTTGCAAACACTTGTGTGTATTATTTATGTGTCTGTTTATATATATTTATATATATATATATATATATATATATATATATATATATATATATATATATATATATATATATATATATATATATATATATATATTTATATATATATATATATATATATATTGTCTGTGTGTTTTGTGTGGTTCTGTGTATTTTTGTGTTTACGCTGTATTTAAGTTGTCTGTATTCTATCTGTGGTTTTAGATGGTGTATCAATCTATTTGTTTATTCTTGTATTCATGTGTCTGCAAATTTCGTATTTCCTTGGTCTTTCATGTTTGGTACAGTTATTTTCTTGGATTTGCGTTTATAGTATAGTTCATGTCTCAGTAGTGAACTTTTGAAGTGTATGTTGATTCGATCTATCATTACAGTACTGTATCTACTGTGTTGACTTTATACAGTCCGCTAATTTAATCTTGCATCTCTGACAGACATTGTGTTCTATTCCGCTGCGCCTCTCTAATGTGTCTGTGGTTATATATTATCTTGGTATCTTATCTTAGTCGTCTACATTTCGTCACAGTGTATATACCGTGTATACAGTGTATATAAATTGTATGATTTCTTTATAGAGCACACTGATTTGCTCTTTCACGTATTGCACAACACAATTGCAAGTAAATACATATTGCAAATGTGTTGTTATTCATTTTATTATAATTGTTTTGATCATCACTTTATTAGCAGTGCTTGTTATTTGTAACACGTATTTACTGATTTACGGTAATTGCCTTGGTTTGTGTGTTACTACAGCATACATGATCATTGTCTTTTTTCTGACTTTTTGCATATTATATACTGAATATCGTAAAGGGGGATACATAATTATAATTTTCATAAAGAAGTTAGTTGACGGCACATGTATTTTCTGTTTCTTTTTGAGCTAGTGACAAGTGCATCTTCCAGATAGTTTTTGTGTTGTAGCCAATGACAAGTTGAAGTGAATGTTTACAACCAAATAGATTTGTATATTGGATCTGTACAAAATATGTGTTGAGGATGTAACTACTTTCTGTCGCACTGATTTCAGTGAAGAAATATCGCAAGCAGTGGTCATAGACGTCTTACTTACTGAAAATGTGTGCAGACATCGTTTCTGTCATGGTACCTGAGAACATCCTTTCCAATATCTTCAAAACTAATTTTCAAAATGTTTACTTTACATCTGTATAATGTGGACTTAAAACGCGTTTATAATCAGATGGGAGTTATGAAATCAAAATTACGAAATAGATCGGTCATGAACAGCTTGTACGCTATTCTAACTAATAAATATGGAATGAGAAAATATGGTAAATGATTTTAGGATTATAGGGCAGATCAAGAAGACGATGAACTGACGACATTAAAGATAACATGAATACATCGCTAGAAAATGCAAGCCACATCGCCCAAGATAGAGGCTCAGAGAGTTCATTGAGAAGGCAACGTTCTGGAAAGAATACGTCACATGGCAACAACAGTCTATTTAAGAGTTTCAAGACCCACGATATAAACATAGAATGGATATGAACATCTGAATAATCTTTATTACCTTCATCTCATTGTATTGTAAAAACAATTGCAACCAAAAAAAGCTAAAGCAAATGAGTAATATTGTTCTGACAAGATTCAGTAAATCTGGAATAAACTTCATTCTAATATGAACTATTAGTAATGACTTATAAAGCGGTATCTTATAAAAATATTATTGAAAAAAGTTTACCTTTTTTTTTTACTTAGTGATTTTCTTAATTTTTAGTGCTTTTTCTGCTCGACTAGTGTTGCTTTTTTAAATAAAACGGGTTGCCAGCTACTCCCCAGAGTAACTAAGCCTCATAATTATTTTTAAAATATTTTCATCCCAAAGTGTGCATGTGATATTGCAGTGAAATGTCCATTTAAAGTTGTGTTAGTTGAGTCAGAGATATGAGCCGTTATTCGTTCTGTTCCAGTATGTTTTACATTGGGTGAGAAATGTTTCTTTTAAATTGTATAGCCAGCATTAAAAACAAATGACACTTTTTGTAAAAAAAACAACAACCCGTTACTGCATGTTTTCATGTGAATGAGTTCAGGGATGGGAAAATAAAGGCCGCTGTGCCGTAGCAGACGCCGCGATATGCACAGGAAAGATTTTGATTATACCTCCGAAAGAAAAATATCCTGTCCCAACCGTGGATTATGCATGTGACCTCAATACACTTACTGGACACTTTCTGTACAAAAAAAGGGCCACAAATTAAGCAATACTTAGTCACATTTTGCTTAAACAAGTATCAAGTCGTTTAAAAGAAACAACAGGTATTGCAGATTAGTAAAGAAAAAAAAACTGTTATGATAACGTATGAAACCAGAAATAAGGAAACACAATGCAAACAAATACAATGTTTTGGACATAATAAGTGACATAACACATTATTAGAAACCTTATTTTCAGGCAGAGTTGAGTGAGGTAAACACGAGGTAGACAGACAAACCGACGGGAGGAAAACATCATGAGATGGATAGGATATATACTCTAGCAGAGTGCACCACCATGGCAAAAGACAGAGGATGTCTGTTCTTCGATGTGAAGACGGTGCGTAATAATAATACAAGATTAGGATAACTCTAGAAATGCAGGTCTGTACCCTATCAAAACTTCTACTCTTCCCAAGTACTTGAGTTAAATTGAAAAAGAACCGAAAGAATACAAAATTATAGTGAATACCATACCAGAGAAAACCAAGTGTCAAGTCCTGTCGGAGACTCATGATTAACCTTGTATGTCCCGTGTGTAATTTTTGTTTTAAAAAAGAAAACATTTAAGTTCATAAATACATACGATCAGACTGAAAAGCTACTCTTGTTATTTAAGCATTGAAAATGAACTGTCCACTGGGGGAAAAAAGAGGGGGGGGGGGCGCTTAAAGCAGACGTCGATTCTAGCTCATTTTACCAAGTGATTTTAGGTAAAGGTAAAGGTAGGTCCCATGGCATCTGCCGTCGGGGATGAAGATAACTCGTCATCTACTAAGCCGTATCAACTATTAGGTGGGGTGGCCAGTTCCTTTCCTTTCTGTTTTCTTTTACCTTCCCTAACACATGTGTCAGGTACTTATTTACAGCTGAGTCGACTGGAGGAGTGGTCATGTCAAGTGAGAAATCACAACCCGGATTTTTTAAATGTAATTTTAATATGATTTTAATATGATATAATATTAGTTATTTTAATATTATATAATACATATAGGGCGGGGAGGGACGTGATCGTGTAGTGTTAATTCAATCTCCCGCCGACCAGTAGATTAGATTCCGGGTTTACTCCGTTATTCAGGATTTGAAATACAAATTACTTGCAGAGTTTCACCAAGCCACACGAAAGTAGGATACTATAGCTCATGATTTGGTAAAGTCGAGCAATGCCTCCAGCGCTACTCATAAAATGCGGTAGGCGACGCTATCCATGCGGTATCTGGTCAATGAACTGATATGCAGTTTGAGCACTTATTTATGTGATAACCGCTACATATCCGTGTGCTAGAACGTCAATTCTTAACTCAGTTTACCTATTCATTCATTCATTGATTTTCTTTTTGCGCTGAACTTAGCGCATAGGCAGAGGTCAGATCTCTCCAATTCTGTCTGTTCAAAGCTATTCTGTGCAGTTCTTGAATAGTATGAATATTTGTTGTTTTACTTTCTCTAAGTATTGTTCTCCTGAGTGTTTCTTTTGGTCTGTTCCTTGCTCTTTTGCCTGTGGATATGCATTCAAGAGATTGGTGGTGTATTCTGTTGGTGTCTGCGCGTAGGACATGCCCGATGTAGGACCAACGGCGTTTTCTGATAACATCTGTGATGAAATTTTGACGTGTCCCTTTTCTGATTTTATCATTCGATTTGAAATCACTCCAATGGGTGTTAGTTATCATACGAAGACATTTGTTCTCGAAACTCAGTAATTTCTTTTCTGAAGATAAAGAGCTTTTCCAGCTCTCACATCCATATGATAGCACCGGAATAACGCATGAATTAAATAAGCGCATTTTCGTGCGTGTGCTGATTGACTTTGACCTCCAGACAGTTTACCTATACCTTTTTAAAAAAAATTATGATGTATCGTCTGTGACATGCTTCCATATGAAAGACCTGAGTACAGAACACTCGAGGCCATAACTCATATCGCAGTCATTATTCGCAAAAAATTAAACAAATAAATAAAAATCAATTACAAGAAGGAAATATGTACATAATAGGTTGGAAATTTGTTCAATATACCTCAATATAAGTAATGCTAGTTAAAACTGCCATTTACTCTTTAGGGAATACATTCCTAGGCTAATAAGTGTAATAATAGCGAGAGATAGCACGAAAGGGGGAGAGACAATATTGAAGATAGATGGATATCCGACCCATGAAAATAACGGAATATCCATATTTCTTCATTTAACGATTTTCTTGTTTTGCCCCAATGATTCTGTAATTGCATTGAGCTAATAGTCATAAATGATTTATTTTTGCCATTAAAGTCAGTACAACTGGTATCATATCTAATTCATAAAGTAGCGATAAAAGCAGTATGTTTTTTTGCAGTGGTTTTCTGGTCAATATTTACGTTAAATAGGTTGTCATTGCTTTTGTAACAGTCAGTGTGCACAACTGTCTGTGGCGGAAATAAGAGTAGTGCATATGTGGAGAAATTTGGCCGCTTTCGTGTTGTATGCAAAATTGTTGTATCCCCCTTGTCAACTGCATTCTGAATAAAGGCATAGATTTACTCCAGCATTAGTTCACGTATCTGTTCGATTCTCTTAATACCTGAGATTGTATATGATTCAGTTATTATTTGAGCTCGGTGTTTGTTTCATTTTGTGTTCCACAATATTTGTCCCCTTTGCTCGATTAGCGGCAGTTGAGTTGTTTCAACTCAATCATTGCAGAATTTGCTTTCGTCAATAAACAGTGATAAATATTTGATATTAGCATTTTCCACGAGAAGTTAGAATTTGTCTCACACCCGTGAGGTATATGGTTCGATCCCCGGTTAAAAACTGGGTATTTCCTGACGGAGTGTAAATTTAAAAACCCACTCTGAACAAGACGTGGCGACAGAAAGGGCATACGGCCTTTATCACACAAGACACTGGAAACCTTGTTGCAACCTAACGTGGAAAATGGAGTATTTAATTCTTTTGTTAAAAAACGTTCCATGTGTCATTACTTGTGATTTATTTCTTGAAGGAGTTTATGAAGTTTGATTGTAACGATTCTTTATTGTCGTAAAGTTGTTACTAAGTTGATCCTGGTTTTCGAGGGTATTTTGATACAATTTCTTAACTACAGACTTTAGCGAACTGACCAACAGTGTGTTTCTTTTAAAAAGGAAATGAAAGCATATTCTTTTCAGTATGTAGCCATCAACCAGCATTTATTTTGCTACAGTTATTTTCCAGGCATTATAAATACAATCATAAATTTGCTATTGTTTCTAAACGGTCCGGATGCACAATTGCCTGCGGCGGGATTGGAACCCGAATTTTTGGTCGTCGCAGACGCTTTATGCTCCTCATGCCTGGTACCTAGAGCATACCTGAGACATTAAATCTCATGCCTGAGACTAGAGTATACCTGAGACATTTAATCTCATACCTGAGACTAGAGCATACCTGAGACATTAAATCTCATGCCTGAGACTAGAGTATACCTGAGACATTAAATCTTATGCCTGGGACCTAGAGTATACCTGAGACATTAAATCTCATGCCTGGGACCTAGAGCATACCTGAGACATTAAATCTCATGCCTGGGACCTAGAGCATACCTGAGACATTAAATCTCATGCCTGAGACTAGAGTATACCTGAGACATTAAATCTCATGCCTGGGACCGAGAGTATACCTGAGACATTAAATCTCATACCTGTGACCTAGAGCATACCTGAGACATTAAATCTCATACCTGTGACCTAGAGCATACCTGAGACATTAAATCTCATGCCTGAGACCTATAGCAAAGACAATTTAATGTCAGTGATCAGACTTGGATATGTGAACCTGTGCCGTCACAGACACGTTATGTTCCTCGTGCTTGAGACATCGAGGAAAGACAATTTAATGCCAAGTGATCAGACTTGGATGACGCCATACCTTATGATGATTTTCTGAAATAATATAAAGTGATTGTGGCGCACAAATAATTTTGTGAACAGAACTCCAGTAATCTTACGTATTTTGTCAATACCTTGTTTTTCAAGGCAAACTGGACACAATCGACGGTTTACGTGCGCGTTTACGTCCCCAAGTATGTTTTGCTGGTCTTTATCTGGAATTGAATCTACAATAATCTGTAAGCTTTCATAGAATTTATTTGTATCATCAGTTGATGTCAGAGTTGACGCAAAGACGCTGATAATATGCATAGTTGATGTCAGAGTTGACGCAAAGACGCTGATAATATGCATAGTTGATGTCAGAGTTGACGCAAAGACGCTAATAATGTGCATAGTTGATGTCAGAGTTGACGCAAAGACGCTGATAATATGCATAGTTGCACTTGTTGAGAAAATGAGAGATGTCATACTCTCTGATATCACTGTAGGTGTGCTTATGCAGTTGATTTGTTTGCTGTTTATAGCAAAGCCACCTCTATGCATTCTTGGGCTGATCTTCACCTACGCCTTTACAGGTAAAAAAGGTAAAGGTAGGTTCCATGGCATCTGCCGTCGGGATGAAGATAACTCTTCATGTACTAAACCACAGCAACTATTAGGTGGGGGTGGCCAGTTCCCTTCCTTGCTGTTTTTTTTACCTTCCCTAACTCATGCGTCAGGTACTCATTTACAGCTGAGTCGACTGCAGGAGTGGTCGTGTCAAGTGAGAAATCACAACCCTGATTTATTTTTATGTCTGGATGTGGTTTCGAACCTGGCACGCATATACCAGATGATAGCAAGCAAGCTCACTATCCATTAGGCTGCCGTGCTCCTCACTCCTCACTCCTTCATAGAAAGGTATAATACTTCTCCTTGATGGTATCACTATCTATGAGTCTAGTTTCTTGGCGACCGGCTATCAAATAGTACCTTTTGTAATTCTATATCAATTACTGCAATCTTTGTGATTGGCATATCCTTTGTCATGGGTGAGGTGTTAAGTCAGGGACACCATACGTTCCACTAACCAAATCTGAGCAACGCTGGGTTTTTTTTCCCTAGGAGCATGATACATTCTTACTTGTCTCGGCAGGTTCTATGGGAAATATGCCGTGGACAATTTTCTACTAACCCCCTCTTGGTATCAGGGACAGACAAAGCCAATTACGTTTCGAATTGAGCACAACTGCAAGAGATGACAGAGGATGATTTAATATACATCATCGGCTGGCTACTGCAAATATCATATACAAGCTACCGTAACGGTATATCAAATTATCAGAGGTTGTGCTGACTGGATTTTGAGAACCGTTTCCTCCACTATTTTTGATGGTTGTAAAGCTCTGATATATCCAAATTGGAATAACGCCTGCGGTTGAAAGTAACGTACCTTACCATAAGAAGTACATCTTAGTTACCAAACTGCTGGACATATGATTGTTCTAATTAAAAGAATCACTTTTGCTTTACAGACAGTACTTTGGCAAAGATTTTTCCGTTTGCACTGATGCTGAAGTCGCTATTGCAATTCTTATTCTTATTACTGTTGCACAAAGGGTGTAAAGGGAACACATTGCTCTCGGCGGACTCAGGGTTAACAGATAATCAAGATAATCAAATGTACCTCCTCGCGGTGCACCTGGTAACAGAAATACAGCAGCTCGAGCTGATTCTGGCCAACTCATTTGGGGATCGTGTCCGAGAATGTGGAAGTAGCAGATGGAATGAGATTTTGCTGCATAAAAGACAGACAATATATCTGACACCACCAGCATCACCACATACAGCGGCACTGTCGACATACAGTGAAGCAAGTCAGTCGAGTCCGAACATTAGAGGGGCGGCCAATGAAAAAGGCATGAAAAGATAGATGCATTGCGAGAGACAAAAAGATTTCATACTGAGTACAATGAAAAATGAAAGGGCAGAACAGGGCTAGAGGGCAAAGCCAACTGCAAATACGAGTGAAAGTGAAAACTTTCCACGGTAAGGGAAACTTTAAGCTCTGTTAGCTCGTGACGAGCTTCTAGTTACATGTGCTTCTAGGCATGACAAAAACGGATGTGCTGGACCTCGGACGTCCAGACCACAAGTGGCCAACCGATGTGCAAATAACACAGTTCTACTGTGGAACTTGCAGCACAACGTACTTCACGCTCTCTGGCGAAAATCATACGATATATTCGTTATGGTTATATGAGAGCGAACGTAGAAGAAGAAGAAAAAGACTATTGGACAATTCTTCCCATGATTACTGTTGCACAATTCGTCCAATGATTACTGTTGTACAATTATTCCCATGATTACTGTTGTACAATTCGTCCCATGATTACTGTTGTACAATTCTTCACATGATTACTGTTGCACAATTCGTCCCATGATTACTGTTGCACAATTCTTCGCATGATTACTATTGTATCATTCTTCTCATGATTACTGTTGCACAATTCTTCTAATGATTACTATTGTATCATTCTTCTCATGATTACTGTTGCACAATTCTTCTAATGATTACTATTGTATCATTCTTCTCATGATTACTGTTGCACAATTCTTCTAATGATTACTATTGTATCATTCTTCTCATGATTACTGTTGCACAATTCTTCTAATGATTACTATTGTATCATTCTTCTCATGATTACTGTTGCACAATTCTTCTAATGATTACTATTGTATCATTCTTCTCATGATTACTGTTGCACAATTCTTCTAATGATTACTATTGTATCATTCTTCTCATGATTACTGTTGCACAATTCTTCTAATGATTACTATTGTATCATTCTTCTCATGATTACTGTTGCACAATTCTTCTAATGATTACTATTGTATCATTCTTCTCATGATTACTGTTGCACAATTCTTCTAATGATTACTATTGTATCATTCTTCTCATGATTACTGTTGCACAATTCTTCTAATGATTACTATTGTATCATTCTTCTCATGATTACTGTTGCACAATTCTTCTAATGATTACTATTGTATCATTCTTCTCATGATTACTGTTGCACAATTCTTCTAATGATTACTATTGTATCATTCTTCTCATGATTACTGTTGCACAATTCTTCTAATGATTACTATTGTATCATTCTTCTCATGATTACTGTTGCACAATTCTTCTAATGATTACTATTGTATCATTCTTCTCATGATTACTGTTGCACAATTCTTCTAATGATTACTATTGTATCATTCTTCTCATGATTACTGTTGCACAATTCTTCTAATGATTACTATTGTATCATTCTTCTCATGATTACTGTTGCACAATTCTTCTAATGATTACTATTGTATCATTCTTCTCATGATTACTGTTGCACAATTCTTCTAATGATTACTATTGTATCATTCTTCTCATGATTACTGTTGCACAATTCTTCTAATGATTACTATTGCATCATTCTTCTAATGATTTATGTTGCACAATTATGCTAATGATTATTGTTGCACAATTCTTTTCATGATGAATGCTGCATCATTCTTTCAATGCTTACTGTTGCATAATTCTTTCCATGATTACTGTTTAATCATTATTCCCATGATTACTGTTGCATCATTTTTCCCATGATTACTGTTTGATAATTTTTCCAATGATTACTGTTGCACATTTCTTTGCTTGATTACCGTTGCACTATTCTTCTCGTGATTACTGTTGCATCATTCTTCTCGTGATTACTGTTGCACCATTCTTCTCGTGATTACTGTTGCACCATTCTTCTCGTGATTACTGTTGCACCATTCTTCTCGTGATTACTGTTGCACCATTCTTCTCGTGATTACTGTTGCATCATTCTTCTCGTGATTACTGTTGCACCATTCTTCTCGTGATTACTGGTGCACCATTCTTCTCGTGATTACTGTTTCACCATTCTTCTCGTGATTATTGTTGCACCATTCTTCTCGTGATTACTGTTGCACTATTCTTCTCGTGATTACTGTTGCACCATTCTTCTCGTGATTACTGTTGCACCATTCTTCTCAAGGTTACTATTGCACAATTCCTTAAACTGTTTATGTTTACACCACTTCATTTATATAAAATATGGCTACCCCCTCTGAGTTGGAGACATCCTCTCTAAGCATAGCACGCACTGAGAGTTGGAGTCTTCTGGGTATGAAATAAATCTTTGGAGAAACCACCCCAACTGTCTAAAAGGATACAATGCAACAAACTATATTGCTAGTAATTTCTGGGATAGAAAAACTAAAAAAAAACAAATAAACAATTAATACATTTTCTAGCGAAATACAACTGTAACAGAAGTTGTTCATCTTACGTTGATGCTCAAATCCAAACAAAATCTTTTGTTCTATGTCTGCACCTTAATATGAGCGTCTTTAGCAAAGTTCTCAAGATAACATTCAGGTGTGTACAATTAGAAAATTACACGCACGGATCTCACCCCATAAATCCATGAGACACTAACCGCCAGCAGTAGGACCCACATAATTTTTACTAACTGAACCAGTGATACTCCTGAAAAAGTATCGCTTATACCAGGACGTCTACATGGTTCTTAAATAAATCTACGATATGAACGGTAATCTCGACAAAAGGTGTAACCGAGTACATTTAATTGAATCATAAACGTATGTTTAACCTTTTCAACTCAACATCATCATCCTGCATTGACTGAGTAAGAAACAAATATACACAAATTACACAGGTTTACAGAGAAATGACAAGCATCGATCAGAGACAAACAGATCTTGAAGCTGAAAAACACAAATACATCCATTTACTTGAAGCTAGATTGTATGTTGCAGACTTGCTGCTTATACATTAAACTGCCTGTCAACATTGCATTTTACCGTTAGAGAGTTGGGAGATTTCTAACATCATCAATGTTCATACCATTACCTAAGAAGCTCAGGGCTGTGGACTGTACAGAATATAGAACAATAAGTCTAGTGGGTCATTTAACTAAAATACTCCTCAAGATAATACATGAAAGAATTAAGAACAAGATAGACATGGAGGTTGGTGAAGAACAATTCGGTTTTAGAAAAAACAAAGGAACCAGAGAAGCTATACTGAGTATCTGGCTAGTGATAGATAAATATATAGAAGTCCATAAAATACCTGTATTTGCTTCAAAGACTACAGCAACACCTTTGACAGAGCCAACATGTAAAATTAATCAAATGTCTTCAAGAAATAAGCATAGATGGAAAAGACATCTGACTGATTAGAAATATATATTGGGAACAAACTGCACCACTAACGTGTGAAAACAGCTACTCTCCGTACATAGAAATAAGAAGAGGGGTAAGACAAAGTTGCATTTTATCACCAAGCTTATTTAATGTCTACACAGAGAATATCTTTAAAAAAATAGAATAAATGCCAGGACTCAAAATCAATGGGAAAATAATAAACAACATTAGATATGCAGATGACACTGTTCTTTTAGCAGAAAGTGAACATGAACTACAAAGACTAATAGATCAAGTCAATAAATCAAGTAATGAATATGGACTGGATTTAAAAATCAAAAAAACAAAAACCATGATAATCAGCAAAGACACAGAAGAGCAAGAGCTAAACATAATCATACATGGAGAGAAACAACAAGTAAAACATTATCAATATCTTGGACACATAGTCACAAATGATGGAAGATGTAAAACAGAAGTTAAAAGGAGAATAGGAAAGGCTAACTTCAATGACATGAGGAAAATACTAACATATAAACAAATTACAAACAAGTTAAAAATGAGAATTATAAAATGCTACATCTATTCTATATTAATATATGGTTCAGAAACATGGACACTAAATAAACAATTAGAAGACAGAATTGATGCCTTTGAGGTGTGGATATATAGAATAATAGGGAGAGCACTATGGAAAGAGAAGACAACAAATAAAGATGTGCTAAAAACACTTAATATGAAGAAAGAACTAATAAGAGAAATAAAGAGGTGCTAAAAACACTTAATATGAAGAAAGAACTACTAAGAGAAAAAAATATCAGGAAAATAAAATATTTTAGACACATTAAAAGACATGACACCTTATTGAAGACCTTACATGAGGGTAAAGTCAAAGGGAATTAGCATGAGATAGGCAGAGATACAAGTGAGAGAGTAATATCACATGGTGGACAGGTTACAGTCTAGCAGAGTGCACCATCAAGAGACAGGGAATATTGAAGATCCGTTGCAGCCAATCTTCGTTGCGGAGACGGTACTTGATGGTGATGATGATGAGGGAGATTTCGAGTGATTGTGTGATAACGGCCGCATGAACTTGCTGTCGGCATGTAATGTTCAGGATATTTTTTTTAAAATTTCCATACACTTCTTGTAGTTTGTACACTTTTGATCATTTTTCTTGTTCTTCTTCTTTCGATTGCCTGAAATGTGCCTATATCAACAGTTTTGTTTCTTATATAAATGTCTAATACAAAGATCAATAGTTTTTCTTCCAGCGTTTTTCTCTTGCCAGCGGTTCTCACCCTATGGGTCAGTAACCATTTGGGGGTCGTTCATATGAGTGTCGAACGACCTTTCACAGTGGTCGCCTAAGCTCATCAGAAAACACATATTAGGAAGTAATAACGAAACAAATTTTACAGTTGGGGGTCATCACAACATGAGAAACTGTATTAAAAAGTCGCGGCATTAGGAAGGTTGATAACCACTGCTCTAGACTAATAGAAAATATTGCAACACATACCTTGTTCTGAAACCCACAAATAAAGAGAAAAAATGTAGCACAAAAAATTCATAGAGGACAGAGTTAGATGCAGAAATACAGAGACTTGGCAGAACATGGAAAGAGCTAGAAGCAATAGCTAAATATAGGCCCAGATGGAGTATGTTTGTTGAGGACCTACGCTTCACATGGTGCTGAAAGGTGTATGTGTGTTTCTCTGTTAGTTAGTCAATGGATCGTTACCATTGCACTCCGTGCGCGACCATAGGTGCTTCAATCTCCACTTGAGTATATCTACGATTACACAATGATTGATAGTTCTAGTTCTCTGTTGGTTGACAAACATTCTTTTGAACACACAATAGCTCTAATTTCTGGTAACGCTGCATTTTAAACACATTACCTTCTATCTGGACATGGAAAATAAATCAGCACTGTAATTAGTTTCATGTGTCCGTGTTTTTTTTTCTCTCGTAAAGAGTTCAAAATACCAATCCGATCCCTTGCTCCATCGTCTGACACATTATTAGTTCACGCCAACCAATCTGTTCTTTCTTTGCTACAAACACCCACATATCCAGGTGCGAAAATGAATGGGATGCATTTCAAATTCAACATGTCCACTGCTACAAGCCACCGTTAACGAGTGCAACACATCTGTATTTTTCTGATCATGCTAAACGAGTCACTGGGATTGCAAACGTGAGTTACCCTCAGTGTACTCCTCCAATTCAATGTCCTGGTCACTGCCATAATTTCCATAATTATGCTGCTCGTACTCACCGCGAAAGCATCACTTTCGTTTTTGATAGTCTTCCCTGCACACACTATGCAGAAGGCCCAAACACTATTCACGTATCTAACAACCGAACCACATCAGAATCTACAGCGATAGAACTACTCTATGCATTGTCTACTGAGGGTATTATTACCAGAAAGGGGGTCTGGCAATCTACGGGCATACGTATCCACTCTGCACATGGCGCCTCGTCTTCCAAAATACGCACACTTTGTATGATGCCCTCAGCATGCATAATAAATTATTTATATCTTTTACTCTACTAATTTTCACGTTTCATTCTACCAGTGTGTTTTCACATGTTTCTATTTACCAGTGTTTTTTCACATTTTTCTCTGTACCACTGCAATTTCACATGTTTCTCCGTACCAGTGCATTTTCATGTTTCTCTGTACTAATGTGCTTTCCTTTCATGATCAAGATAACTTGGTATCTTTGTTCCTCTCTCTGTTCATCTCTCTCTCTCTCTCTCTGATAGATAGAATTACTATAGGTCCTAATACAGGCAGAAGTGCTTTCTAACATATGTAGTTTATGTTCTGTGGAAAACCCACCTACTTTTTTAAATGGGTAATTCAAGTCGCTTTTCTCCATATAACATAGTACACCTCCAAATTGTGTAGTCTACCAAGGCATTATATTTCTTGTGCATATGGATATATTCGTCTTGACAACCGACTCCAACAAAATCTGTATTAGTTGTGTCTGGGATGGCACGAGTCGAACATATTTTCCAATGTCTAATGCACCAAACCATGACCACAGTGATCTTCCGAACATATTTTCCAATCTAAACGTGCCAACCCATGTTCAAGTTGATCTTCAAAGCATATTTTCCAATGTCTAAATGGGCAAACCCATAATCAAGTTTGTATATTCGTATATTGCCCTACTTGTCCTCGTATATTCCAGTATATGTATCGGGGCTGTAGATTTGATTACCGAAAGGCGGGTATTTTCCCTAGAAAAAAACTAAGCACTTAGTTTTTAAAGTGGATTATGGTAGGTTTTTTTTTCGATGGTGCAATGACTAATGCCCTTTGATCCAATGTCATTGTGTTTTATATTAATATGCATCTCATGCTGGGAAAACCTTTAAGGGGCGGGTTTTATCATTTTTCTTGCTTGTTTTTAGTGTTAAATCTTATGTGTTTCTTTCCTAAGGGGGAAGTGTTTGAACCTCGCAAAATCCTCCCGTATCAATGAATTTGATAAACACACACACACTTCACTGATACTTTTATATTTCGAGATAGCAATGCTATAGATCCTATCTGCATCGAGATAACCTTGATTTTGGGCAATCTTATCTGTATATCTTCTTTCGTGTCTAAACTCGGTATCTGACTCATTTATTTCACTCTGTTTGAGCCATCTATTATAATTGCTAAACAAATACATGTTTCTGTTCTTCTGAATTTAATCCAGTACCGTAGATGTGACTTTGGCACACGGGGAAGGGATATTTTATTTGAAATAAATGCTCATCACCGATATTTTGTAGCATTTTTGATGATCTTATTTTCGGAGCACTGTTGGGGAGTAGGAGGTTTGCCCAATTTTCCCACTTATTCACCGGCAAGTAAAGTAAAAATGTTCCTTTGTCAACGTCACTGAGGATTATTAGTGAAATACAGTGTTTAGTCGATGTTTTTCAGGATCAACTGTATACCTAGGTATGTTTTGTGATGTGGTCAGCATCAAGCATGCGACCTAGGTATGTTGTGATGTGGTCAGCATAAAGCATGCGTCACTTTTACTTTCCTGAAGATATGGTACTTGTTTTTCTTATATTTGGTCGACCTAGTAGCCGTTGGTGTTTTTAAAATATTTTAAGTTGAACTGGAAATTTAACCTTGAATCATCCGAATAGGAGACTAGTTCACTAACAGACGAGCTACCGCGGCCTCACGTTTAATGATAGATCATGGTATACTCTATTTTCCTACTAGGAGAGGAGTGTTTAAGCATACACACCTGTACCTTATCCCGTACGGGCTTGATTTAATCTCATGAATTTTTAAAGGATTTAGATACTGATCTCTTTCACTGTGAGATATTCTATGTATTCTTTTTTCCTCATTCATTAGTAAAACCAGATATTCTATGTATTCTTTTTTCCTCATACATTAGTAAAACCAGATATTCTATGTATTCTTACTTCATGATTCACCAGTAAAATCAGATATTCTATATATTCTCTCTTCCTGATTCACTAGTAAAATCATTAACCCTCTTCTTCTTCCACGTTCTCCTGTTAGTTTCCTACACTGATATGAAATTCTTCAAATAACTATACTATAGTCACCAGCCACGAGACCGGATCCTCTAGCTTCTGTCAGAGCTGACTCAGATGGCCCAGTGTTCATCGTGTGGTGTCAGGCAGTTTTGCAGGGTATGGCCTATGTTCTTTATTTTCTGCAGATTATCAGGGGCACAATTATTATTGCGCATACATTCCTGCTTCGACGTTGATTATATTTAAAAGTACTGGGCAAGGAAAGGAGGGGGGCACATTTCCATATTTAGCTTTACACATTCATATCGTGTCGGATGTTTTTATCGCGCAGATGTCAATAATGCGAGTACAATGCACACACTTAACATTTAAATCCATAAATTGTCGTTTTTACAATTGCAGTTGCTTCATAAAATATAACTTGTGCATGCAATGAAACTATATATTAAAGAGAACTATAAAGAAATACCGCAATAAGAAAAGTAATGTGATCTTGACAAGGGAAGAGTTGAACATTATTGATAGAGATAGTGGGCATCTCCATGCGGTGTGGTTAAGCCACTCGCTTTAGCTCAAGAGGTCGCGGGTTTGGGCCCAGCTCGTTGCGTCTTGTTCATAAAGTGGATTTTTTTCAAAGATCCCTAGGGATTCTTGCTAGTGTAAAGAGTGGTATTCTCGGTAGATTGGGTAACCCAATACAATTAAGTCAATTCCCTAACGCCTTCTGAGCCTTTATTGAAAATGGTAGAGTATAACGATAAGATACATTATTGCTCACGAATTTGAACTGTAAACATGTTATTTTAACAGAAACGTTATAAATAACCATATTTAAAAATAAAATAGTATAGACCTATGTCTAGAAAGAACTATGTGTGTAACTGCGTGAGCGGTAAACTATGTATTTCGAAGTGTATTTTGTTTTAAAACTCACTAACTTAGGAAGAACCGAAACAATAACAAACAAAATTCATATCAGCGACATATTCAAATCCATCACGTTTTATAAATTAGTAAGTAAATCGAGATTATAAGTTAATCCATCCAATTCAAAGATTATTTCCAAGAAGATTGATGAATGTGTAAGACTTACTTACCCCAATAAGAGTAGTAGCCATATTCAAATTACATCGCTGCTGGAAAGATGCTGAAGCCTGCGAAGCAAGGGCAGCATTAGGATTATCATCTAGCAACTTGAAGATGTCTGCCAAAGTTAGTAGATTGGCGGATAAGCTGTTAACCGTTTCTTGATACGGTATCGTGTCAATCAAAACACTACGGGCTCCAATCTTGCGCCCCGCCCCTATAACGAGGGTCTCGATTGTAGTTGTCGGTAACTGAAAGAAGGCGCTGCCTGGTTTATGAGGGGGAATCGAAACGTCGAGCGTTGGAAAGCGCGGTTTAACTGCTCCGTCTGTCACTGCACGTGACAAAATAAGGTGAAACGTTAAGGGGGAGGAGTTGACGGAAGTGGACTGAGTGGGCGGGGAACAAACTATATGCTTCCCCATATTTCCCTTCTGTCTTTGTTTTCGTCCATATCGTCTGTTACATTCTTTTATTGCTGTGACTTTTGACTGAAGTGTAACAGGGAGTATCATTAACGACTGTGGAAAGTTTTGGGAGGTTTTGTGGGAGTAATGGGAGGTAGGGGGAGTATTCCGGGTGGAGATTGGAAACATACACGACCAAATATGTTCCTAATGTTGCTAGCCTAGAGGCGTTTCCGTTATCGTCAACACGTCTGATGCCTATCTCACTCTGAAATGGTTCGACACTTTGGTGGAAAAACTCCTGAATACTACTGTAAAAATTTAACTGAAATTGAAATGTTACACCTTTAATTGATGTACTAGTTTATGTAATACTCAAGTTCACAAGATTTTCACATCCGTATGTCTACAAATAATATCTATGATTAGAGATGGAGTGAGCATAGTCTGGTGAAACAAGAGACCATATCGCGATTCATGTATAAAGATGTTTCAAATAAAAAAGTATCTTTTATTGTAAAAACAGTAGGCAAAAATAAAACAGTAGTAAAAACACAATACAATGATTTAAATATAAATCATTAACTAGACCTACTGACACAGGTGCAGAAATTTAAATATCTTGGGAGCATTTTCACAGACGACGGGAAAATGGACACATAGATTGAGACAAGAATTCACAAAACCAATTACGTACCAATATCCAATATTCAAATACATAGTCACGAATCACCAGAAACACACATATTATATAAATACACATAAATAGACGTGTCGACCAAAAGGCCGTTACCAAGAACATTCACAATACAAAACGACAAGTAAGAAGGGCACTAATCACGTTCACATGGAAGAGCTATATATATAAATATATATATAAAAGGTCAGAAGTGAAACAACATAAGCAAGGATAAACAGACACAATGCACCGAAATCTCGATTCAACAACACAAGCAAAGCAGTGGTGGAACAGCAGGATAGCATCCACAAGACTGACGAGCATTGAACCAAAGGGTTCGCTCGAGCCAAAGTTATATATATATATATACATATATATATACAGGGCCGGCCCTAACAATTGAGGGGCCCAATGCGAAACAGATTGCGCGGGGCCCAGTCTGGGTAGGGAAGAAGATAATAAAATAAATTATAATATGAATTTATGGGCCTATGAAATGCGGGGCCCATTGCGGCCGCATAGGTTGCAATGGCCTAAGACCGGCCCTGTATATATATATATATATATATATATATATATATATATATATATATATATATATATATATATATATATATATAGAGAGAGAGAGAGAGAGAGCGGTTCTCAAGCACGTGACAGGTCCGATCACCTGAAAGAACGACTTAATTTCCGTTGTACATATATTGACAGAATCGGTCTGTGGTCCTTCTCCCGATTTCAGCTATATGTGTGTTCGTTCATTACACATGATGATGATCATTTCTTACATCCATTTTTGAAAATTCAGTTAGAATTATGACCCATGTATAAATAGTTTGTAGATGGCTAATACGTCCTTTTCGAGCTGTAAATTTCCTTGGACAGTTCGGGCATGGAATGACCACTCTAGACGATTTTGACCTATCCGTGAATTTCTAGCTACTCTCTGCTGTTGGGCTGCTGCATTTCTCCTCTTTCACAAAATTATGTGATATTTTTTTTTAACTGTAGAGCAACACGTAGATCTATTTTGTGCAAGTTCTTCCCGTGTATCTTGGTCTATTTCATAGACTTTCGGTGAGGTCTTTAACGAGTCGTTGTAGCGCTTCTTTTGGCCACCTTGAGATAGTGTACCCTACTCCAGTTCACCATAGAGAAGTCACCTTTGGTAGGCGATGGTCTAGTATACGCACCAAGTGACCTGCCGAACGAATCTGTGTCTGCATCAGGATAGTATCAATGCTGGGGATACCAGATCTGTCAAGGACAGTGGTATCTGGAATCTTCTCTTGCCATCTGATATTCATAACTTTTCTGAGACAAGTTGTGTGAAAATGATTGAGTTTCCTCACATGCTGTCTATACACAGTTCCGGTTTAACTAGCGTATAACAGCACTGGAAGTACCACTGCTTTGTAAACTTTCAGTTTAGTCTGAAAATTAATACCATTTCTACGCCACATTTGCGTAAAAGCTGCCGAAAGTACTGCATACCTTGGCGATCCTCGTATACACTTCAACATCAACGTTGGCAACTTGTGATAAAGTACTACCTAGGTATGTGAATCCACTCACAGTTTTCAGTGCTACGCCATTTACCTTTATGCAGAGCTCGAGGCAGCTTTTGCCAGGTGCTGGTTGTAACATGACTTCTGTTTTCTCTGTGTTAATAGTGAGTCCAAGTGGGATTGGTGTGGAAATGACATCTGCTGTAGATTTTCATTAAGGTGAGGTGGAGTTGTGCAAAGCGTCAACCTCACTGTCTTGTCGGACCTCATTTGAAACCAGTGGCAAGACGAATCCAGACGACTGGAAGTGAAGTTCGATGCAGTGGATGGCCATGATTTTCTTCGTGTTTCACCATGCCCGATGCGATCTACACCGATATCCATACGATGGCCATTCAGCTCAACTGGGATGATGATGTAGCTGATGTTTCGGTGTGTCCGAGTGTGATTAATGAGTCATATGTTTCGGTGTGTCCGAGTGTGATTAATGAGTCATATGTTTCGGTGTGTCCGAGTGTGACTAATGAGTCATATGCGTGTTTGAAATTGTCCACCATCTTTTGAGCTTTTATAGGGAAATCTCTTAGATACTGAGAAGTTTTAGTCGTTTTTTATAGGGAGTTTTTGTAGAGCATCATGATGTCTGAGGTTCTCTGCAGTTGAGCTACCACTCTTGATTCTGCGATGTAAGTCGGATTTGTCTTGTGTAAGAGTCTCTCATGACTATGTTTCTATTTTGAAGTGAGTCAGTGATGTCTTAAGAGTGTCTATAAAGCGTGTCTTCTGTCCTCCGGCCTTGCAGGATGCAGCCTGGAGTTCTCTGTATACCAACTTTTTTTAGTAGACGATATACTTTCATGCGGACCATATGTCCTGGCCAGCATGTAGTTTAAATTAAATGTAGTCAAATGTAGAGCTAGCTTTCACTATTCTGTTGTTTACCTCAGTGTCGCATCTTATGAGAGAGTGCTGCCCAGACAGTTGAAACTATTGACTGTTTGAATTTCTTGTTCTTTGATAATTATATCGGAATTTACATATTGATTGTTTGGTGTAAGTTAAAACATGACCTCTGTTTTCTTTGCACTGATGGTGAAGTCAAAGTTGTTGCAGGCTTTAAAAATTGGATCAGGGTCATCTGTATACTGTCTGTAGAATCAACATACAGTGCGCAATTATCTGCATAAAGGAGTTCTCTGACTATTGTGTCACGCACCATAGTTTTTGGCTTGCAGATCCCGAAGATGGAAAAGTTTACCACCTGTTCGGTATTTTACTTATGTGTTTGGTGCATCACTTGCTAAGATGCGTCGACCGACATCGCAGAAAACATCCGGTTGAACAGTGTTGAGACAAGAACATATCCTTATTTAATCCCATCTGTTACAGGAAAGGTTAGTGATGACGCTCCATCATTGATAGCAACAGCCATCATGCCATCGTGAAACTGTCGCACGGCGTTGATACATTTTGGGGGACAGAAAAATTTGCGAGCACTTTTCCCAGCCCATCTCTGTTCACTGTGTCAAATGCCTTTTTGAGGTCTACAAATGGAAACAATTTCCTTTGGGGTTCTTGGACATTTTCTTGAAGTTGGCGGACAGCAAAAATCATGATCACTATCCCGCGACCTGCACGGAATCCGCACTGACTTCCAAGAAGAAGTTCGTCAGTGAGTGTCTGTATAAGTCGGTTTAGCATTACATAAGATAATATGTTGCCAGTTATGGTTTGCAAAGATATCACACTCTGTGGTTGTCACATGACTGTGTATTTCCCATGTCTTTATGTAGGTGGACAATTGAGGCATCTGTCAGGTTTTGAGGCTGGGTTATTCAATATATTCGTCTATATAATACACATCTCAAAGGCATCAATTCTGTCTTCTAGTTATTTGTTCATTGTTCACGTTTCTGAGCTATACATTAATATAGAATAGATGTAGCATTTTTAATTTGTTTAGATGTTAATATTTTCCTCATGTCATTAGAAGAACTTCTAGCTATTCCTATTCTCCTTGTAGCGTCTGTTTCACACCTTCAAGCTTTGTTATTATGAGACCAAGATATTAGTAAAGATATAATTGTTGTAGTAGTAATTGTTGTAGTAGTAATTGTTGTAGTAGTAATTGTTGTAGTGTATTTTTATGTGTAGCACATGTTCTTTTGTGATTTACCACTACATCTTTGTCTTGCTCCTCTTTTTATTTCTACGTATGGCGGGTAGCTGTCATCACAGCTTATTTTATGTATGGTTGGTAGCTGCTCTCACACCGGATTATATGTGCGTGCGTAGCTTCTCTCACACCTGATTATATGTGCGTTAGTAGCTTCTCGCATACATGATTATATGTGCGTGAGTAGCTGCTCTCACACCTGATTATATGTGCGTGAGTAGCTGCTCTCACACATGATTCTTTGTATAGATGTTAGCTGCTCTCATACCTGATTATATGTGCGTGAGTAGCTGCTCTCACACTTGATTATATGTGCGTGAGTAGCTTCTCTCACACCTGATTATATGTGCGTTAGTAGCTTCTCGCACACATGATTATATGTGCGTGAGTTGCTTCTCTCATACCTGATTATATGTGCGTGAGTTGCTTCTCTCACACCTGATTATATGTGCGTGAGTAGCTTCTCTCACACCTGATTATATGTGCGTGAGTAGCTTCTCGCATACATGATTATATGTGCGTGAGTAGCTGCTCTCACACCTGATTATATGTGCGTGAGTTGCTTCTCTCACACCTGATTATATGTGCATGAGTAGCTGCTCTCACACAAGATTATATGTGCGTGAGTTGTTGCTCTCACACCTGATTATATGTGCGTGAGTAGCTTCTCTCATACATGATTCTATGTATAGATGTCAGCTGCTCTCACGCCTGATTATATACGCGTGAATAGCTGCTCTCACACCTGAATATATGTATGGTGAGTAGTTGCTCTCACACCTGATTCTATGTATGGTAAGCAGCTGCTCTCACACCTGATTCTATGTATGATTTATAGCTGCTTTCATACCTGATTATATGTATAGTTGGCAGCTGCTCTCAAAGCTGATTATATGTGGGTAAGTAGTTGCTCTCACACCTGATTAATGCAGTTTGTTCCCTTCTTTTTATTCTTCTGCGCTCGCTCTCAAATAATCAACACGAGTTGTGTTCTTTGAGCCACAGAGTGTGAAGTGTGTTGTTATGCTAGTTTCACGACGGAGCTTGCTATGTGCTCGATTTATATATATATATATATAAAGTAAAATGTATTTTCCATCTAAGCATATAAAGGGGGGGGGGGATTTTATCAGTCTTTTTTGTTGAACTATGCTAAGGCCTTGCTATATGAAGTAAATACAAATACATTATTTGTGACTTATATCTATCAATATTCTGGTAATAACTAAATATAGCTTCTCTTGTTCCTTTGTTTTTACTAAAATCACATTTTTCTATTTTTCAATGTCTATCTGTTTTAATTCTTCCATGTATTATGTTGAGTAGTATTTTAATTAAAACACTTATCAAACTAATTGATTATTCTGTACAATCCACAGCCCATGACTTCTTATGTAGTTGTATGCATACTGATAATTTTAAGTTGTTAGGTATGTGGGCTATTATATCTATGTCATTGAAGTGGACGTGCGCTTCTTAAACTCGCGTGCGCGTGCGCATCTTAAACTCGCATGCCCGTGCGCATCTTAAACTCGCGTGCGCGTGCGCATCTTAAACCCGTGTGCGCATCTTAAACTCAAGTACAGAGTTATATGATAGTTTCCACTCCAAGTTTATCTATAATTTATTATGTCTGTTGGAACAACATTTGTGGTCAAATATATTCAAAAACAGAGACTTAATGAAAATTAACCCTTATTGTCCAGCGGCCAGAGCCTACAACATGACAACGGAAACAGCAAGATACAGAGGAAGACCAAGAAGAAGGTGGATTGACGGAGTTACCCATATTCTGAAACGTCACAATATTACTGTATGTATATCAAGCGATCAAACGTGTCATAGCCCGAAAACCGATTCTTATTCAACCATTCGACGCCTTACGGCATAAGCAGAGAAAAGACAATAAATAGATCGATTGATTTTATGTCTTTTATTACGTTATCAACGCCAGCAGTCTTTTCACATTTCAATGTTCTCTTTTTTTTTATTACTTCTTATTTCAGTATTGCTGGTCAATCATTGTCTTTTATTTTGATGTGTGTTCGTTTGGTCATCAAACAGGTCTATCACATATTTTGCTCATTATCTACACATTTATAACAGTAACGTCTATCAAAACGTCAAAACTCTATAAATCCATTAAGACGAATCACTTGTACGCCGTGGTTCCGAATGATAACTTGATGATTCACTACTAGTAATTATGTAAAGCTTATTAATCAACACACAATTCATCCTGAAGCAGAACGAATGATCACTATGAATGAATATTTCGCAGTCCTTATAATAATTCTCAACTGAGAAATGTACTTACTAATACTTCAATAAAGCGTGTCGTTATAAGTTCAAATGATAACACCCGTTCGTCATAACAACATCTCTAAAAAAAAAAAAGTCCAATAAAACATTGATATAGTGAACACTGATGTTCACTATGAAGTTATAAAATGAACTTCTCAACCGAACAATATCGTGAACACTCATCTGAGTACTGATCTTAAGATTTCACTTAAGATTTTAACTTTTCTTTAATTTTTCTTTTATTATATCGCTTTTTTACTTTTCCTTATACTCTTTCTTCTGTTCTTGTCGTGTCCGTCTTCTGTCTTATTTCCTTTCATTAATGTTTTCTCTTTTTCTATCTGCTTTTGCTCATGTCTTACACTATGAATCTCTTTTCCTAATGTTCATTTTGTTGTTATTAGTTTTTGTCCTGATGAAGAATTTTTAATCGATACGTCATCTTTTTTGTTGATAACGTGTTATGTACTTTGTTTCAACACTCATTACTTATTTCTGTATTTTTTCCCCTTCTGCACCAGTCCTCAGTGCGCTGGATTGTTTTCAGACATTGAGCATTTATCCATTTACTGATCTTAAAGCCTCACGAACTCCGTACATATCTTCAACTCGACAATGCATCACGTGAGTTTACCCATTTGGGTAGTTCACGTCTAGTCTATTATTTTCTATTATCTGATAAGTCCATCTCCAAAGGTGGTATCTACACTTGGCGTGAATTTTTCGTAAGCATTTGGACATATGCTTGCATAAGTCCGCCGTTTTACACTAACTACACCTATTGTTTAGTCACCCTATTTTAGTTAGCTCGTGAAAGTGTCACCTGTTTTGTCACACATCTTGCAAAGGTATCATATTATTATCTAGGGAGGGGGGAGGGTATGAAAAAAATATCAGTTTTCGTTTGTAAATTTCACTACAGGAAATTTGAAAATCTTTTTTGAGAACAAGTAAAATTGCTCAGTGATGGGTTTTCTTTTACCGACCTTTTGGTTAAGTTCCTAGTACTAAAAGTACACCAGCAGTTCACCACCAAAACAAGTTTGTTGCAGCCAATATTCGTCGTGAATGCGGTACATGTTGATGATGATGACTAAAAGTCATGCTCAGATGTGCTAAGGGAGGGGGTTTGAACACCATAAATGTCCCTCTTATCTACGGGCCTGAAAGGTGGACAAAACTTTTAGTAATTAAATGCCTCTCTTTTTTTCTCTCTCTCTCTCTCTCTCTCTCTCTATCTATCTATCTATCTATCTATCTATCTATCTATCTATCTATCTATCTATCTATCTATCTATCTATCTATCTATCTATCTATCTATCTATCTATCTATCTATCTATCTATCTATCTATCTATCTATCTATCTATCTATCTATCTGTCTGTCTGTCTGTCTGTCTGTCTGTCTGTCTGTCTGTCTGTCTGTCTGTCTGTCTGTCTGTCTGTCTGTCTGTCTGTCTGTCTGTCTGTCTGTCTGTCTATCTATCTATCTATCTATCTATCTATCTATCTATCTATCTATCTGTCTGTCTGTCTGTCTGTCT